>CM074751.1:10180757-10510757 GCA_037367245.1 Phrynocephalus guinanensis | reverse complement strand
CACACACACACACACACACACACACACACACACACACACACTTGGACGGTTGTTCGGTTGTTCGTGTCAGTTGGTGTCAGTTGGGACTCAGACGGAGGATGAAGGATTAGGGGAAGGCAAAAAGACCGTTCAGAAGATAGGAGAAAAGGAAATAACATGGGCGGTCACAGTAAAGCCTCTCCGTTGGCCTGAAACCTCAGAGAGGTTTCAGCAGTTATGGAGGAAAGACAGGAATGTCAATCCTCTAGCTCAATGGGCGAAACATCCATGTTGTGGAACCCGGTGTATGGGTCGAGGGGGGAATATCCGTCATCTCCCGTAAATGAACAAGAGTCAAGAATAAGACAATTTGAGCTTAGCCTTCAAGAAAATGGTTTATTGTTTAATGTTACAAAAACTTGTTCTAAAGTAACTGTTAATGAAGATAATCGAGCCTACAGTAAGTTTGAAACTGTAAGAAATAAAAATCCTTTTGAAGTTAAAGATAAAGAGAATCTGCGTCCTCTGACTATGTTTGAGTCTCTTGCTCCTAATAATGAACCCTCACACCCTCTTCTCTCTCTCTCTCTCTCTCTCTCTCTCTCTCTCTCTCTCTCTCACACACACACACACACACACACACACACACACACACACACTTGGTGAAGCGGGTGACTCCGGATCCTGTGAGAAGAAGGGGCGAATGGGTGCCCCTCTTCTCTCTCTCTCTCTCTCTCTCTCTCACACACACACACACACACACACACACACACACACACACACACACACACACACACACTTGGTGAAGCGGGTGACTCCGGATCCTGTGGGAAGAAGGGGCGAATGGGTGCCCCTCTTCTCTCTCTCTCTCTCTCTCTCTCTCTCTCACTCACTCACTCACACACACACACACACACACACACACACACACACACACACACACGAAGGAGCGAATTGGTGCCCCTCTTCACACACACACACACCACACACCACCTCTCCTTCACAGTGATCAGAAGTCCATCAATAAGACACAAATGTGCTTTACTGTATTTTAATTGAGCTCTGCGTGTGTGTGTGTGTGTGTGCAAAACAGCACAACAGCGCAAAACTCTTCCCTCAGCGACAGGCCCAAAGGTGACTTGCTGCCTGAGCCAGAGGAGAAATGGCGTCCAACGAAGTCAATGGTGGAACAGTTATTTTTCCCCTCCTGTGGGACCGATTAGATTGCCAAAAATGCTCTCATAAATGAGTAACAGCAAGAACAATTCCGAGATATTTCAGATTTGAAGCTAAATTTTCCATCTTGCCAAGGACTTTACATCTCAGAAATAACTCCTGGCAACTCCATCTTTTGCCATGTTTTAACTCTTTGGTACAGCTCTGAAGAAGAGGGTTTTGCCCTCGAAATATTACCAACTTTTTGTTATTTTTCTAGTAGCCTAAAAGTATCACCTGTTCTACTTTTGTACAGTACAGTATTTGGTTTTTGTGATGGCTACAAGGTTCCTCAACTTGTTTTGCTTCTAAAGGATTGGAAAAACTCATCAAAATACAATGGCAATAGAAACGTCTGGCTTGTGCATGAGATACTTTAGTGACCCCCAGGGATGGTGGAGTGCCGGGCAAAACTTTCGTCCCCAACACTCCAAGCACTGGGTAGCACCGCAGCGGAAGCAAGCCACCACCGGCAACTAGGAGAAAGCCTTAGTTGCAGAAGATGTCGTTGAAGATTCTACAGTGGCCATCTCAGACATCATAGAAAATCTCTGGTGAGATTTGAAGAAGGTGGTTGCAGCACACAAGCTCAAGAATATTACTGAACTGGTTTCCATCGCTCATGAGGAATGGCTACAATTCCTCAGGAATGCTGCCAGAAGCAAGTACAGTGGTATCTTGTATAAAGGAATTAATTCGTTCCAAATGAAATTATGTTAAGCAAATTTTCCTTTATACAAATTTCCCATAGGAATGCATTGAAAACAGAGTGATCCCATTTTTATGTTGTACGGATTCGCCCCATAGGCGATTCTGTTAAGCAAATTTCCCCTCTCTCTCTGAATTTTTATGTTGTACAAATTTTTTGTTATGCAAACCATTTGTTATACAAGGGTCCACTGTATCTGGCTACACATCTCATTCGCAGTGGGTTTAAACAGCAAAAGGATGTTCTCCTAAGTAATATCAATGCTTGCCATGAAGGGGTCGAATAATTTTGAGGCTGCAGAATTCTTTAGAAGTCGCATTTTCAGTTGAATTTGGAGAAACCATTTGAAATATTAATTGTGTTGAGCTATTTGTTGCTTTTGTTTGATTTGTTCATTGCAAATCCTTAAATGTTGACAATAAACCTCATTTACAATGGGGGTTGAATAATTTTGATTACAACTGGATCGCAATACCATACAGTCAATCACATGTTTATTTATTTTCCTTTATTAATAGATATCTGGTTGGACCTGGCGGGAACAGAATTAAATAGGCCTTTGGCTTGAGGCAACATGCTGTAGATCAGACTGGCTAATAACATTAAAAGGTTAGTATATTGTGAAAGTAATTGGAGGAGGAAAAGATTAGTAACCGAGGTGAGACTGTCCACAGTATCAAGACAGTGCTTTTTCAAATATTTCTTTTCACTATCTTGTGCTGTGTCCAGGATGTAAGCTTTAAATAAATGGAAGCTGAGAGACATGTTTAATTATACATTCTTGTTCATATTTCATAGTAGCCTTGGTATGGACTTCCTCATTTTTCATTTTCAGTTTTGTTTTTCTCTGTCATTTAATTCATCCCTGAAGGGAGTTAGTCAATGGCTTTTTATATTGCTGTTTCACAAACACAGGAACCATGCTAATATTCTGTTTAAGTTCAAAGTATTCTACAAATATCAAAGGTCAAGTTTCACCTCTGAAAGACTCGGAGGCTTCCTATGTATTTGTTAATCCTTGACATCATTTTTCCAGCCAGTTCACATTCCCTGAAGGAAGTCACCAGCTGTTCATTCCCACTCAGGTTCCTTTGTAATTTGAGCTTGCATTTTGGTTTTGATTTGGGCTGATATATTTTTGATAAATGGTTCATTATATACATTGGACAATTAACACATAATTCAACTTAGGCTAGGTTCCAATAAAGCAATTCTCTCAGGTTCCACCATTTCTCTGTGAACGAGACATTCAATCCCCGATTTACTTCCACAGATTCTTTTTATACTATCCTAAAAAAAACCTGCTCTGGAGTTGGGAAACCTCTGAAACAGGTTTTTCATAGCACAAAGTGATGCAACAGGAGGAGGGAAATCAACTGCCAGTTCTGCTAGTGTTAGATGCCAAGGAACACTGGTGGATTATGCTCATCGTTTCTGAGTTGTTCATCTCATAAAGCACTGAACATAATCTTATAATTCACCACGAGGGTTGATCTGCAGCAGGTCAGATGACAGTGGATTACTTTGGTAGTGGATGTGTGTACTCCTCTCTCATATACAGTACCACTATAAAATATACCTTTGTCTTCTCTCTTAACTGTATATTTTTCCATCTGTAAGACGCCCCTTGTATAAGGCAACCTCCACTTTTCCAACTCAAAATTACAGTTTTGCAACATAATAACATAAGAAAAGCCATGCTGGATCAGGCCAAAGGCCCATCTAGTCCAACTTCCTGTATTTCACAGTGGCCCCACCAGATGGGTCTGGGAGCACATAAAACTAGATATGTCTCCTAATACCACTCGCCTGCATCTGGCCCTTGAAGTACCTGGTTTTAAGCCTGGAGATTACACATCCCCATCAGGGCTTGTAACCTGTGGTGGACTTTTCCTCCAGGAATCTGTCCAATCCCCTTTTGAAGGCATCCAGGCCAGATGCCATCACCACATCCCGTGGCAGGGAGTTCCACAAACTAACAACACTCTGGGTAAAAAAAAAAAATTTTCTTTTGTCAGTTCTCACTCTCACTTTTTAGTTGCTCTCTTCTGCACCTTTTCTAGTTCCACTATGTCTTTTTTGAGATGCAGTGACCAGAACTGTACACAATATTCTAGGCGCAGCCATACTATCGTTTTGTACAATGGCATTATAACGTTGGCTGTTTTATTTAAAATTCCCTTTTTGATAATCCATAACATGGAATTTGCCTTCTTCACTGCTACCACACACTGGGTAGACACCTTCATTGAGCTGTCCACCAGCACACCAAGTTCTCTTTCCTGATCCGTCAGGGATAGCTCAGAGCCCTGGACCACGCTCCTTGGCTTACTTCCATGTATAAAAAAGATAAAGGTCCCCCCCTCCCACACACACATGCGTGCTAGTTGTGTCCAACTCATCTCCATTTCTAAGCCAATAAGCCAGTGTTGTGCAAGTCCGTGGCCATGTGGCCAGCATCGCTGAACACAGTTTTGTGCATGGAATACTGTTTACCTTCCCGCTTTTTACAGTGACACTATTTATCTACTTGCATTTGCATGCTTTCGAACTGTTAGATTGGCAGGAATTGGGGGTTAACAACGGGAGCTCACTCTGCTCCATAGGAGGTATGTTTTGAAGCCAGGGTCTTCAACCATTTCCATCTGATACCATAGTTCACTGATTAAGTACAAGTTTCTTTTGCAATCTTCCCTTGTCCCTGTAATCTTACAAGGAACTGACTGTGTCTCGGTTTAATAAATAATTGAGAGTCTAAGTGATACTGTAGTTGTGACTCTAAATGGGCACCTTGCCATATAAAATTCAACCTGTGAACCAATAACACAGATTCAGATGGAAGCTACGGAAACACTGACTGCAATGATTTTAGGGACGTTTAATAGAAACTTAAAATAAAAGCACATTATGCAATGATTGAAATCCAGGTTCTTAGTGGGGTAAGCCATAACTAGAGTAAGACAACTAAATCACTGCAAGTTCTGCTGATTCAATAGCCTTAGTCTAGTTGCAAGAATATACTATCCTAAGCAACAAGATTTCAGCCAATAATCCTATATTATGCGAAGCAGAAAGATTTCAGCCAATAATTTTTAAGATTCTTGCAAACCACCAGTACAGTATTTGTTAAGAAAATGTTTCTGCCTATACTTTGTGGTGTCTAGTCCTCTCTCATTTTTGGCAAGGGTTGTTTTTGGAAATAGGTGAGTGGCAATAGAGTGTGGATAGTAAGCTGCAGTTCCTATGCTGTTGGGGTGCCCAAACGTTTTGTAAGGAGGGCCAGATTTGGTGGCTGGGAATGTGTCAGGGGCCGGTTGTTCCCCAACCCTGCCACCCCACTGCAAGCCCCACCCACTTTCTTTAAAAAATCATGGGGTGAAAGAGGGGGAGGGAGGGGCAGTGCCAGCCAGCCGCGGGCCACTCAGAATGGCCTGACGGGCTGGATTTGGCCCCCGGGCCGGACTTTGGGCAGGCCTGTGTTAAGTGAAACTAACAGTCTTGCAGATGTTTCTGCCGAGAGCATACCAGTGAAGAAATGCTATTTTACTGTAGTAAGACATTTTGACACAGAGTGGGGAGAAAATGCAAAAGTAGAAGTGATTCCTGAAATTTAAAAAAAAATCATTTAATTTATTAGAAAAAATTCTGCCAAAGTCCACTGTTTTGTTTCTGATGCTTCCTGAACTGCTGACACTTCGGGGGGGGATCTGCCAGTGCCTTCTGACTAGTAGAGATTCAACCATAGAGTAATCTGCAGCACAAAGTATTTTTAGAGATCAGTGCTGACATTTGAGATAATATTGTCTTAATCTGCTTGTAGTCTAATGTTGAGAAGGTTTATGAAGTACCGTACTGTATGTCCTGACCTTGACTCAAGTGGCAGACTACTTGGGATTTCTAGCTGTAACATAATGATGTGGTACAATTCATGTACTACCACACTGCTGCTTTTACTGTTCTCCCAATTCAGAGGTCACTGATGTAAATTAAGCCTGTACGTGCTCTGTCATACAGTGTGTAGAAATGATCCGTTTCAGTTGCAATTCCTTGCATTTGTAAACAGACACTGGGGCAAGGAATATCAGGGAACAGAATGTGGCTGACCTTACAACTCTAGAGGAGGGTTCACCTCAATTGATTTTAAGTCCCCCAAATGAATGTTGTATTTTTCAAGTTTCCACTCAGCATACTAATACCATTTCATCTATATCTGACCAACAGAACAAGAATAAGAAAATTCAGCAGGGGTGTGGGGGGCGGGCGGTTAGTTTTCTGTCCTGGGATCCTCTGGGAGGGGTACAAACGGGCAAAATTCTAAATGGAAAAGAAAAAAAGAGGGGACAACAGAAGTGGAAATAGCCAATAACCCACCACTGGCTCCACAAAATGGGTATTTTGCTGTTTTAACACTATGGCTCATAACTCTTTGGTGACTCTGTTCTGCACCTTTTCCAGGATCTTCCTCAAACTTTATGGACAAGACTCAAGACTACTGAACCAATATTGTCAGAAGCAAAAAGGGAGGAAGAGGAAAATATGATAGCTATTGATTTTCACTGAACAAATCAGATACTAAAGCTAAGTTATAAAATAAAATAATTATGTTACATTATTCTTCCTGTATAAATTGCAGGTGATATAGTTAACCAGCCTCTTGCAAATATTAAAAGTGTTCCAAAGTGTAAATGTAGGACATGTTGATAACCTAGATTCTAAGCGCTAGAATGAAAACTGGGTTGATTTTTCATTTCAGTGTTCCATTTTGCATATTATCCGTCATCTCTGATGTAGGATGTAAACATGGTGATAAAATTTAGTATTCATGACAGTCAAAAGTACAAAACCATAATAGTTACTTAAGGGTGTTTTCTGCACTATGAAAGGGGCTTTTCCAATCACATTCTAAAAGAGAAACTGAACTTTGTGCCTTTTTAATCAACTCTAATCTCTTTCATCTGTTTTCCCCCTCCATACTTGACCTGTGTATGATTCAAGAACCTTGAGGAAAAATGAGTCAAATATTTTGTTTAGCAGATGAGCCTTATTAGACAATAGTTTATCATCTTCTTCTGCATATATTCTCTCTCCACTTCTAAGATTTTTTATTATTATATATGCATGATATTTATAATGTATTATAAATGGAGAACTGCCTAGTCAGTCCCCATTCCACACCAAACCACCATAATACTGACAAAACTCACATCCTAATACTAGAAAAATTAGTCATTAAGGGCTATTAAAGCCTTTTTGTTATATCCCAAACCAGCCATCAAGTTTCTTAGGCAAAATCCCAGCAACAGTCTCATTAATACTAATAAAGAAGTCTAACTCATAACACCATGAAAGAACTAGTTTTCATTCATTACCCAGATGTCTCTCGTGTAGAAAAAGGAACTGACAATTTAACAAGCCTTCCTTTGTACACTGTCATAAAAAGAAAATGCATCTCCTTACAATATATTTTTCAAAGCAATCTGAAAATATAAACATAAAATATACATGTTATTGAATTGATAATTTATAATGATGGTATGAGTCCTGGGCTTCGTTTCCAGTAAATATTTTAAAATAATACTGAAGGATCATACAGTATCCATAAAGAGAATAACACATTAATTTATAGCACTGAACAACCCCACAAACCTAGTCACTCAGCAGAGGTTTACTATATTTTTAATTTAAATAAGATTATTTAAAGGGCCCTCTAAATTTTTCAATTTTTTTTTTTTTTCTGTAAGAAGGAAACATCATGTTTAGTCATATTGGTGTTTTCAAAACAAAAATAAAGAATTCAGGAGCTTAACGGACTACAAAGAAGGGTATTTCCAATGAAGCAGTCAGTGCATACATAGGAGTAAAAAAATAAATACCCGGTGAACTCCCACAGTAGATTATAATGGAAAAGCTGGAATGGATTTGGCACTGACTTTAAAATGTGGTCAGAAAAGGATTTATACAGTCATATGAAAAATAAAGTACACACTCTTTGAATTCTATGAATTTACATATTGTGTTGTGTTGTGTTGCGTCGTTACAGTCGTGACCGACTCTTCGTGACCCCATGTCCATGGAGTTTTCTTGACAGGAATACTGGACTGGTTTACATATTAGGACATAATAAAAATAAACCGGTCCTTAGCAGGTTGAAAATTAAGTAAATGCAACCTCAGGTGAACAACAATACATGACATATTACACCGTATGATGAATTATTTTACAAAAACAAAGCCAAAATTCAGAAGCCAGGTGTGAGAAATTAAGTACACCTTATAATTCACTATCTTTAGCAGCAGCAACTTAAAATAATCATTTTCCGTAGACTTTATCAGTCTCTCACATTGTTTTGGAGGAATTTCGGCCCACTCTTCTTTGCAGTGTAGCTTCAGTTCATTGAGGGTTGCAGGCGTTTGTTTGTGCACTGCTCTTAAGGTCCCACCACAGTATTTCAATGTTGAGGTCTGAGGTCTGAACTTTGACTGAGCCATCACAACACCTTGATTCTCCCCCACCCCACCCCCACCCCTTCTGTTGTCAGTTTGCCAGTGTGCTTGGGATCGTTGTCCCAATGATGACCCAGTCCCATCCAAGCTTTAGCTGGTGTATAGCTAAACATTTGACTCTATAAAACTTGAGTATACAGATGGGTTTATGGTCAACTCAGTGGCTGCAAGATGCCCAGGTCCTGTGGCTACAAAACAAGCCCAAATATCACCCTTCCACCACTGCGCTTGACAGGTGGTATGAGGGGTTTTGTGCTGAAATGCTGTGTTTGGTTTTCGCCAAACATGGAGCTGTTTGGATCTGGCCAAACAGTTCCATTTTGGTCTTGTCTGCCCGAATAACAAATGTTCCAAAAGTCTTGTCATCTGTCTAGATGCAACTTTGCAAACTTAAACCATGCTTCCATATTCTTTTTAGAGAGGAGAGGCTTTCTCCTGGCAACCCATCTAAACAAACCATAATTGTTCAGTCTTTTTCTAATTGTAGTGTCATGAACATTAACATTTAACATAAGGCTAGGAGATAGGCATTTCTGGAAAAGGATCTGCAGAGCCAGCCCAGAGGTTTACAAGTTCGATTCCAAACATTTAACCCTGAGCATTGCACACTGTCTGACCAATTGAGGTGAATTTGCTTGGATTCTTAGTAATTGCAATTTCCCTGAGCATTGCACAGTCTGACCTTGAGGTGAATTTGCTTGGATGTCTACTGCTAGGAAGGTTGACAATTCTCTTGAATGCTTTCCACTTGTGAATAATCTTCCTCACTCTAGAATGATGGCCTTAATACCCTTCCCACATTGAAGGACAACTGCTTCTCTAGGATAGTTGCTGGTGCGTTTCCTCCTTGCCAGTGTGTGGTCACATACCTGAATGCTCCAGACCAGCTGACTGCCAAAACTTTTATAGAATTGGTCGCATTTGTTGATGATAAAGGGCATTTGATAAGCAGCACCTGGTTGCTCCTTAGCCTCTTAATTCCTATGGAAGTATCCAGGGTGTACTTAGTTTTTCATACATATAATTATTCTATAATAATAATTATAATGTAGAGCTGGAAGAGACCCAGTGGATCAATCAGCCCTTGTCAAGGAGGCACAGTGAGGAATCGAACTCCAAACCTCTGGGCTCTGCAGCCAGATGCCTACCTAGTAGTTAGTCTTTAAAGCTGCCTCAGTGTTTTTGTCTTCTTTTTGTCTTCTTTTGTTTTTGCCTGATATGTTGTGTTTTTCTCTCATTTTTGTTAGTTTAAGTGGAGAAAACTGAAATTCAAGACGATGCTAGGAACACACAATCTAAGAGGAAAAAAATAACATCAAATAAGAGCCTAGAAAGATGCAGCGAAGGGTATCCACGATAAAAACATGGGATCAAATTTCTTGTTAGGAAAGGAAATAAGGATTGTGGCTTTTTTGCTTAGAACTGAACGTGTTAGGAGGAGGTTACTAGTCATGGTTACGTCCCATATCAGATGTGCATGCCATGTAGAAGTAGTTGCTGGAGAACTGAAGCACAGGGTAGTTCCGAGGTCCCATCCTGCTCGAAATTCCAACTGAAATTATGTTAAGCAAATTTTCCTTTATACACATTTCCCATAGGAATGCATTGAAAACAGAGTATCCCATTTTTATGCTGTACAGATTCACCCCATAGGCGATTCTGTTAAGCAAATTTCCCCTATCTCCGGAATTTTTTATGTTGTACAAATTTTATGTTATACAAACCGTTTGTTATACAAGGGTGCACTGTACCTTCTTATTTGAAAGCATAATATAGGACTGGATAAATCTTTTTTAAAATGAGTATTAATATTTTTAAGAATATTGAGGATAGGATGAAAATCCAAAACGACCTTGACAGATTAGAGTGCTGGGCCAAAGCTAATGGAATCGGTTTCAATAGAGAGAAATGAAGGGTGCTGCATCTAGGTAAAAAGAATGAATTGCACAGATATAGGATGGGAGATACCTGGCTGGAAAACAGTACCTGTGAAATGGATCTCAGAGTCTGGATGGACCACAAATTGAACATGAGTCAGCTTTCTTGGCTGCCGCATCACACATGCGGCAGCCAAGAAAGCCAATGCGATCCTTGGTTGCGTCAACAGAAGCATAGTGTCTGATCAAGGGAATTGATAGTACAACTCTGTTCTGCTCTGGTCAGAACCCACCTGGAGTATTGTGTCCAGTTCTGCACACCTTAATTTAAAAAGGATGTTGACAACCTTGAATGGGTCCAGAGGAGGACACCCAGGATGGTTGAAGGTCTGGAACATATGTCTTACGAGCAGTGGCTTAGGGAACTGGGAATGTTTAGCCTTTCAAAAAGAAGACTGAGAGGGGATATGATAGCTATATTTAAATATTTGAAAGGATGTCACATCGAACAGGGGACTGGTTTGTTTTCCATGGCTTCAGACTTGGGGCAATGGACTGGGGGCAATGGTTTCAAACTACAGGAAAATAGATTCAGTTTAAACATTAGGAAGAACTTTCTGATGGTTAGAGCTGTTTAGCAGTGGAAGATGCTGCCACAAAGGAGGGTGATGGAGTCTCCTTCGTTGGAGGTTTTTAAGCAGAGGCTGGATGGCCATCTGTTGGGAGTCCTGTGATGGGGGTTCCTGCATGGCAGGTGGGGTTGGACTAGAATGATGGCCTTGATGTCTCTTCCAACTCTATGATTCTATGATTCTATGAGAAGCAAAGCTCTTGGCTGCATTACTAAGAACTGTGTTATGCATACATGTTGTTGAAAAGAGGAGGAAGGAGGATGAGAAAAATGCAGGACAAAATATTTTGACCCTTTAAAGATTAGTATTTGTGTAAGTATGTGCTTTCAGGGACCAAAACCCAATTCCTCTGACACTATTTCTTCCTAGCATGCTGAAATATGTCCTGTTCCCAGCTAACAAAAAACTCCTGTGAGTAGATCTTTATTCACTCTGGAATGGCGTCCTTGTTTTCTCTCCACCTGTTTTTCACCTCTGTTGTACTCAATCCTATAACCAGAGGGTTTAGCTTTAGATTTTAAAAATTAAAATTAAAACAAAAGAAACATTTAAGTATGGAATTCCAAGATTACCACTGGAACAAAATATCTACTTTTAAGGAAAAAAACCATCAGAACTTCCAAAGTTTTTGAGGAAAGGTACCTTTAATACAAAAGAAAAGGGGATGAAGAGATCAGATCCATTTTTTAAAAAAAGCTTTGTGGAATTTTCTTCAGTGAAGCTGATCAGGCGAACACTTTATTTTGTAGCTTCAGCTTCCTTATGTACATTTTTATAAGGCCAATTAGAGTTTCATTACCAAAGGTTTCGGCAAGTTGCAAAGGTTTCAGTCCTCCCATGGGTATTTCGACATCTGCGGTGGCATTCAGCAGTAAATAGCAAATTCCCAGATGTCCTGAACAGATATAGAAAAGAAAGAGAAAGATGTGTTTTGCTGATGTTTTCTATCATAATGTGTCTTCATGCTTAGTTAGAATATTTGTCCTCCCATGTAGTTATTAGTTACATACATGTATTGGGTTCTTCTTTTTCAGTGACCTCACGGAGCCTACAAGTGACAATCCTACAAATTTTATGCTCATAACAACCCTTCAAAGTAGGCTAGCAGTAGAGAAGTTACTTGGCCCCAAGTTAACCAGTGGATGTCATGGCTCATTGGGGCATATAACCTCAGTCTCCCAATTCTATGCCCTGCATTCTAACCTACTGCATCATATGTAGCCCAGTATTGTCTGCTCTAACTTCTCATTTGGATATTTTATGCAACTGAGAGTGTGATCATACAAGGGAATAGATTGCATTTTAGATCACCTGTGGATAGGTCCAATATACTCTATTTCCAGGGGAGCACATGATACACGGGGCATTCCGTTCCAGACCAACCCTGGTCTATGCCTAAGCTGGATCTTTTTAGTCCACCTGTAGGCTATTTCATTTTGGGACTGGGCTGGGGTGTGATTTCCCCAACAGATGGAAAGGTGGCGTTAAGGGAGATCATCCCCCTGCAACGTGACCCTTTCTATTTGACACACACTTTTCCTGCTGACTGACTGCACTCTGAGGGCGTTTATACACGACCCCTAAACTCCAGGGCAAATAGCTCCCAGCTCCGGAGCTTAAAAATATTTCCCCACCAGCTCCGAGTTAACAGGAAATTAAGTGCGACCACGCCCACTTTAGCGCGTCCCAGCGCACCTTTCAAGTACCTGCTCTTTGGAGGTGAAAATTATTTGATCCGGTGTATCGAGATGCAAGCTCTCCTTGCTTCTGTTTGTTGTTTTTTGGCTCCCGCCCCTTTGAGAGCTACTTTTACAGAGACTGGAATGTTGCCGGCAGGAGCGAAAGGCAGAACGGAGGTGAGCGGCATGCTTTTCTTTCTCTTTTTCTCCCTCCCCTCAGGCAGCTAGCAGCCAGGAAGTGCGGAGGGGTGGGGACACAGGAAGAGCGACGAACCCCTAAGATCTCTGGTCCGAATTTAAGTGGCCAGCGGATCTTAGGGGTCGTGTGAAAAGGCCCTTAGTCTCCTTTTGTATTCTCATTATTTGCAGTGCATAATAAGGTCACCTTATTTAGACGCACCTCCTGGAGCCTAATAGGGTTCTGTGATGCATACATATGCATATATAAAAGCTAAGCATAAGACTGGAGCTCTCAGCATTAATTCTAACATATATAATTATAATTAAAACTCGGACCACACGTCTTCTGAACAGTTTTTATCCCAGAGCTATAATTGCACTTAATAATGAACTCAAGAACCACCAGTAGTGAGCACTTGGACAGGATTACCTAGCCTGTTGTGTAGATGCTTGTGTTTTTAAGGGGGGGGTTGGTGGGTGGGGAGTGTTCAGGGATTTTTATGTGTGTGTGTTGAAGGTTTTTTTTTTTTTAAATGTGTGTGAGAGTGTTTGGAGATTTGTGTGTGTGCGTGGAGGTCTCTGGGTGTCTGAATTTCGTTGTATGTGTATACTGTGTATATACACACAATGACAATAAAATTATTATTATTATTATTATATTGCTCCTCACCACATTTCAATGGAAACCACTAGTGCATAGGATTATCTGATAGAATAGCTAATACATGCAAAAAGGTGTACAGACTTGTGTTCCCTGTTGTCCTTATGTTATAAGCCACACATGTCCACCTCATTATCATAATTGAGCCCTTCCATAGCAGAGGTCTATAATTTTCTCACATTCTGAAAAGAAAGTGTTCAACAATATTGCCTCATCTGCATTTCAACACGATAATTTGCTATGTATCTCAGATCTTAGGTCCTTCGTCTATATCTTCCAAAATGTTAGATTTCGTTTATTCAGTCACAAAGATTTAGTAAATGCTCTAATAACTTCCTAAGTAGCTGAGAAACAAATTGATTAGAATTTAGCAGAAAAAAGATTTCAAATGTACTATCAAACTTAAAACATAGCAACAGGGAGCACTTTGGTTCTGTCTTTTAGCAGACATTTATGCAATTTATGTTCTAACTTTAAACTTGATTATCAACTGAACTGCACGTAGGACTTCAGAAACATGTGATAGAGAAGACAAGATGTTCCAGATTCTCAAAATGGGCAGGTATATGGTATGATGTAGCACATGCATAATTATTTTGCAGATCAAGCAACACGTCCTACAAGTATGTGAAGTTTATTTAATTATATATTTCCCTTTCCTTTTTTATTTTCTCAAAAGAAGTAATGAATACAGAAAGGAAATGGGTATGGGAAATTTTGATAGTTAAGATTCTTTTGGATATCATATAATTGCATGCAACAGTTACAAGCAGCAAGAATAGAGAAACAAATAGTTAAGACAAAACTGCACATTATTATAATTATGATGTTTGGAATTGCTTCCCCTCTTTTTGTTTTCAACTACTTAGCTATAATTATTGCAACTTATATTACTCGAATTACTCAAGTTAAAACACAAAATATTGTATTCACTTTTCTGATATGCTATGTTTATTTTAGTTAGGTAAGTAGATAAATAGGTACCGCCATAAAAAGCGGGATGTAAACAGTGTTCCTTTCAGCCAAAATAGAGGTGATTTTTTTCTAGTCCACATTTAGCAATAATCTAGGCCTGCAAGACTGCAGTAGTAGTGAATCATTACCTTCTTTAGATATTAATGTAATATCTGCTTTGATCGTCTTTTGGTGAGGTAGCTGCTTGCTAAGAGCATGGCATGCTTATACCTACTCCAGTGAAGGCGTTTTTGTTGGTATAAAATGCAGGAGGAAGAATTTTAAACATCACAACCCCTTCAAGAGGCTTCTCAGCAAGTGAATGTATCTGGACATTGTTTTGACTGCCAATATTGTTTCAAAAATAACAAGACATTGGGGCTTAATAGGCAAACTGCCAATAAGAGGAGACTTTCCACCTTTTTAATTGCCGTTTCAGAACTCTCCTTCCTTTGCCTCTTCTGATTTATTTTGGAGTGAGGCAGATATTTTTTGGTCTGCATACAGCAAGAAAGCAGTCCCAAAGCAGATCAAGGGAAAAAAATTATTGCATCTCTTCACACTCCATCCTTAAAATATCATTTTTTTTCTTCATGATGTTTCAAATTCCTTAACAGAATAAATAAGTATTTACAGCTTTTCTTCTCTCTTCTTTGCTCTGTTAATATTAGATTAAATTTAGAGCTTCTAGATCTCCCTTCTATCTGCCTAGATGCCCTAAGCACATCTGATCTCGCCTGATTTCAGAAGCTAAGCAGGGTCGGCCCTGGTTAGTACTTGAATGGGAGACCACCAGGGAATATCAGGTGCTGTAGGTGCCTGGAGTAGGAACTGACACACCATTCCAATATTCCTGCCAAGAAAACTCCATGGACATGGAGTCACAAAGAGTCGGTCACAACTGTAATGACACAACACACACACACACAGATCTCCCTTGTAATATACCTGACAAGAGAGAGAGAGAGAGAGAGAGACCAGTCCAGAATGTATGTCTGGTTCTTAATAACACAAACTGAATGTTATTCTGAGTACTCTGAAACAATGTTAAAGTGTTGATTACACTGTAACACAAAAGTGATGTTTTGGCTAGTTTTTTTTTACTTAAAGGTAGAAAATCAATTCCAACAATATACCAAGATAAGATATTAGCCGAAGAACTAATAGCTCCGGACACATCTGAATAATTTCTAAAAATCAACAAAAGTAAAGGACAATTTAAACAAAGAAGAGGAGAAGCTTGATCAAGCCTCTGCTCTTTGATTAAAATAGATATGATAAAGATTCTATCTGTAAATATTAATGGCTTAAACTCTCCATCAAAATGATCCAAAACATTTAACTGATTAAAGAAAAAGAACACATCTATAATCTGTACTCAAGAAACCCATGTCAAGATAAACTAATATTAAATAGCATGAACTAATATTAAATAACAAAAAGCTTGGCAACATTTATATTTCTTCAGCCAAGGAAAAATAAAAAGGGGTATTTATTTATTTATTTATTTATTTATTCATTCATTCATTTATATACACACACCCCACCCATCTGGGCAAATATATATATATATAGAGATCAGTAACTAACTGTACACAAATAATTACAAGACCTGAAATATTAATACAGTATATTGTTGCTTAACTAGAGGGCTCAATGGCAATATGATAATGTGTCAGAATGAACATATAAAATACAGAATAAGGTTTTCTTAAAAGGGCCATGGTGATTTAAAAGACTCCAGACAAAAATGGTAAACTACAGGAAAATAAATTCAATTAGGAAGAACTTCATGACAGTTAGAGCTGTTCTGCAGTGGAATATGCTGCCACAAAGGGGGGCAGCAAACCTTCTTTGGAGGTTTTTAAGCAAAGGCTGGATGGCCATCTGTCGGAAATACTGTGATAGGGTTGCTGCATGGCAGGGGGTTGGACTACATGCCCTTGAGGTCTCTTCCAACTCTATGATTCTATGATTCTATATCTCAGGTGTTCAGTATAAATACTGCACAGAACTACCATAAAATCTACACTCAGGAGGCAAACCTATTCCAAATATTACCAAAAACAATAGCCAGATGTAGTGGTGTCGCTCCATCACACTGTGGATTTTGGACATTCACATTAATTCCCGGGTAGTGCAAGAGCAAAGATACAAGATGCATTTTTCCAGTGTTGACTGCAGCATGAAGAGGTGTATTTCCATTTTCTGCTGCTTGGTTTACAGCTGGTATTGGAAGTGCCTAGAACAAAGAAAAAATCAGAAGGAAAGTTTACCAATCCAAGCAGATTTCAAGAAGGGACGTCAAAACTGGTGGTGTAGTTCTCTCTCTTTCTTTTTTTTAAATAGGAACATCTGCATGTTGATGATGAATGGACTCAGAGTTGGCAATGGGAAGAGATACTGACAGAAATAGGTATGCAACCCCTATCTATCTCATCGTCTCTCTCTTGTGCCATCCATTCCCTTTTATCTCGGTGCTTAACCTCTCTCTTTCTCTTTCTTTGTGCCAACGCCTCTCTGTACTCTTTTCTAGGATGAGTGCAGCTATAATCCAGCAATACATGGAGGACCACAAGTTGCCCACTCCAAATAACGTGAGTGAGACCCATGACTGAGATCATACGCACCATTTATTTATATTACATGTTTCTTAACTTTCTATTAAAGCAGTAATGCTCAAGCCAGCTAAAGCAAAGCAAAAGCAAAGTGTTCTGCTTATATACCGCCCCATACTACTACAAGTAGTCTCTGGGCGGTTTACATTTTTTTAATTACAGAGTGCAGGCTACACATTGCCCCCTCCCCAGCAAGCTGGGTACTTTTTACCAAGCGGAAGGATGGAAGGCTGAGTGAACCTTGAGCCTGCTAATTGAACCCAGGTCGTAGCACAGTTTTACTTGCAGTACAGGCATTTAAACACTGTGCCACGAGGCTAACAAACTTCAAAAGAACCTTTGACAGAGTAATAATAATTATCAAGAGAGTTTAAACATTGTGGCACCTTCAAGACTAACTGCTATATTTTAAAGTGAGCTTTCAGAGGAAATTGGACTTGATCCGCAAAAGCTCATATTAAAATATAGTCTTTTAGGTGCTACAACATTTTTCTCTTCTTTATTTTTTATTTTTCTTCTGTGTTTGCTTGGTATGCTAGCACAAACTAACATGACTGCCTCTTTTGAAAAGGATGATAATAACATGTCCTCAAATAGTTTCTGCATGGTGACCATTCCAGGGTTTTCTAAGTATAGAGTACTCAAAAGAGTACTTTACTAGTTTACTATGACTATATTACTATTACTAGTTTACTATTTCCTTCTTTTGGGCACTCTGTGCAGCTTGCCCAATCCCACACAGGCTGGCTCTTATCCCGAGAGGCACGGTGGGGGGGGGGGGGAATTGAACTCCCATCCTCTGGCTCTGCAGCCGGATGCATAACTCTACGAGTAAAATTTACACCTAAAATACAATTTTACAGTGCAATCCCATGCATTTTTTACACAGAACTAAATGTCACAATGTCCCATAGAGCTTCTGGGTACACAGAACTACAATCCAAAACATCTTTCAAGCCTTTAAATGTAAAACAACATTTTAAAAAATTTAAAAGTCAGTAGCATGAAATATACACAACTGACCATTTCTAGGAAATAGTCCAAGATCTTAGACTGCTCATATATAGTGGCTAAAAATAAAAGATTCCTGTTTTTGTCATCGACGACACCAAGATCCAGCTTCTGGTTTCTAACAAGATAATCCAAGACATCCACATATCCTAGCTGAACAGTCTGGAGAGCTCTGAGGTAGAAAAAAGCAAAAATAAAAAAATAAAATTAATATTGCATGGAAGGGAATATAGAAACATCAGGCTACTTTGATCATTTATATTTCTAAAGGGACGGATTGGTAGTTCTTATTTACGTTCAGTAAATAAAATATGTACTTAGTTATTTATTAGGACATTTATAAACCACACTTCATCAAAAGCAATGAACAACACATGTAACAAAAAGGGATCTACAACCACAAAAGGGGATCAAACAATAAAATGTAGCCATAAAATAGCAATTAAAAAAAACAGTACACCAATTGTAAATTGATTTTGGTTTTGAAAACAGAGACATTCAGCACCAGTCTTCAAATGATGGGACAGAAGCATTTCCTGCTTATCACATAATAAACAGAAATTCTTCTCTTTCTCAGGGCAGGGTAGTATTGAGATTGTTTTTGACACATGTTTCCCAATCTGTTTAGGGCTGTAAAGGAATGACAGTTTGCACTGGAACATGCAGTAAACAGACATTCAGTGAAACTTTCATAGAAGCTGTAAAATGTGATCATACCTTAAACTGTACTTAGGTAGCTCCAATTATGATCATTGCAAGGATCATGCAATAAAAGTAACAAAACACCACCAGGGGCACATTCTGGTCAAGAAAATGACAGTTTCCCAACAACCTCCCCAAATTAAAGAAAATTGGTAGGTGGGAGCCAGTTCTGAAAAAAATGGACATTATCATGCACTTGTGGTGCAGTGGTTAAATGCCTGTACTGCAGGTAAAACTGTGCTCACAACCTGGGTTCAATCCCTGGTAGCAGGCTCAAGGTTCACTCAGCCTTCCTTCCGAGGTCGGTAAAATGAGTAGCCAGCTTGCTGGAGGGGCAATGTGTAGCCTGCACACTGTAATTAAAAAAATGTAAACCGCCCAGAGACTACTTGTAGTGGTATGGGGCGGTATATAAGCAGACCACTTTGCTTTACTGCAGACTAAACAGGCTGATTTCATCTCAGAAGAACATGAAAGGAATTTTAAAAGAGACACTTCTGTGAGAGATCAAGACCAGCTTCACGACTTTTTATGGACAACCGTAAATCAAAGAACCTGTGAGTGCAAAAACCTGCAGATGAGCATAAATCAAAAGCAGAGCCTAGACAAGTTACTTTTTGGGTGGTAATTCCAAAAAAATCTCCCCAGCCAAAAAGTGACTTGTCCAAGCTCATAATCAGAAGCCCTGTTAAGGTGGAAAATTATTGTCATGCAACATTTGCATTTAAAGGCTTTTGTAATGGGGTAAAGACATTGCTCGGTAGCTCAGTGGTTTCATTATCTGGTTGCAGAGCTGGAAACTGCTAGTTCAATTCCCAACAGTGTCTCCTGCATGTAGAACCGATCTGGTTGGCCTTGGGCAAGCTGCATAGTCCCAGGGTACCTCCAGAAGAAGGGAATGGCAAATGACTTCTGACTCAGTATCCTCTACCTGGAAAACTTTGATAAGGTTGTTGCCATAAATCACAATTGACTTATGGTCAGTTGTGATAATAATAGCTACATAATTGTAACTATTATTATCACTTAACTTGTTTAGGCTTGCTACCAGAAGCTGGCCTTGCAAAAGTTACCTTTTGGGGCTATAACCTGACTTCTTCAGTTAATGGCTGTACTGCCTAGAGATGAATATAGAAGTCCAAAAAAGTGAGTTTTTCAAGGAGTGCAGAGTACTAAAATCATGCGTAGATGCTTTGGCTCAGTATTCCTAACTCAAAGTGCAAACGTATTGGATGTGAATGTGTTGGAAGGGGCTTTTGATCAATGAGAAAGATTTTTTTTCTAGGGGCATGGGCAAAAATCTGGCAAAAAGGTGGGCCCCCTGAAACAAACCCAAATCCTTATCATTTTGTCCTAAAGCTCTCACTACCAGTGGCTGAAGCTTAGAAGAGGAAATTCATCTTTTTACAATGGAAGAAAACAGAAAAGACAAGGAGCCACTGAATGATGGAGTCGTGATCTGCTTGGGCATCCCGGGAGCACCAATGGGCCACAATGGTACCCCACTGCAAGAGCCACCCACTGACTGTCCTTAAGCCCCACCCATTGACCCTACTTGCAACCCTAAATTTATATTTTAGGAAGGGGGGACCAAGGGAGGGACCAGGGGGGACCATGTAAGGAAGCTCCAAAGGGGGTGCACCAAAGGAAATACAGGAACCATTTGTAATTAAGACCCCAGTGGAACCTTGTATAAAGGAATTAATTCCCCTCCCCAATGAAATTCTGTGGAGCACATTTTCCTTTATACCCACCCCCCAGCTGCTTGCATTGTGGCAGAGGCCCGCTGGCCTGCCCAATTGCCACACATTTTTATGTTGTGCTGGTGGCAGCCCCATAGGCGTCCGTCCAGCAAATTTCCCCTATCCCCGGAATTTTTGTTGTTGTACAGATTTTTTGTTATAAAAAAACATTTGGGATAGGAGGGTCCAGGGAGGGGCTTACAGCAATTCCTGTACAGATTTCCCTCACCCCCACCACCTGCAATTTACATCAGGAAGGAAAGCTTCCATTGGGACTTCGATGGGAGAAACACGAGTCAATGTAATTGTTTTGCACAACATGAAAAAATGCATTTTCGGGGAGGAAAAGCCGAACGTAGCGGCGGTGAGGGGCGGCCTGTGTGCCAGGTATGTCCGTGCCTTTACTGGGGAGTAATCAGAGATGGCGGGCGGGGTGGTGGCGGCAGGGGGCGTATGTTCCCTTCCTGTAGAACTATGAGCCACATCACACTCTGTGGGTGGGTGGGAGTACTGTTGCTATGTGTCAATATGCTGCTTCTAACTTATGGAAACCCTATACAGGATAGGATTTTTGAGATACATGAGATGTTGGAAGGAGTGTTCAGCCATTGCCAGTCTTCAGTCATTTTTCCACGCTGGCATGCTACACCACATTGGAGGGGACACTAGAAAGGAGAATAAAGAAACAGCAGTAGGTGGGAACGTTTCTGAGCACTTCAGTAAAATGTGTGCCTTTGAGGTAGTATTTGAGCAATGTCTGCTAGGCTCTCCATGTGCTTATGTCAATGCTAGCTTCTCTCTCTTTCTGAATAATTCAGAAACTTTGCCCTTGCCCCTGCCTGTCAGCCCATTCTATATCAAAATACAATTTTGCTAGCAGATGGCCTAAAAAAGTTGTACGGCATTACCTTGGTTTACGAGCATAATCCATTCCAGAAACATGCTTGTAAACCAAAACACTCTTATATCAAAGCAAATTTCCCCATAAGAAATACAGTAATGGAAATCCGGATTATTCGTTCTGGGGACCCATAGACCACATACTGTACACACAAATGCTAAAACTCACAAAATAAGTTGGCTAAAAGTCCATGTCCACACCATGGTTTAGGTACCTGGCAGCACAATCTGCTCTCCTTGGGACTAACAACTGGGTTTTACTATGTGTTTTTAAGGTGACAATAATAAAGTGCAATTTGTAGCCGTATACACACTTGACTAGCTGCCCCATTACTAGAAATAATAAGAAAAGAAGAAAGGATGTTGAAAACAACTTAAATAAAAATATAAATGCTGTATAAACAAAGAGAGTTTCCTGAGAGCCATTGCGATAAACTGCAGAGGACTCCTTGATATGATGGTGTACCTATATGTGTTTTTCTTTTTCTTCCCCTCTCTCTTTGTAAAGGTGTCCATATGCTGGACCTTCCCGTGAATAGGTCCCTTATTTATGATTTTATTATTGTGGTTTTATTTTATTTTAACTGATTATATTTGCAGCTTTACCCATTGTGACGGCTTTTAAAAAGATACAACAACATACAAAAAACTATATCTTGTTGATTGAGGCAATTTTCCTAGAAGAAATGCATCCTTATTACAATGGTCAAACCAAGGCAGGCTTATAGAAAAAGATTGACTGTATGTGTCAATCAGCCCAAGTGTCATTGCAGTATGAAACACACATGGGCTCCCAGTAAGGTCTTAATCTACTATAACTACGCCATTCACATGTTCTCAAGGGCAACGCCCTTCATGTGGCATGTTTTTCTCTCAATGAAAAAGTATATGACAACACATCTACTTTTTATTTATATCATCTTCTTTGTTATCTTTAAAACTCCAGATCTGCTGCCCTCTACAGCCTCAGAAACAGACGTCAGAAATTCATGGGCTTCACTGCCAATTACATTTTTTATAATTTACAATCAGTATTTAGTTCTAGTAAGACTTAATTTCACTGGCGCTCCCTCAGCAGCAGTCTAGCTTTTCAGGCAACAAGCAATTGAACTTGGCCCAAAGCCACAGGCGTAGCTAAAGTCATTCGGCAAATACTTGGTGGATGAAAGCGAAAAAAGGAAAGATAAACTTCATAATGGCTGCAAAAATATTAGTCGATGTCTTGAACAACAGGAAAAAGTTTTAGTATCCTCTTGTTTGTGCCAATAATGTGTATACAACCAAGGGCTAAGACTCATCATTAATCACAACTAGAGCAGAACCGTTAAATCAGGCATGTCCAAAGTCCGGCTCGGGGGCCAAATGTGGCCCTTTTTCAAATTTCAAGCGGCCCACGGCCTCTTCTCCCCATTGGCTCAGCCTATCAAGTATCTCCACCAGCTGGCCCCTCCCCATACCGGATGGAGACGTCAGCTTGCAGTTTAACTGTTTGCCTGCCCTCCCTGCCTCTGTCCACCTCCCCACCCCCCAGCCACCTGCACAGCCTCCCTGCCCCCGGCTCCATTGCTGCTGCATCCTCCCTGCCGCCTTGCATGTTATAGAGACTTGTCCAAAATCTGCTCGGGGGGGGGATGGGGCTGAATGGTTGGCCCCCTTACATTTTCACCTTGCCAAACCTGGCCCTCCTTGCAAAAAGTTTGGACATAGCTGCGTTAAATAAATAGAATCTATAGTATTATCTACTACATGTGGCATTAGGAATGAGCTGCAGCAGGATAAATAGGGTTGCTAGGAGGTATGCCATTTGGAGCCATCCCTGCATCCAGATGACATATGGACCTCAAGGGATCCTGTTCGGGCCACAGCAGCCTTCTGTCAAGCTGCCAGTACTGTAGCGTGAAGTGGCTTCAATTAACTAGCAACATTTCACAATACTGACAAATGGATCCCTGTTTATTGATAGATGGGAGGGAAAAACAATTTTAAAGTATATATTTGGGCAGTAAATATTTGCATCACTTTTAGGACCTAAATCTGGAAGTTGAATCATGGCAACTGGACTTCTTTTCTTGTGAGATCAAAATGTTTCACTACTCATCCAAGCAGCTTCGGGAAGTTAGTGGTGAGGCGTTCAATTTATAGTTCACCTTGATTTCACATCACCCGGGTATGAATAGGTTCATTAGATGTACAACGGCATGGGGTGCGTGAAAACCCCACCTATGCAACCTTTTCCAGCACCCACTGAGTGTATGGGTTGTTAGCTTTGGCCTTGCTGGTAGAGGTGCGAGGAAGTGCTTCTGATTTATCTGGGGATTGATGAAAGGGCCGCATGATAAGTGGCAGATAGATTGTGCCTGAGCCCCCCACCTCTGTTGAGAGAGGGGTTTTCAATACACACACAAGTGGCTTTCCTGACCCCTATCTTGAACCACCTAAAAGACTAATGGAAAGCAAACATGCATTATGGCAGTGCTGCACAGCTTTCTGTCAAAATATACATTTGCTTTCCATGATGCAGTGCTTATTTTGTGCCCTTACACACACTTAAATCCCCCCCACTTCTTCCAGAGAGCCAAGGAAGTGATTAATCTGCCAATATTACGAAGCGGCTGTCTTCTTATTCTCAATTTAGAGGAAGGCTCACTTTTTGTATGCCTCCAGCAGTCACACAGCCTGGAGCTAGACCAAACCATAGTAATCCTACCTGTACTATAAAAACAAAACCCCCAAAAACAAAAACCAGGTGCCTCCTACAGGAGTCAGATGCGTGTGGGTAGGAACATTTCAGGGGACCATTTGGTGAGCTCCAGAGAGGGCATTGTGTGATCACTATCGAAAGGAGCAAACCAATCTGTCCATGAAACAGTTCAAATAGTGAGCTAAATATCCTTCTACTCATCATGCTCCCATTGATTCAATGGGTCTGTTGTTATTGAGAGATTAATAGGCAATTTTAACCTTAAGCTTCTTTCTCCACTAAATGATGAGAAGGGTGTCCATAGTCATATCTATATTCTTATGTAGTAAAGGTAAAGGTTCCACCTGCACGTGCGTGCTAGTTGTGTCCGACTCTAGGAGCGATGTTCATCTCTGTTTCCAAGCCAAAGAGCCAGTGTTGTGCAAGTCTATGGCCATGTGGCCGGCATGACTGAACTCATTTCTGTGCACGGAACACTGTTTACATTCCCGCTTTTTACAGCAGTACCTATTTATCTACTTGCATTTACATGCTTTTGAACTGTTATGTTGGCTGGAGCTGGGGTTAACAGCGGAAGCTCACTCCGCTGCATGGCACCCAGGATTCGAACTGATGAGCTGCCTACTTTGCAGCTGACAGTTATCAGCACTCTAGCCCACTGAGCCCCCACACCCCTATCCCTAAATACACCTACTGATTGAATGCTAGGGTTTTTTCATGGCATTTCTTGTTCTGCTGATGGGTTTCTATTAGGATATCTTAATAAGCAGCTACTTTTAAGGATATGAATTTATCAAATAGTGCTTTACTGGCATTTGACAATTTTGATTCATCAGTTGTCTCAGATTATAGCAGGGGTTGGGAAGGCAGGGTTCTCCAGACAGCGCGCGTGCGCGCGCGCGCACACACACACACACACACACACACACACACACACACACACACACACACACACACACACACACACACACACACACACACACAGAGTAGCCCTAGCCAACATGGCTAATGCTTAAGTAGGACAGGAGTTTAAGTTGAGCATTTGGAGGATTTTCAAATTTTAAAAAGAGGGGGGCATAAACTCAGTCACAAGGATCGTTGTTGGTTAGACAACTAGACATCAGCAGCAGCCCACATTGTGCTGATTGTCTTACAATCAAGGATCTGTTGGAAGTTTGTGGCTGTTACCGCCCATGGATACAACCCATTGGCTGGGGAGACACCCAATCCTTATAAAAGGTGGGTGGCACTTATATCGACTGGACATGCACCCAGACACCCAATGGCTAGTCCCAACCAGAGCATACTTATTTAATCCACAGAACTCTGATAAGTGATAATATTTATTCATGCAAATCTCATTGGTTCAGTGGTTTCACTTTGTGGTTTCTCTGATTCAGACATAAGAGTCTCGTCCACACTTGTGTAGACATCCTTGAAATTTTTCAGAAACCAATTTAGCCACTATTCAAGCCCTCTCCTGGTTTGCACAATACCCCTCCCAACTCCCTCTTAAGACAAGAAGATTTAACCCCTTGTCGTAAGAATTTGATCCCAAGATTCACTCCTAGGGAACAATGTGCCTCATAGTTCCTTGGGCCCATATCTACCTGTCAATAATCAAAATGTGAGGAAGCAGGAGCTAGCTGAGAATGATAAAGCTGGGGAATAAGAAAAGCGAATTTATTCAGGATTTACAAGTAGTGTCTTTATTCATTCTTTTTCAATGCAGCCAATTATAAACCATCCAGTGGTATTTCATATTCACATGTAAATCATCACAATTAGCATATTGTTTCCAGCTTTGATATACTAGGCCAACTGCTAAGACAACTGGCCTAGCATAAAATGTGTCAAATTCAGGACATATACTGTATAGGTCAACATTTAGAGGACGAGAAAAATATCAGTATTAATTAAATCCCCACTTTGAATAGGTTTCAAACATTTTGTCCTTATTGCCCTCGTGTGGTGCAAGTAGGCAACTCCACCACCAGCTTCAAGAAACGCAAAATATTGTACTGTACTTCCACCGACATTGATGTGGTTCTTTTCTGTTCCTGTTGCCAAGGAACAACAGGCTCCGCAAATTCCTCATCATTAAGCAATCTCCAAATGAAATTTAAGTTCAAAGGCAGATGCAATATTTGTGCAAGTGCTCATGGGAGAGCGAAAAGGTGGGTCCCCACAGAAGAACATGGGCTGGATCAGGGTGGGCAATGGTGACTACAATTCCCATAATCCTTGACCCATAACTGGAGCCGATGGGAATTAATCATCCAGAAAAGAACAAAGGAAGGAACCCAACCTCGTGCTAGAATGGAACGAAACATGTTCTGTGCTGGAAATTAATTGTTTTGATCCAATTATTAGATTACACCAACTAGATGTAGAGCCCAAAGATGGGTTCTAGGATTCTCAGTGATACCACTTCCCCTCCTCCAATTCAAGAGGACAACACCTTAGCCAAACATTTAAGGATTCATTAGCAAAAGATATTGCAACATATTTATTCATTAGCTACGTTTTATATCTTGCCTTCCTTCCACTGAGTGTAATGGCAGCAGGAACAGCTCTTTACAAACCATTTCCTCACAACTACCCTATGAGGTAGGATAGTTTGGGAGTGAGTGTGATTAGGATCACTCTGTGAGTGTGACCGATCGATCGGTGACGGTATGAACCCCAGCCTCCCAAGTTCAACACCCTCTGCTGTCTTTCTGAAAGCAGGCAAAGACCTTCCTCTCCAGGCAAGCTTTCCCTGAATGAGGGACTACCTACCATGTGACTTTTACACCATGCATTATTGCTTTGACTGAATTCATAAGAACACCTGTGTTTTTCATGTTTACTTTTCACCCCTCATAATGGAATTTTTTCTTTTTGCGTACTCTGTAGCTTTAATGTTACCTTTTAATGTTCTATGATGCCTCTTCTAATTCCCTGTTCTTAACTTGAATATGTCTTAAATGTTCTGGGCTGTCCCTCATTAGTGTAAGCCACCTTAGGTCCTTTTCCAAGGAGAAAGGTGGGGTAAAATATTCAAAAATAAATAAATAAACGGAACACCCAAATCATTGCAAGTCATGCAGAAGTCTTAGAAAGGGGCCATGACATATTAGAAAGGAACACAGAGTCCAATTTTGAAATTGCTGTTATCAATATTTGTTGATAATTATGATTTTAAAACTAGAGCATTGATTACGAATTTATTGACAGTGGCTAGATTAAGAATAGCTAGAAATTGGAAATCCAAACATGATCTATATTTAGATGAATGGTGTAATGAAATATGGAATATTGTTTTGAATGGTAAATTGACATGCACTTTAAAGATCAAAAAGGAGAATTAAAAAGAGGTATTTTTATGATGTTTGCGGTAGATTTATTGAATATGTGTTTATAAGAGATAAGGGTAAAGCTTCCGCGCAACAATCAATTCTGTTCTGGAGGGGAGGATAAGGAAAGAAAATAAGAAGAATGGTCCCACTGGAGGAGGGATGCACTGTAGTTGATGGGTGTTTTTTTTTTTTTTTTGCATTTTGTATAAATAATTTTAAAAAGGGGGACAGATTTAAGGAGCAGTGGCTATGTGCCACAATGTCTATAAATAACTCCAATACGTCAAAACTCTATATGAGGACATGCCGATTATTATATGGCGCAATGGGAAATGGTGATGCCCTGGTGGCATCTGTTGACCATAGTGAAAATCTGTCATCTTGGATCAGCCAGAATAGGGTCTGGAAAGAGCCAACCCATGGGCACAATCAAGTCCACAAAGAACATAGGAACATAAGAAGAGCCATGCTGGATCAGGCCAAAGGCCCATCTAGTCCAGCTTCCTGTATCTCACAGTGGCCCCACCAGATGCGTCTGGGAGTGTACAAGACTAGATATGTGTTTTCAGGTTTCAGAGTAAGGTGTTCCTCCTCTAGTCGATGACAGAGATTGGAATCCTCTGTGTTATCACTGATGAGTGATAAAGGATCAGTGATAACAGCTGCGTGCAATGACTGGGCATACTCCATTTAAAAGGAAGATCTGATTCTAACTTCAAACAGGGATCAGGTTTAATACTGCTTATTCGCACTGCTCCTTTTCCAACTGAGCGTGTCTGAGTGTGATCCTGCAGGAAATGGGGACAGCAATGTTCCCCTGCCATACTTCCGAGCCAGGAGGCAGGTGCAGGAAGGGCTGGGTGGAAAAGACACAGCTCGTTTCCTGCAATGCCTAGTTCCATCTCTTTCTCTTCTTTGCACTTGCCCAAGTTGGTGTAGCTAGTCCACTTACCTGTATTTAAAGATTGTAAAGGCAGCTGTCCTGTTTGATGATGATGATTAGCCAAGGGAAGCTCACTGTGTGGCAAGATGTTTAGCACAGCCATTTTTGTGCCTGTTCCTAAAACACTTTCCCCGTGTGGTCCCCAACTTGCTCTCGTTTGAGCACCATATATATATATATATATATAAAATATTCCACTTATATTCTGCTATCCTAGGATGAACAGAGAGCTAAAAATGTTTTCAGTACACAGAATCTGCACATAGAACCAGGTTAAATAAGCCCTACACGAACCCTTCAAATATGGGGCTATGTCCCCATTTTACTGGAGCCAAGTCCATTCCAGCTACTTCCTCTCAATATAAATTCTGAGCACAGTTATGATAAATTAGTTTGGTTTACTGAACTCTGATTTGTGACGTGAAACTCTTTGATTTGGACAAAAGCCATGGTTTATTGCCCAGACAAACCACATTCTGAACCCAGTTTTCATTGTTGGCTTATAAACCAGGGCTTCTCATGTCTGAAGCAACAAGCAGTGCTTATCACAGCTTGTTTCCTCAGCTTGCTTACTTAGACCTTTACTGGCATACAAAAATAGGTTCACATCTTAATAAAATTCAGAGCAATCATTTAGCAGATTTGCACTCCATAAGCATGTGGCATATAGAGTAGGTTCGGAGCTAAGCGGCCCCATGCTCATCTAGTGTAGGGCTGAGCTTATGATCCCATTTCTTGGTAGTTCACAACTGTAGATACAAAATGGGTAATCTTATTGAGTATTCCATCCTCCTCATTTGACAGGAGTGATAGCATTATGTTTGCATTTGTCCGTTCCTGAAGAGGTGCTAATATACTGGTAGGTCTAAAATATTTTTGGTATTGAAGTTTATACAAGGGACAACTTAAGAAAACATGTTCAGCTGTCTCTACATGGTTTAAGTCACAAGGGCAGAGCCTTGATGATAGTGGCAGTCCTAAACCGTCCATATAGAAAGGCCAAGGGGCGGGTATTGCATCTGCCCAGCATGAAGGCTCTTCTTAGCTATGGATTGTACAGATGGGAAAGGTATAGTGATGTTCTGCCAATCTGGACAGTAATATGAAAGTACAGGAGATAGCAAATGCGAAAGAATAAAAAGGGGGGAGGGGAAGACAAGTCACAGTTTGAGGCCATACAATTTGGACTAAGTGACAAACCATAGTTAATTAAAGGACAGTACAACCTCAGTATCTGCTGGGGATTGGTTCCAAGCCTTCCCATGGATAATGAAAACCGTGGATAAGAGAATGCCAAAATGTCCCCAAAACCGCTGTTTTGTGATAGCTTGCTTTACAGCTGCTGTTTTGCAACAGTAGCTTGCTTTACAGCTGCTGTTTGTGACAGTAGCTTTCTTTACGGCTGCTGTTTTATGACAGTAGCTTGTTTTACAGCTGCTTTTTGTGACAGTAGCTTGCTATGCGGCTGCTGAATTATTTATTTTTTCCTCTGCCAACCATGGATAACTGAATCAGTGGATAATGAGTAAGTGGATACGGGGGTCCTACCATACTGCAATTTGCCAAACGTTGTTATTGAACAATATTAATTGATTTCAGTGCGGTTCCTGCACACACATTTTATTACAAGGGCCAAAATGTCACTGAAAAGTTGTGGAAGAGGTTTGGTGGTGGAGTTGCCTCCTCTAGGAGAATCAGAAGAATTACACACACAGAGAGAGAGTTTTGCACTAGAGAATAACAGAGCAATGCTATATTAGCAACTTCCATTGTGTCTCTAAGAAACAAGCAAAGCAAGGAAAGCGTTTCTCAGTTACATGGAAATTATTTCACATTGCAAGACTTGGCTGTGATTTAGATATGATATCTTCAAAAACATAGCCATCTACTACTTGCTATATGAAACATTAGGAAGCTTTTGTGTGTCCTTGGGAGTCTGCATTCAGCGAAGAGTGAACCTAACAAGTGAAATTAGTGACATAAACATCAAAGCATCGGCAGTGTAATGTGATTTTTGGCATTTCACACACAAAATCTGATTACAGGCACATATTAATTCCAAGGTTATATGACAGCGTGACCTAAAATGCAGACAATGGTCATAATCCACCAAGAACGTCTCTCTTGTGCAAGTTGAGTAGAAAAGAAGTGTCCCAGTGGATTCTGCCCAGTGACTTCAGAAAGCAGTGGAGCATTTGCATCCATTCTAGTTTGAAACAAAAAAAATTAAGAGAGGAAAATATGATACAAAAAGGTCCCCCCTCAATGCAAGTAAGCTTACCTTTCTTTAACCACTTCACTTGCTTTCTTTCTAGTAGCAGAAACAGAATTCTTGGCGTGTTGTTCGGGCGAGGATTGCGTACTGACCAAGGCCTTATAAAACTGAATTTTAAAAGCATGACATTTAGTGAGCAGTCTAATCACTTAATTTTAGTTTTACCGCTATAGCGGAAGCCTCAGCTTCTTTAAAATTAAGATAAGTAACTCTACGTTAGTTCATCGCGATCAACCTGCACGCTGAAGGTATTTCAGCGCTGAGGGCATATTAGATAGAACAGTTCATTGCTTCCTCCAACCTGGGTGCCCTCTAGACCAGTGATGGCGAACCTTTTAGACACCGAGTGCCCAAACTGCAATTTAAAACCCAGTAATTATTTTTTTTTTTTTTTGCAAACTGCCAAAACAGTAATTTAACCTGTATACAGGTGGCTATGAAGGGGCGATGTCGGGTGCCCACAGAAAGAGCTCCGAGTGCCACCTTTGGCACCCGTGCCATAGGTTCACCATCACTGCTCTAGAATCTAGAGTCTAGATGGTCTGGACTAGAATCCTAGACCGTCTCGCCTTCAGGAGAACATCAGCTTGAAGAAAGCTGTCACAGACCATTCAACACAAACACAATAATTTTAAAGTGCTGCAGGTCCCAACCTAAGACTTTAAGGTTAGTTTTCTCTTTCCCCGGCTCTGCAGGGCTGCAACATCTTCTGTGGCAGAAATTTTTTTTCTACACAGACACAACTGAAAGTCACCTGCAGTAAAAGTGATATTTACTACTATACTACTTTATCTAAAGCAAGTCCCCCACCGCCAATTTACACACAGAACTTGCTTTTGCCAACCCTGTTTTGTTATACTTTAAGCTTTCTTTGTCAAATAATTCTAGTAGTGCAAGAAAACATCTTTTAAAATACAACCACACCCACTACTCCAGTATAAAGTGCAGACATTACAAAGATGCTGTTACAATCCAATCTGCAAAACCAATTAAATAGAACCATCTGAAACTTGGTACTGGCTTATCCCTTCAGCGTACAAATCTGGATAACTGAATCCATGGATGGCGAAGCAGTGGATAACGGGGTCCTACTGTAACTCTACAGTATGTCAGCACATGGTAGGTCTACTTCTGTGCCGATTCTTCAGCTGTGACTCTGAAGCACTGGTTCCCAGCCTCGGGTCCCCAGCCGTTCTTGGACTAAAACTCCCAGAAGCAAGGTTTCTTCTAGGGCGTGCATGCCTCTGGCTTCATCATGCAGGGCTTTTCCACTTCTGAACACTATCATGACCATTTTAATTCTGGTCATAACTGAACCTGTGTGTGTATGGAGGGAGTGGGGGAAGGCACATTTGTGTGCACAGAACAGAGCTCTGCACAGCACGGCTGAAAATTAGAGGGTATGTTGTCCAGAAGCCTTCACCACTAGCTGTGCTGGCCAGGATTTCAGGGAGTTGTAGTCCAAGAACATCTGGGACCCAAGGTTGGGAATTGCTGCTCTGGAGTCTTAACATGCCCTCCTGGTACATAAGCCGTAAAGTTTTCAGTTTAACAGAGATTGTTCTGACTTCCCCAAATCCATCTTCATTTTGATTACTTTTCTGATCTGTGTCAGATAGACCCTTGAAACCTGCTTCAGCTGAATGAGATTTGCCACATTAAAAATGCAAGCTATAAGTCAGCCAGGTATACAGAATTACCTGTTTCATTCTCTGGATCCCAGTCCTCATGTTTAAATCCGACAGATTTTAAAGGATTATCGCAGCTCAAACAGATGAGATGTTTTACTTGTAAAACACTGGCTGAAATCCTGTTACTTAGCATGGTAACCGATGCTTGCTGCAGTAGGCCCACTCAATCAGTGGATATTTGGTGACCCCAACCCCTCTGCAAATTCCACACATTTGGCCTGTTCTCGTTGTGACTCGCTATACCGAAGTCTATCACAACTAGAGTAAGCCTTTTTGGAAGAATTGAACACTGTATACAGATGAGCTGACTCACCACATTCCCACTGATTCGGTGGGCCTACTCTAGTTGGCTTACTATTCTAAGCAACAGGATTTCAGCCACAAAGAGCTATCTCTGGCTTTGAAACACAAGCTTCCTCACCCTCCTCCACCCGTCATATGCTCTCAGGCAGGGCGAGGGACCCTGTTGCTCTCCATATATTGCAAGATACCAATCCCCATCAGGTTCAGCCAGCCTGGCCCAAAGCCGAGGGGTCGCAAGAATAGCCGTTCTTCAACATCTGGAAAGCAAAACGTTCCCACAGCTTGACTGCCACCCAACTGACATGAATTTCAACTCAATGGCTTCCAGTCTTGTGGTCTTTACTCCTCCGTGAAAGGCCCAGCCTGGCCCAGCCAATGGTCCAGGTCTTCTAGACTGAAGTCCCAAATATCTAGGGAGTGAAAAGTTGAGCACCACTACTTACAATCATATGTACTTATTATTCTAGAAGTACCTAACATGGCTGGTTTCAGTGAGGACACTTGGAAAACGTTACCCTGAAAGCAAGTGGATCTTGCAGTTACAAAAGCAGGTCTTTGGCCCTCTGCTGAATCTGAAATCTTCACCTCACCTCCCTACAGAAACCTGTAAGGATGCCTCAGCTCTTCAGGAACAGCTAAATGTGTCAGTGTTATACCTCTGGTGGCAAGCATCAAATGCCTTAACAAGAAGCAGCATCTGCCAAGTAAAGCCAATTTACGTTTTTTTATGCAACAAGCCTGCCAAAGCAAGCTTAGAAACAGGAAGGCAAAGACTGTTCTTTTTTTTTTTCTTTTTTTTTTTTTTTGCAGAGGAATTAGCAGTTCCTAAAGGCCAGGCAAAAGCAGCATCTCAGCAGCACAGTAATACTCCCTGTGTCTGTTCTGTTCCTAACTGAGATAGCAGAATCATGAAGTTGGAAGGGGGCTATAAGGCCATCACATCCAATCCCCCTGGCTCCATGTAGGAATACAGACCATGGGGTTGTCTAAATTTCTCTTGAATGCCTCCAGTGTTGGGGCACTCCCCACCTCTTCAGATAATTACTTATTTCTCTAACAGTTAGGAGGTTTTTCTTGATATTCCAGGAATTCTCATAAACGGTGGGCTCACAGGTCAACAGCACCTATCGTGTTTGTTTGTCTTTCAGTTTGAATGCAATGCAGATAATGATTTGGCTTTACAATGGAACCAGGCTATCTAGTGCTGCAAAACTAATAATGTCGTTTAATAATACAGTACCCCCTCTACAAGATTATGGTTTGCACATCGGTTTCACATTATGGCTGCAGATCCTAGTTTGCTGATAGCAAACCATGCATTATCAGATGATGCCAATGTTGGTGTTACAACAAAAAACTCTCACAATCCAAACAAAGACCAGTGAAACTACAAACGTATTCTAACATCTCTCCAACAAATTTTCAGAAGTCAAGGGTGTTGCATGTTACAGCATGTTCAAGATCAGAGCTTAAAATAGTTACGTAGTGGTGTGTATATGAGGGAGGCGAGGACAGAAACTGTAAGATCTACAATTCCTCACCCAGCATGCCCAAAGGATTCTGGAAGATGCAGTAAAAAAAAAAACAAGTGACTTTCCTATGTTTTGTCTTAGGTGAACTCTTGAACTGCTCTGAAAAGATCGCTCACTGCGACATGCATGATAAAAAGTTGTACATCACAGAAGGCTAAGACTGGGTGAATTTTCTTGCTATACAATGGAAAATATGTATATGCCATTAAGACATGCTTGAAACAGGCCACAAGAGTGTGATATTTAAAGCAGCACTGGGATATACAGTGCTGATGTTTGCATTAAAATTGTTGCTCTTGTATTAAGACAAGCAAAACGATGCATTTAATACTCTACAAATAACATTTGAAAAATAACAGACATTTCCAAATTGCTATTTTCAAAATATAAAACACATCTGTTTGCTAGTACTCTTGTTAAATACCAAAGTAAAAAAAATACCATTCTTGACTACACAATATTCCCCAGGTCTAATTCAAATTAATGCATTGACTACATTGACTCAGAAGAGTGTCAGTGGGATGGTTCTCCTTAATGTTATGTTGGTTTGCAGCCTGTATTTTACTCAGCAGTCTTAAAAATACCAGGATCGTCAATATACTTATTTGTAGCAAAAAGATAAATTCCAACCGTTCCGTGTAGTGAATGGCATTACACTAAACTGTCAGAATCTATTTCTACTCCAAATAAACTTAAGAAGAGATCAATTACCTAAGATTTGGGCCATCTATGATGTTATCAACCCATTGCCTGTAGTTGGATAAGAACTCATGTTATTTTGAAAAACCTTTGTTGTTTTTTTGGCACCTCTTGGGTCTTAAAACTACTTCACACAGAAAACTGCCAACAACCAGTGCTAGCATGTCAGAATGAGCGTGGTTTTACCTTCACTACTGCATGCCAAAGACTGGCAAGGGCAAAGGCTCGTATAGCTAGTAACCACTCTGCCAACTGATGGTTCTTGGTTGTGTACTGTATATTGGAGAGCATTTCCTTATAGCCGGCTGTATCTGGTGAAGACATGAGGGTTAAGTAGTCAAGAAAAAGAAAGGGGTTCTGGTTGTACACAAGTCCCAGGGGATATTCACTCAGAGCAGCAGCAAGAACAGAATTCAATTCCGAAGACTGGAAGTCCTTTGAGTCCAAGCCCTCCAGAAAGGCAAGGCGAACTTCGTCCTCAATCACCCCCATTTCCAGTTCCAAGAGTTGCTGTTTTTGAAGGCACTGGAGCTCAGCTAGCCAGAAATGTGCAAAGCGAACGTAGTTGTCTCCAACGCTACTCCACTCTCCCATCTCGCGAAGGAGGTTCCCGGCTCTCTCCAGCCATCCCATCGCTGCGGCAGTGTCGAAATGCTGGAAGGTCTTCTCAAACAGATCTTTGTGGGGAGAGAAAGGCAAGCCAGGCAATTCCTTGGAGGACACAGTACTATTCCCGACACCCTTAAGATGAGCCAGTCGTTTTCTGCCAATATGAGGCAGTGGGACAGCACTGAAAAGAGGGCAATTCCTGATTTCGAGAGAGAAGAACTCGTTTTGCAAAGGACTGAGATCCGCAACATGAGTGCCGTTGACTAACGAACGGATGCTCGGAAGATGAACAACTGCATTCTCCTGATTCAGGACATTTTTGTGCAATTGACGGTGTCCTAAATCATCTTCTTGATCCATATTAAAGGGGAGATGCAATACTGGTCTCTGCTCCAAACTCTGCATTGTACTGAACGACAGTATATGCTGGGGTGCTTCTCATTTGCAGGACTGGACATCAGTTAGTGAATCTCAATATGAACCTGAAATAGACCACACACACACACACACAAAATCAGCATATCCTTTCACTAAATCAAAGCCAATACTATCAAAGGCTGAATCATCTCTCCATATTAGACTAAATGGGATTAACGCAAGTCAGTTTTTACATGTTAAAAAAAACAGTTTAATACAGACACTGATCTTAAGATACTGATAAAATGGTCCATTTTGGAAGAAACGTTTAAGCAGTTTACCATTATGTGAATGAGTCGAAGCGCTATTTGGTCTCACATGCTACCAGCTTGACCCTTTCAAGGCTGGGATAATCTACTACATTTTTTTATGCAACCAGATTTTATTATTCCATCTCAGCTGCAGTTTAAAACACTGGTAAGAATCTTTCAGCCCTTCAGATGTTGATCTATTATTATTCCCATTATACCTCACCATTGGCCAAGCCATAGATAAGTTGATGGGGACCAGCATTCAGAAATATTGGGAGCATCACCATTTCTGTAGTAGTGATTTAATTTAGGGCTGGAACAAGCCAGGATCAAGCCCTGTATCATTTTTTTTTCAACGAGTGATGCTACAGTTCCTTCCCATACCTGTTCTAACATTAAATTAACTTAGATCAGTATAACGCCCCTCCCCCAAACAAGAGTGCTCACACAGCACTTCCAATCTTCATGACTCAAGAAAGGGCTTTATTTTTACTATAGGTCTAGATATTCTTTTTATGTTACCTTTGATTATTAAAATAATTCAATATCATAATCTGTTGCTACTCCTATTTTATGAAAAGCAGTCCAGATATTTCAAAGATATACATTCCTCTGTTCTACCATGCATTACCTTTTTGTTTTATTAATGGATTACTGAAGCATACTTTTTCCTCCTTTTAGCTAGGGAATATGAAGTATTTATCACTGTCTATCAACTTCAGCATCAGAATACAATTTCATTACATAACAATAGCTGACTTTAACCAATAAAATACAAGCATGTGATTTATGATGTCATAATCCAGGATGATTCTATAGCACCAAATGGAATACTGGCATACTCCTGTTTTTTTCAACCATAATCAAAAAATAAAAATAAAAATCAAGACATGTTTTCAGGTCCCATGGGACTGTACAGTATCTCAGTATAATAATCTGTATAATAATCAGACACATAGTCAAAAACCGAGCTGTGCCACACCCAATACAGTTCAAATCACCTCACCTTGTATTGCTCCATATAGGCAAAAGTGTGAAAAATTCCACCTGTAAGTATGTGCTACTGCAGCCCTACACATACTGTAGTGTACAATATGATAGCAGACTTTATAGAAAAAAAATTAATAGTGTTCTACTTATTGGTCTTATTTTTATCAAAAGTATTGTGCTGTTTTCCTACATAATAGGCTGATTAACAATACCAGCATATTAAGCACCAAGATATTTATCAACTTTGAAATTTAAGATGAGTTTAAGGTGACATACGTGGTTCTTCCTCTCTCTACTTCAACCTCACCGCAACCTTATAAATAGATCAGATTGAGAGAATATGACTAGGCCTAGACTACACAGTGAGTTTCACAACTCAGGAGATACTTGAGATACTATACTTAAGATACTATTGCCTCTAACAAGATTCTAGCCCTGGGTGCAACATCACCTAACCATGGACTTTAAGAACACCATCTAACAAAGGACTTTAAAAGTAAACTCCTGGTAAAGCACATCATTTACCATGTCTGAACTTCTGGGACCTGCTTTGAAGAAGGGTGATTTACTGCACTCGAAAGCTTGCAATGTTCCTTTTTTATTTTTAATAGTGGCCTATAAAAGTATTGCCTGTAACCTATTTTTGCAATTGTGTTTTGTGATGGCCACACGGCTCACCCCCCCCCCTTTTTTTTTTTTTGCTCTTAGGATACTATTGCATCTTAAACATCCCAGTGCAACAATATGCTACTGATAAAATAACAGCAGGCAACCTGATGTCCGCCAGATATTTTACCGTTGCCATAATCCAGGGCTGTCCAACTCTGAACAGGCCGAGGTCTACTTTTTCCGGATGAAAGTGTCTGAGGGCTAATACACTAAAACCTCTACTTATGAATTTTATCTGTTCTGAGCATGTGCTCATAAGTAAAAAAAAATGTAAGTAGAGCAGCGGTTTCCCATAGGAACGCATTGAAAATCAATTAATCCTTTTTGGAGGGAACATATTTCTATGTGTTCCTATGGGAAGGCTGACCATGCACATGTTTCCCTTACACCCACTCGAGCCGGTGTGGACAGGTGCAAGGGAGGCGCGTGCATGCTTGCACAGATCGCCCCTTCTACTTGCCCAGGCTGCTGGAAGACTTTTTTAAAAAGGTGCACTTTCCCTCCCAACCCACCCAGGGCCTGACTTACTCTACTTCTCCTCCTGTTCCCCCCTTCTCCCTTCCAGCCCCCTCACTGCCACTGCTGCTGCCGCCCATAGCTCTCACTCACTTCTGCTATGTTTTCTGTGCAGCTGGGATGGGCCAAGCTAGCAGCGGGGCAATCACATTGCCACGGCGGCGCAAGGAGGAGGGAATGGCTCAGAAGGGGAGCAGGAGGAGCAGCAGGTCACAGTCTCTGTGAGGCAGCTGTGGGGGTGGGAGGAAGAGGAGGAGGAGGAGGAGGATGGGAGGAAGGAATTCTCGGGGGGGGGGAAGAGGGGGCTGTCACCATGCAAAGGAGGTGGGCATGCCCATGACCCCCCACCCTCGCTGTCCCCTCCATTCCCCTTCCTCCGCTCTGCACCAACAACTCAATTGGTCATGAGACAGTGGCACACCAATCATCTGGCCGGTAGGGAGAGCAGGGGACTGGTCGGCTGAGACAGTGGGCTGGCAGACCCAGAGCTTTGCTGAAGCAGTGGTGGTCCTTGAGATGGGGGAGGTAGAGGTGGAGAACTTTTTTTATTGATGGCTGGCGGGCTACTTTTGAACCCCTTGTGGGCTACTGATAGCCCCCAGTCTACCTATTAGGCAGGCCTGCCATAATCCTTGATCACTGGCCACCCTGACCGGATATTATGGGAACACACTAATTTCCAATTTATACCATGAAAGTTTCCTAGAAATGTACCCTAGCTGGCTAGATAGTCCTGTGAGTGAGGTATCTACGAGCTGAGGAGCCGGAAGTTAAGGGACTGATTTCTCACGACACATCCCAGAAGAATAGCCAACCTCTGTGGTCTGTGTAAGTTGCACAGTCCAAGGGTGGCTCCAGGAGAAGGGAACACTGAATACTCTATATACAGTGGTACTTTGTATAAAGGAATTAATTCGTTCCAAATAAAATTATGTTAAGCAAATTTTCCTTTATACAAATTCCCATAGGAATGCATTGAAAACGGAGTAATCCCACTTTTATGTTGTATGGATTCTCCCCGTAGGCGATTATGTTAAGCAAATTTCCCCTATCTCCAGAATTTCCTATGTTGTACAGATTTTATGTTATACAAGCTGTTTGTTATACAAGGATCCACTGTATACACAATCTAGAAAACACTGGAAATGGTCATTGTAAGTCATTCACCTAATCGCACAAAGTTATTTGACAGTTGATACCTGAAACATCTTTGACCTACTTTCCGTAACAATTAGGGTATGTTACAGATCTGGAACATAAAGGGCTATCTGGTGAAAGAAAGAGTAAAACATTGCCCATGAGTTCATTGCCTTTTGCTGTTTTGTGGCATTAAGTCAGAAGTGACTTATTATACCATCCCTGATGGGTACTGTTCCAAAAATGCAGCCAAAGACACAGTTGAAGTGTGTCAGTGATCAAGCCACTTGACACTGTGTGGCTTCTGCCAACCAATCATGCAAATGTTGAACACAAGGTACTGTATATCTTTCTTCATCACCCAGAAAGCAATGCCAGTGTGTGTTGGGGGGATATTTCCCACTAAACTGTACAGTACTTGGTTTGATAAAAAAGATTTAACAGATACAGTATTTCTGAAAGCTAGAACTCTTTAGCAAGCCATGTGCACAAAGATGTACACAGAACTGTCAGGTGAGGTCTAGTACAAATAAGGCACAGAATTAGGACATACAAGTAGGTCATACATTGAGAAAATGTGAACACCCTACAAGAGCATAATCGTAGGATGAACCATCAGACCTAATTAAGAGGGCAGGAGCCCTATAGCCAATTAGTTATGGAGAAAAACCAGAGTGTAAAATACAAAAGGGGCATTAATTTCTTTACTTGTTTTGGTTTTATATACAGTATAAGCAAGTACACTCCCATACTCACACTCAGTTCAGATTAACATCCTTTTCTGAGAATGAGGTCCCCAAAATACCTACTGTTTACCTTCACTATCTTTGCAAAAGGTCTTTGGGAGAAGAACGGGTTATAAAACCCATTACAGAAAAGTAACAATGCTATATGTAGGCAACAAACATTTCAACGGTCGTGATTCTTAAAATTCTCTTGGTGAGCCACTCTTAAATATTAATGCCACAAATTCAAATCGGATATACGTTGACCCTTTTCAGAGTTTTCTAAGTAAAAAGTGGGTATGTTAGTGATGAACCGGATCCCCAAAACGAACCCAGGGAAAACGGGAGCGGGGCGCTATTCAGTTCTTATTTTTCTCTTTAAAGGCACTGCCCCTCCCGCATCTGTTTATATGGCGAGTCCATATAAACGGGGTTTATATATATATATATATATATATATATATATATATATATATATATATATATATATATATATATATATATATATATATATATATATATATATAATCCAATAGGGTTGGGTGGGTTGACCTGCATGTGTAGGGTTACGTCCACGCCAGATGGAACGGGAGCAACTGAAGGAGAGGAGGAAAACCGGGCGTCCCCCCCCCTTAAATTTTAAAAAAAACAACACCACCATCACCTGTAGCCTGACGTTGAGCATCATGGAGGCCACGAGGTAGAGGTAAGGGAAGTTGATGCGGAGCTTCCAGGCCAAGTCGAAGAAGATGAGGAGGGTGCGCGTCAACCCTTTGCAGAAGACCCCGTAGGACCGCGCCACCACCGACTGCGAGAGCCGCGCCGCCAGCGAAGACAGGAGCGCGCCCGCCGCCGCCGCCGCCATCGACGACGCGCGCGCACACACACACACACACACACACACACACACACACACACACACACACACACACACACACACACACACCTGGCCGCCGGACCTTCCCAAGCTCCTCCTCCTCCTCCTCCTCTTCGGTTCCCCCCCCCGCACGTCTCTGCCTCCGCCCCCGCGGCGGCGAAGACCCGGATGTCCTACCGTTCGAAGAAGCGCCCCCCCCCCAGCTTCACTTTTCGGGCAAAAGGGCAGCCCGCCGGCGTCGCCTTTGCGTCGTGACGTCACGGCCCGCCTGCGCCGCTCCCCCTCTCCCCCCTCCGAACATCCCGTGGGTTCCTCCACTCCCGCTAACTCCGGTTGGGTCGGATCAGGGTTCCTATTATCCCCAGCTTCCGCGGCCACCGGTTATTATGGTGGTACCTTGTACAAAGGAATTAATTCGTTCCATATGAAATTATGTTAAGCAAATTTTCTGGAAGTTGAGTCATGGCCACTGGACTTCTTTTTTGAGAGATAGAAACGTTTCGCTGTTCATCCAAACAGCTTCATCGGTCTGGATATAGCTAGTGCAAATCCTCCATCTTATAGGCAGCTTTAACATCTTGTCACCCTGGGCTGAATTAGGCTCATAAGATGAACAGTGGCCTAAATAGGCTCGTTAGGGAGACAATAGTATCCATAGCCTTATGGTGAACAATGGCCTAAGGTGCTGAAACCTATCAAGAATGGGTCGTTACGTTATCTATGGCCTTGGTGGTGAAGGCTTTTTGATTTGCCTGGGGACTTTGGAAAGCACACCCTGATAAGTAGCAGATAGACTATGCCAGAGACCGCCACCTCTGTTGTGAGAGGGGGTTTCAATGCTCACATGAATGGCTTCCCTTACTCCTCTTTCAAACCACCTATCTTCTTTGTCTAATATGTGTACATCCTCATATTTGAAAGAGTGGCCTTTGTCCTTCAAATGCAGGTGTACTGCTGATTCTGGTCCTGACCTGTTGCCCCTCCTATGTTGGGCCATCCTTCTGTTTAATGGCTGTTTAGTTTCTCCAATGTAGAGGTCTGAACACTCCTCACTGCATTGGACCGCATATACTATATTGCTCCTTTTATGTTTTGGTATCAGATGCTTTGGGTGGACAAGTCTCTGCACTACAGCACAAACTAGGAGTCATCAGGACCCTAAGCCACAGAGCAGAGAGCATCCCCACCTCCACAGAAGCCAAGAAGAAGGAAGACAGGCACCTGAAGACAGCACTTAAGGCCTGTGGATATCCAAAGTGGGCCTTCAACAAAGCAGTGGGCCATCCCAGAAGAACAAGGGATCAGTCTGAGACCCAGACCCGACAGAAGAACCTGGTCATTCCTTACATGGCTGGAGTGTCGGAGAAGCTTAAAAGGATTTTGGCAAACACCACATCCCTGTTTATTTCAAACCCACAAACACACTAAGGCAGAGACTTGTCCACCCAAAGGATGGCTAAATTATTTCTCTTTTGTGGCTGTGGTGCTTCAAAATAATAGTGCTAAGGAGCATATGACAGTATAAATCCCTGTCTCTAGAGCAGTGGTTCTCAACCTGTGGGTCCCCAGATGTTCTTGGACTGCAACTCTCAGAAGTCTTCATCACTAGCTGAACTGGCCAGGATTTCTGGGAGTTGCTGTCCAGGAATATCTGGGGACCACCGGTTGAGAACCACTGCTCCAGGATCATTGTAGAGCTGACTGGGCCAGAATATGGCTTTTCTTCTTCTTTTTGGACTACAACTCCCATTAACTCTGCCATGTCAGGGGATTCTGGGAGTTGCAGTCCACAAAGTAACTTTTCCATGCTCTAAATGGAACCATATCATTTTCAGACTTGAGCATTACTTTATGGTGAGTTCATCAGCTATGGCTTTGTGTGAATGTTATTGCCACCAGCAGAGTCCCTAATGGGCTGAATTTTGGGTTCTCCCCTTTCCTACTGAATTTCCAGCAGGCAATTAAAAAAAACCTTCAAACTATTGTATCACAGGATAACTTTTAATTGTGTTTTCAAATTGAGTGTTTTTGCACTGTATTATTGTTGTTGATTGGAATTATATACTGTTCCATAATGCCAGATCACTATCTGGGTGGCCTGCAACATAATTATGAAATTAATACAGTACTTTGCTCCTCAGTGAGTTGGGTTCTTATTTTATTGACCTAGTAAGGATGGAAGGCCGAGTCAACCTTGACCCATTGGGACTGAACTCGGATTGTGAGCATACTTGACTACATTACTGCAATTTAACTGCTGTGCCATTAGGCATATCTGTAGTGATTTTTTTTAAAGAGAAGAGATATAAAAATAACTTTAACAACAACAACATAACAGAATCCTGTTCAGTACCCAAATTCAATCCCAACTGGGCCTTGATAACTGGCTTGAGGTGAACTCAACCTTCCCTCCTTCCAAGGTCAGTAAACAGAGTACTTTAGCTGGCATGAGAAGGGGCAATGTGCAGCCTGCATAATTAAATTGTAAACTGCCCAGAGACTGCTTTAAGCATTATGGGGTGATATCTAAGCAGCATACCATTTAGCTTTTAGCTATGCCTGCCAGTGTAACTTGTTACTGTAAACTTTAGTGGCGGAAGTTGGCACTAATTTTTCTAATCAACCAGCAGTCATGTGACTTGCTGTATGACAAGAAAAATTATAATCGACTTCTTTTCTGGCAGCTACCCACCACTGAGATTTGCATCGATGGAGTTATGCTGTCTTATTCGACCCAAAATGTTTACCTAGGAGGCAAGAATATGAAATAAGAAGGGGCTTTTAAAAAGCACACTATCATTGAACCTTTACAGACATCATTCCTTGGGGTGAAAAGGTGCTGGACAATTGTATGTTTCTAAATTTTTATGTTCTGTGTCACGTTATGTTAGATTTTCCAGCATGACATCAGCATGCATTGTTCTAGCTGCCCCACACCCACACACTGTAATTATGCTGCTCTCCTGCCAAGATACACACATAAAGCCGCATGTCAGGACAAACTTCTTTTAAAAATGCATTTCCTTTTTCCTGTCTAAGCAGGGTGGTTGCTGAGCCTGGACCCTGGAATCTGAGCTACAAATCTGCCCTTATAATGCATAACAGCGGTAGGCGGCTTATGGCGCACGTCCCATCATCAGTCACCATTGGCTATGCTGGATAGGATTGATGGGTCAGCACAAGTAGTCCATGTGTATAATATAAATATGGATTACATACACATTTTATGCCATTTGTGTCTCATGCTCCTGGTGCCTAGCAACACTGTAAGTAAGATCTGTTTGTCCTCATTTTATATAGAGAGGAAATGAGAAGAGGAACAGTATCAGACTGCTAAATTGGCATTAAAGTTTCATGATGTTGTTACAAGCCTTGGGGGGGGTGTGATAATGAATCAACAAGAGCCGCCGAACAATCCAGTATCGCTTACGCAACTTCTGTCTGCGCTCTGGTCACCGCCCCAACTTCTGAAGTAAAAAATTAATAGGAAACAGACTTCCGCGAGCTATGCAAGTTGTTATCCAGATCTCGCAGAAGGGCACAAAATAAATAAAAGAACCAGAGTACGGAAGTATGCGAAATGCGGTCTAAAAATAATAATAACAAATCTATATAGAGCAATGTTTTCAAAGAAATATTGTAAGGAAACATATGTAGGCATGTGCTGTATTTATATGTGTTCGTTGTGTATAAACCAGTGTGTGAACTGTGGGCTGGTTTGTACTAAAAATGGAACTAAATAAATGAATAACCTTACTGTACTTACAAGCGTTTACACTGAATTAGTTTCTCACAATTATGTTAATCAAGTTTATTCTAGTTCCAGGTGTATATGGATAGGATAGCACCCATAATTCAGGGGTGTCCAAACTTTTTGCAAGGAGGGTCAGATTTGGTGAGGTGAAAATGTGTGGGGGCTGAACATTCAGGTGCATTTGGCCCCCGGGCCAGACTTTGGACAAGTCTCTATAACATGGAAAGAAGTGGGGAGGATGCTGCAACAACAGAGCTGGAGGTGGGTGGGCTGGGCAGGTGGCTGGGGGGATGGACAGAGGCAGGGAGGGCAGGCAAACCATAAAACTGCAAGCTAATGCCTCTATCCAGTATGGGGAAGGACCAGTTGGCGGGGATGTGTGACAGGCTGAGCCAGTGGGGAGAAGAAGTTGCAGACCGCTCAGAATTTGAAAATGGGTCACATTTGGCCCCTGGGCCTGACTTTGGACATGCCTGTTTTAGATGTTCTGGTTGAAAGCCTATTGCTTAGTGATGTAAGCTGCAATTAGAGGAGGCCCATTGAATCAGTGAAACATTGAGTTGACTCATTGATCCAATGGGCCTACTCTTATGCTAAATACCTGATTTAAGCCGCTGTGTTTTTATTAAAAACAATTATTTCAAAAGCTATGATTACGTACAGTGACATATGCAAGTCTCTCTCTCTCTCTATTTATGGTGATACTATGAATAAGTTACCTCCAAAATGCCATCTCAAAGGCCCCGCTCATCTTGAAAACTCAACATTGTGGTTACTTGAGGGAGTAAGTCCATCTTATATTAAGCCTTCCTCCTTTCTTGCTGCCTTCATTTTTTCCTAGCGTTATTGTCTTTGCCAGGGAGACCTGTCTTCTCATTATAGGAGGCTGCCTTGTTTTCTCTTCTTTTGCTTCTGGGGAGAATTCAGGCTTGATCTTATCTAGCATCAGTTATTTGTCTTTCCAGCATTCCACAGTATCTATAAAATTCTCCTCCCCCAACATTTGGAATGATTTTTTTTCTTGCCAGCTTTACGTGGTTCACATCCATACTTTATAATCAGGAATATGATAATATAGATTTTCTTTCTTTCTTTCTTTCTTTTATTTTGAATATTTTTACCCCATCTTTCTCCTTGGAAAAGGACCCAAGGTGGCTTACAATAATGATGGACAATATACAGCCCAGTACAATTAAGAAATAGTCAAGCTTAAGAACAGGGAATTTGAAAAGGCATCTTACAACATTAAAAGGCAACATCACTGTACAACTAAAAAGAGCACACAGCCAGTTAAAAATAGAAAAAGAACTCCAGAATGAGGAATGGAAACGAACATGGAAAACACAGGTGTACTTATGAAGTCAGTCAATGCAATCATATATGGTAACCCATCTAGAAATCAGGGAAAGCTTGCCTGAAGAGGAAGGTTTTTGCCTGAGACAGCAGAGATGGGGCAGTCCTGGCCACCAGCACAATCTCTCTGTCATTAAAACATTAGCCCTAACCAGAATTTAGCTAAGTTACTTTTTGGATTGCAGTCCTTTAGCCATGGTTCATGCCAGCTAGGGGACACTGATTCTTGTAGTGCAAAATAGAAACGTTTCCAAGCTCTGGGCCTAATGTAATTGGTGGGGTTAAAATGGGGAGGAAGAAAGTGTTATTTCAACAATGAGGAAGAAAAGCTGGCCATAAATTTAACAGAAAAACAATAAAATAAATAAATATGCCTTTGATGGCTTCCATCCTATGCTGTAGGTAGGTGGATCTCCTTCTGCAGTCCCCAGCCCAGGTTTCTTCTAAAGAGTGGGTGTTTCAGAGGAAATGATTGCCTTTTTGTGACCATACCATAGTTTGGCATGTTGCTTGTTGGCTAAAGAGCTCAATGGGTTCGCTACAGAGCCATAATAGGTCAGTATTTCCATTCCCTACAGTGCCTTGCAGCAGAACAGCTAGCTGTGTAGAAAGTTAGTCCCAGAGGGCTTCCGGAAGAAAGGAAGGGTCACCCACTTCTGAATATTCAAACAGGGTAGCAATAAAGGAGAATCAATTGGATAGCATCTCATATTGGGGATGATTATGTATGATTGAACTGCAGCTGCCAGAATTCCTCACATTAGGTGTGCTGACTAGAGCTGACAGGAGCTGCTGTATAACATCTGGATGACTGGACTCTGCCCATTCTTTTTCTAAGACGGTTACTTCACGTCCATTCTCGTCCCGGGAGGGAGTTCGTTGTGTGTTGATTTCGGTCGCAGTCACATGGTCTTCTTGTGGTTCTGTCCCTCTTCCCGTGTACGCATGGGCACCACAGGCTGATTGGGGCTCTTTAAGCCCCTGTGAGAGGCAGAAAGACAAACAGCTAGCAGAGGAAAAATATATGCAATTCCATCTATCCTTCATATTTCTTCTGTTTATTGTCCATATTGCCTCCATAACAATCCTGGTAGGTAGGCCAGGCTAAAAGAGGGCAACTGGACGGAAATCACTCATGGTTTCACAGCTAAGCATTTATTTATACTTGGATCTCTGCTGACCTAATGCAACACTTTAGATCCGTGATCTCCAGTCTCGATTCACCAGATGTCTTGAACTAAAACTCCCAGAAGCCTTCAATGCTAGCTGTCTAGGATTTCTGGAAATTGGAGTCACAAGAACATATGGGGAGCCACTGCTCTAAATGAAGGGTCTTGAATATCTGGGCCTCCAGATGTTTCAGACTAGAGATGCCACAACCTCTTTCTCACTGGCAATCTGGATGGGGCTGATGAGCATTGTAAATAAGTATTTATTTATTTATTTATTTAATGCACTTTTATACCGCACAGAGAGAAGAGACTCTGGGCGGTTTACATAAATGCGAACAAGAAATAAGCAACAAAGCAAATTAAATATAACAAGTAGAATAAGCAAATAAAATAAGCAAATAAACACATAATAACATACAAAAACAAAATACAAATGCATAAATACATGTAGGGAGCCAAAGGTTCTCTCGTGACTTAACAGTATATCATACGTGTTTTGCAATATTTTTTCTATGAACCCGCAGAAGGTCTGCTGGTTTATTAAAAAAGATTTGTTTTTGTTGCTACAGACTGATACGATATAAGCAGTGAAATTTGATAAGATAAATGTGCAAAGGATCATAGCCTGGATGCCATGAGCTCCCTAGACGTTGCCTGGTGATGCAGAATAATTTTATCTCATCTCGAGACAAGAGGTCATGCAAGTGGAATATGTTCTCCTACCCACTCCTACATTTTGTGGGCAAAGGGTGTGTCCATTACTAAACCGGGATAAGAAAGCATAAGTCAGTGGGAGGCTGGTTATGTCCTACAGCTTTACCAGAAGCCCCTGATGTGATTTGGTACAATGTTAGTTTTAATCCTCTGATAAAATGTTAAGAAGTTTGAACAATGTAGTAGTTTCTGAAGCTTCTGAATAGAGTTTCAAATTTTCCAATTTGGAACCTCTGTGAAATAATGAATTAATAATATGAATTAATAATGAATTAAGCTGCAAACAAAAAGGACTTTAGGTCAGTGGCCAAGATCCAATTATGGTTGTACCCAGCACCAGCAAGATTGGGAGTTGCCCTCTAACCCTCTGCCTGTGGGTTTTCCTGGCACCAAAAACTTAACCCCAGACAGTTATTCACCCTTTTAAAGGGAAGGATCTCAATTTCAGAGAACTAAAAGTGAGCTGGTAGAACCCAGAAAATGTACACCTTTGGAATGCATCTATGCAACCTTTCTCTTTCAAACATTTTTAACACAACTGCCTTTCACGGGGGTGTCTCACACGGCAGCAGCTTATCACCATGATTCTGGCGTCAGGAAGCTTCTACCATTTTCTATGGGCATATAGGAGCTTCAGTCCAACACCTGGAGGGAAATATGTTCCTCAGTCCTCCTCCTTCTGTAACAGAAGTTAAAACTATGTTGAAACTAATCACTCCACCTCACTTTTGATCTGTCACAAAGTGCCAAATGTTGATAACAGTACAGTATAAGCACTGTGTGAGTAATGGTTTGTTTTCTAGGCAGTTGGATATTATTCTTGAAAAATGTATGTCAGTTCTGTCAAGTTAGTTCTGAATTAAAACAACCCTTTACAGTGTTTTCCATGTAGGGGATACTCAGATATGGTTTACTATCCCCCCCCCAAGGGCTGACCCTTGACCTCTAAGGCACTCTGGGGAATCGAACTCCCAACCTGACTCTGCATCCAGATATCTAAACCATCAATACCTCAATGTCCAGCTCTTGTGGACTTGTTCCACAACTTGCTTTGTTTTAGAAGAAACAACAGAAAATCCGCTTAAAGGAAAAAATTTCCAGAGATAGCAGGAAATTACTTAACTCAGAATCGCCTATGGGGCAAATCCGTACAACAGAAAAACAGTCATGATTAGGGATTACTGTATTCAGTGCTTTCTGATGGGAAATTTGTACAAAGGAAAATTTGCTTAACAGAATTTCATTTGGAACGAATTCCTTTATACAAGGTACCAATGTACTGTAACACAGTATTTCCCGAAGTTATTCAGTGGTACCTTGTTTAATGAATTAATTCGTTCCAAATGAAATTATGTTAAGCAAATTTTCCTTTATACAAATTTCCCATAGGAATGCATTTAAAACAGAGTAATCCCATTTTATGTTGTACGGATTCACCCCATGGGTGATTATGTTAAACAAATTTCCCCTATCTCCGGAATTGTATGTTATACAAACTGTTTGTTATACATGGGTCCACTGCATTTTCATCCTAATTGTTTTGATTTTGCATCTCCCCTTAAGAAGGGCTCCAAAGCTTGCATATTTCTCGTACTTACTATTGATTCTGTTGAGAATCAACATGTGGATCTTACTTATTTTATTCCCATAAACTAACACAGCCTAATATTAAAATATTCAATATATCCAAAGACCCACAGGCACATATGCATTTATTAAGGCGCAGCTTCCTCCCTATCCAACCATGACAAGATGAGGGGGATACTCCTTTCCTTCCTCCCCCCCCCCACCGACTAGGTCACTGGCACAAAGATGGCGACCCCGCCTAAACTCAGGCCGACCTCCGCCTCGCACATGCGCGAAGGACGCCAAGTCGTGGGCGGGCGGGCGGGCGGGAAAAGGGAAAGACTATTCGCCCAAGGGCGTCGCCCTAGGATTGCCGAAAATACACGAAGAAGGGCGAGCTTCCCAGGCCACCTCTCCCGCCCTCTTTCTCGCGCGCCGCCGAGCGCTTCCGGACATTCCCGAGCTCCGGCGCGCGGCGAGCCGAGTGTTTCCGAACGCGAGGAGAGGCGCCTTTTGGAACGTCTCTCCCCCCCCCCCACACCCTCGCGCTCCCTCCCGGCAGCCGAGCGCCTTCGCTCGAGGCCTGGGAGGGGAGGGGAGGGGAGGGGGGGGAGGCGGGGCAAAGGGCCGAAGAGGAGCCGAAGGGTTCCGAAGAGGTTCCGACGAGTTCCGAAGGGCAACGCCCGCCCCTGCTCCTCTTTCTCCGGAGTTGGAAGGGGGGGGGGGAAGGAGCCTCCCGAAGGCGGGGTCCCGTGAGGGGAAGCCTCGCGGCCGGATGTGAGCGGTGCGGCTGCTTCCGGTTTCCTCCTCTCGCGCCGCTCGCCCGCCCGCCCGCCCCGCGGATTGGGTGGTGGCCGTTCCCTCAGCCGCGCCTCAGGTTGAGCCGTTGCCCGGCCGCCCTCGCGCTCCCTCGCCGCCGCCCCTCACGCGCCCAGCCAAGGCGGCCGGGAGTCCTTCTCGCCTTCCCGCCGCCACCACGACGACCGCCTCCCGACCCACCTAACCCTTCCCCGCCGCCGCCTCCTCCTCAGCGCCCCGGTCGCCGCCGCCGCCGCCTCTGGCGACGAGGACGCCGCTGCTGCTGCGCCGCCGCCGCCGCCGCCGCCCCGATGCAGGCCATCAAGTGTGTGGTGGTGGGAGACGGGTGAGTCGCGAGCGACGCCTGAGGCGAGGGAGGGCCCGGCGGCCAGAGAGCGGGAACTCCCCGGGCGGGCCTTCCTCGCCGGCCTTCCCCGCGGCGCCGTGTTCTGGTCGCCGCCGCTCCTCGCCCCTTCTCGTCGGGTTTTTAGGGGGAGATCCTCCGGCGTGAAAGGGGGCCTAAAAGTTCTTCGTGGGCGAGAGGTCACTTCCTGAGGGCTCTGAAAGGACCGGGAGGGGGAGGGGGAAGGGAGAGCGGAGCAGAAAGGAGCGGCAGAAAAAAACAACTTTTCTTTATTTTCTTTATTTGTGTAGCTGATATGCCGCCCGCTAACCAAAAGTCTCTGGGCGGGTTTGCAGTTGAAATTAATCGAATGATTAAAACGTGAAAATACCTGTAAAACTAGAGTAAAATGGTAAGAACCTTTAAATATAGTACTTTTAAAACAGTTTGTATAGTACAAATTTGTACTGGAATAGGGGAAGTTTGCTTAACAATCGCCTACCGTACAACAAAAAAATGGGGAATTTGTAACTTGACATAATTTCTCGAATTAATTCCTTTATACAAGGTGCCACTGTACACTAAAAACAATACACTAAAATGGCCAACTTTCTCTGCCTCGCCCCCCCATACACCCAGGAAGAGTTTGTGGGGCCTCCATAGCGACACCCTTGCTTGCGATGTATTCTTCTCTTATGTTGTATTTCCCCCCTCCCCCCGCCGCCTTTCGCCTCCAGAATTGTATATATGCCTCGATGGTGTGTTTTCCTCCTGTGCGATCGAGGAGGAAAACGTGTCTCTGGCTCGCGCTCCTCACGACAACCCTGTGAGGTCGGGCAGGCTAAACGAATGTCCCAGCGCTTCGGTGAGGACTGGCAGCTACACCTCTTGAGGGCCAGTCCACCGATTACAGTGGAACCTTGACTTACATACTGCTTGACTTGCAGCATATTTGACTTGCAGCAAGAAGGGGCCTGTTTGACTTGAGTCACAGGCTTTGACTTACATCTCGGAGCCCCAGTGCAAGGCACCGGAATTGGGCGGCTGCCTCAAACTGCTCCTGCCTTCTTCCCCTCCTCCGGCAGCGGCGGCTTCGGCGAGACCATCTCAGAGCACCTGGAGCTGGTCCTCGGCCTCACTGAAGCCGCCGCTGCTGCCGGAGGAGAAGAAGGGCCAGGAGCTCGGGGCTGGCCACGCTGGTTAGAGTCGGCTCAGTCTTGTAAAAAATCTGGCTGCAGAAGTCTGGACCACAGTGGAAGCATTTTAGTTGGGGAGCTGTAAAGTTGTGGGACTCTAATGGTAAGCATAGAGTCGTTCAGAACTTGGAACGCCAGCTTAAAAATCAGTAAAACTTGAATGTTAGACATTGTTGCTATGAACATTAAAAAGTGGAGGCGTATAACTTGTGGACTATAATTCCACTGCCTCCTCCTCTCTTTGAAGAGACATTTTATTTACATCCCCGGAAGGAATCTCCTATCCCAGTCAAATTTGTGTTAAATTGCTGTTTTCGGTGGTCTTTTTCATCATCTGGAACGGATTAATCTGCTTTCCCATTACTTTCTATGGGAAAAGTTCATTTGACTTAAGTCATGTTTGACTTATGTCTAGCCCTGTGGAACGGATTAATGACGTAAGTCAAGGTTCCACTGTACTATAACTCTGCCCCCAATCTGGGTGGTGGCCTGGGTGGGGACAGGATGTTTTCTTTTGCCAGACTCTTGACTCAAAAGTGGCCTTTTTGCGCCTTCCATGTCATCTTGAACCCACCAATTCTATGATTATTTGCTTCTTTGTTTAAAAAAAGAGAGAGAGAGTAGGACCAAGTTGTTTTTTTCTTGTGCGTTTGCTTCCCTCAGGGTCCAACAGGGATTTACTTAGAATTATCCCTGCCTTCAGTGTCCTAGTAAGAGTGTTTGGAGTAGCAGCCTAGTCCTTCCAACTTGTTTATAAAGTTGTATTCTCTGCATTGTTTATTTGCCATCTAAATCGACAGGAAGTCAATATTCCTAAATGAACCTGTGTGCTTCCAGGATCTGCCACATCTGGATTGTTGCTCTTTCTGTATCTTCAACCCCATCTCCATTTCTTTAGTTATTCCTAATACTGCTTTACACTTTCAGTTTTGTGGCTCATATAAGCTATCTCATGAGCCTTCTCCCACTCCAGTAAAGTGATCCTCAAGACAAGGCACTTCTTGATGTAGAACTGAAAGCAGCCTTAGTCTCTGGTTTTACCAGCCAGAGATTCGGATGGTAGATAGGGAATAATGGCATTAATTCGTTGTGTCTGAAAAAGCAGACTGTAATCCGAAAGACATTTGTTAGTCTTAAAGGTGCCATAATATTTTTGGTTTCATTGTTGTTGCTGAAGCAGACTCACAGGGCTATCTCTGAAAAAAGCATTGTCAGAGTTAATTCTGAAGGTGCTGTTACATAGGTGATGAGGTATAATGCATGGGAGGGATGCTGAGTATATGTTCTTTCCCAATGGTGCCCCAGAGTTTACAGTGTTTAGCCAGATATTTGTGTGCAGAAAGGAAATATGTGAAAAGACAAAGAAGGATAGACACACTACAATAGGAGCTTTTCAAGTAAGCAAATTATATCACTTAGAGTCTGGTGGATCACAAACTGTATAATCCCTAACAGTGGCTGCCAGATGAGATGGTGTTCCCCAAATTCACTGAAGCTTTGTATTATTGCTCTTCAGCCTGCTGTGGTATTGGTGTAAAACTTCTATTCTGTTTTGAGGTTAACAGAGGAAACCCACTTCCTGAAATGGTGCTCAAGTTGTTTGAGGCAGTACTGCTAAACTGATTAAAAAGCCACTACTGTTGCACTGAACTGCCTAGATGCCCTAAACACGTCCAATCTTGCCTGATTTCGGAAGCTAAGCAGGGTCGGCCCTGGTTAGTACTTGGATGGGAGACCACCAGGGAATACCAGGTGCTGTAGGCGCCTGGAGTAGGAACTGGCAAACCATTCCAGTATTCCTGCCAAGAAAATTCCATGGACATGGGGGTCACGAACAGTCAGTCATGATTGTAACAACACAACACAACACGCACACACACACACACACGCACACGCACACACACTACACACTTATCCACCTAAACATGTTAACAAAGGTGTTTACTTATAAGCACACAGTGTTTTTCAACACACACACATGACACGAGGTACACCACATTAGAAAATGTTAAAAAAATTAACTCTGCGCCTTTTGGTGACTCGAGTCGCGATGTCTTCTCTCTGCTGCTGCGCACACTGTGCTCAAGGAAGTCGGACACCTACTGTGATAGGTCCAGGCTGGAGTCTGGACCTAATCAGATCCCGGACATCAGAAAAGTGGAGGGTGTAACCCTGAGGAGCGCAATCGGTGCCCCTGCTGGCCGAGGGTGGGGTCAAAAACCCCACTCCTTCATACCCAGCACACAGTCCGGTGCCCGCCTAGTGCTTCGACATTTTTTAAAAAAATATTTCAATTTTTCCAACGGCACACCAGTTTAGGGTTGAAAAACATCAGTGTTTGGGTTGCATCAGTCTGTGAGGCAATGCATGGTAGTAAAATGACTTATTCCTGGCTTTTTGACAGAGAAACACAGTCGTATGAAGTCTTATGCCTTATTTCTTACAATGGATCCATGTCTTGAAAATTCCAAGTTACTATTCTTTTAAGCATGCAGAAGATAGTTCATTATTTACTTACCATGGATAACATCTTCATTCTAATTTTCAAGAATTTTAAGTATTTATACAGGGTTCTTCCCCCCCCCCCCCCCGTGGTTGATTTGATTTTTAAAGGGTTGCTAGAACTTAGTTTACTTAATATATTCTCAAAGGCTTTGACGGCTGGGATCTGATACCTATTATGAGTTTTTGGGCTATTTCACTGTGTTCTGGAAGTTTTTCTTCCAGACATTTCACCAGACACTGTAGGTAGCATCTTCAGAGGGCAAGGAGCTCAGGGAACTAGGAGTTCTTTCTGTGCTCCTGGTTCCCTGAGCTCCTTGCCCTCTGAAGATGCCCGCCACAGTGTCTGGCGAAACATCTGGAAGAAAAACTTGCAGAACACGGCCACATAGCCCGAAAAACTCACAATAGTTTACTTAGTTTAACTTATTGCACTTACCTTAGGGGAAAGGGAGACAACATGACCAAATTTGGCCCCTGGCACTTCCCCTTTCAGTTGTCTTGACATGTTTAACATCTCTAATGGGCACAATGTATGTGATTTCTGATTGTTTGGAGAGAATCCTGAAAAATGACCTGTAATCCATCTCCTTGAAAAGTATTCAGGAGCCTTACCACATTAATTAAATGTGTGTAAAGGGACTATTGCAGGCTGCAAAGACATGGAATTCTGGGAAGTGAGGGTTCATTCTGTCAGACTTTGGGCACATCATGAGAAGTCAAGATTCTCTGGAAAAGACAGTAATGCTGGGAAAAGTTGAAAGCAGCATGAAAAGAGGAAGCCCAGATAAAAAATGGACTTACTCCCTAAAGGAAGCCACAGACTTGAGTTTACAAGAGCCGAGCATAGCTGCTGAGAACAGGATATTTTGGAGGTCTGTCATTCCTAGGCACCATAAATCAGGGGTGACTTGATGTCACATAGAAACAACAAACAAGTGTTCGTGGCACTCACTGTGGGCATTCATTTCCTTCTCATTGGAACAGCTCCATCTTCCCAAGAGCAGCATTTAAGTTGCTTCCAAATAGCAGTCACTCTGTTAAATGCTAAAGAGGTTGTATACCTGATGCTACTGATGTTGAAGGATGAATCTACAGTATTTTCATGAATATAGGAAAATCTCTGTTGAATGAGATCACAGGCATCATGGGTCTTAGTCCAGCATACTGCTGTTCCACGTTAGCCGACCTGATGCCTGAGGAAGACTCACAGGCAGAACATGAAGATGATGGGCCCTCTTGGTGTCCTTTCCAGTCATTGGTATTCTAAAGCTCACCATCTCTAGTCCTGGAAGTACAGTACTGTATTTGACACCATGACTAGAAGCATAACAACCTCTATGAATTAACATAATCCCTTTTTATGACTGTTGATGGCTTTAACAATCTTTTGATATTAAATTCCATGGTTGAAAGTTACACTATGCAGCGTGTGTGTTGGGGGCGGTTGTACTTGTTTTTATCAGTTTTGAATCTCCTTCCATTCAAATTTGCTTGAGTGATCCAGGTTTCCAGTGGCTTGAGATTCAACATATTCATGCCTACTCTGTACAGCATATTGAATTGATTAATTGATATTCCACCCTCTCACTCTCTGGAGCTCAAGAGATGTGTAGATAGTTTTCTCTCACTCATCTTTATATTCCTCCACTACAAGTAGTTATACATAGCTTGCTAACACTGTTTATGGATATGACAACTCTAAACAAAGGTTTTGGCATTGGCATTAAAACTAGTCTTCAGGGTTAAAAGGTCTAAAAGTTATTCTTCCTGTACTTATTGTTCCAGTTCATTTTACCTTGAATTATGACAGTATGTACTTTTATATCTCATTATATGACCAACGTTCTTGAGCTTTCTGAATGTTATATATTTAATCATTTTGTGGTATTTTTTTTTCATTCTTTGTTGGGTTACTTTCTCCATCCAAAATTTTCTTACTATCCTATGACAACCTCATGTTTAAAATAATCTGTCTGTTTTATAGCTTTGAGATCCATGATTCCATGCTATATAGTAAAAGCAACAACATATAGCACCAGACAATTTTGTGTTTACTTTGCATGTTAGTTTTCTTCCTCTTAAAACATTAAACTACAATAATCCTTGAGGATAGATCAGGCTGAGAGAGAATGAGCTTCATAACTGCATGGAAATATGCATCTCTGCAATCTTAGTCAAAGGCACAACCCCCTTCTAGCTATTCTTGTTCATTATACTGTACTGTAGAATGTGATAGAACTGAGAACTGGCTTGTATATTGAGCTGATACAATTCAAATATCGGCTACATTATGTAACAGTTCTATAAAGCAAAGCAAAGTGTTCTGCTTATATACCGCCCCATACTACTACAAGTAGTCTCTGGGCGGTTTACAATTTTAATTACAGAGTGCAGGCTACACATTGCCCCCCCCCCCCCCAGCAAGCTGGGTACTCATTTTACTGACCTCGGAAGGATGGAAGGCTGAGTGAACCTTGAGCCTGCTACCAGGGATTGAACCCAGGTCGTGAGCACAGTTTTACCTACAGTACAGGCATTTAACCACTGCGCCACGAGCTGTGCAGTGCTGTCTTTGCTAAGATATGTAAATATTATCCTTGAAGATGGACTTTCTTGTATTCAAAACTGGCACATCGTTTTTCATAAAGGTATATTTGTTACTTCAACTACCTTGAGATGCTTTTCACTTCTACAGAGGTTATTTTGGCAAAACCTTTCTGGATACTAGCTTTCAAAGCTTTGAACAGGAGCTTTGGAAGCCAGCTATAAAACAAATCTGGTTCTATGCAGTTAGGTTTTTTTTTTTTAAGGAAACAAAAATCCTGTTATCTCACTATAAAGGAGCATCACAAAAAAATTGTGTGGCTTCTCTGCGAATTATGCCATCTCTGCGTAATGTGTGTGGGTGGCTTGGCTCTATATTGCAGAAAAATGTTTAGAGCTTTACTTTATATCAAAAAAAAATTTACCTTTCAGGTAAGCACCCAATAATTAATAAAAATAATTCCAAGTTTGTTGATGAAAGATCAAAGTTTAAAGGTTAGTGAAAGCCTAAGATTTAGAAGAGCTTGATAATAAACTAGTAAACTCTCTCTCTATCAGAACATTGTCTACGGCCAATTAATATACAAACCTTCAGCAGCCCATATAATAAACCAGGGTGATAAGTCTAAATCTGGATGGTTAATCATAACATTGGACCATTGACTTGATGGGAACGTAAGTTATTTAAGACTCTGCTTGCCACTACAAATTGGAATTAGGATTTACTTCTGCAGTTTTCCAGTGCTGGCATGTCTGTTTTGGAACTTAGCCCCATATATATTTAAATTTCAAAGAAATTTGATGTAATGATAGTTTCGAGAGGCCAATATATTTTTTATTTTACTTTAGAGCTCACTCATTACTGAAACATTTGTTCTTGAATAAGCCACAAATGATCCAAAATGTGAACTTTGTGTAATACAGTTGTTTAAAATTCACTTATTTTTTAAAGATGCAAATTTTATAAGCAAGTGGGAAATATTTCTTAATTATATTTCCTATTATATTTTTAAAATAGCCTTTTTTGATAGATATGAAGGGGTTTTAGCAAGATACAGTTAACACAACTTTCCCCTTATCTAACAACTTTTTGCCTTGTAGTTGTAATAATTCTGAGATTGAATTATGTCTTGCATCTTTGCCTTACTTCTTTCCTAAATGGGAGTTAACCTCAACTAAGTATTTTCAGTGCTTTTTATTTGCTTGAATAAAATTTTATTTCCCTCCGGGTTGGAAAGATAGGCAGGATATCTCTCAATACCATTTGTAGGGAATCATAAGCAGGTGAAGACATCTGCTTGGGAATTCCCTAGAAGCAAATGGTGAGTCGTTGTCTGAGACAGAACGCTGGACTGGAAGGGCTGTGGCCTGTTCCAGCAAGGCTGTTCTTAATGTTCTTATGAATGTAATAAATTGCTACAGAAGATTGGATGAAATCTTCAAAGTTACTTGTATAGTTGGACTGTGGGATTTTTACCTGCAATTTCTCTTCTCCACAGCCTGAAAATATTAAATAAAAAACCTCAGAAATATGTGCTTCCAAGATATATTACTAGAACAGGCCACTAGAAGGAACCAGATACAATGCTTTATATAGCATTTCTACATCTTGAAACCAATCCCCTGTGGATTCCACCATCATCTGCACATGACTGATTCATAGGTCAGAAAGCCATTAAGCTTGAATTCGGGAAGTCTAGAATAGATGTATTCTACATTGGAGGCCTTTGGGACTTGTATGTTCTTGTTACTGTGTCCATATCTTAAAGCAGTTTCCCCCAAACATTCCCTCCATCTTTGTAGGACCACATATCCCGTATAACTGTTTAGAGAGTTTTATTCCACAGCCTAAAAATACTAGCGTATCCTGGATTATTCTTGTGTATTATGTTGTAGTTTAGCATATTAAATCAGCATTCTACAAAGCAATGATAAAAATGAGGGCAGCAAAAACAAAACAATCAAAATATTGAAACCTGGCTTCAGATCAGGACCATAGATATAGTAGAGAGTGTGAAAAGATGCTCTGTGCCAAATTTTCAGGCTATGTTTAGGTGCATGCCGTAAGCACATGTGTGTGTGTTCGATCTCACACTGATTTCGGTAAGCTAGTCAGGGTCAGGCCTGACTAGTACTACTGGAAAATAAAAAAACCGACCACCAGGGAATACCAGGTGATGTAGGTAAACTCCATGAACATGGGGGTCACGAACAGTCAGTCATAATTGTAACAACACACACACACACACACACACACACACACACACACACACACACACACACACACACACACACACACACACACACACACACACAGTATATCTGAGTTACAGTTGTTTCAAAGTAAAACATCTCCTGTTTCACATGAAATGAAAAGAAAGGCTGACCAGTCTTGTTTAAAGAGAATTGTTGGCCCCACTTGCTTTAAAAAAAAATGGAAATAATCCAGGCTGCATGGGCTGAAATGTTGATATTCAAAAAAGATTTCCTAAAAGGCAAAATAACCACTTTGTTATAACACTGAGCATGTGTTGTTCAAGCTCACCAGTAAGAGCTTCATAAAATATCTCCCTCCCCTCCTTGAATATATACACATTTTGAACATTGCAGTCACAGAAACAGACTGAAAAGATTTTTTTTAAAAAAAGAGTTTTAAGGAGGCGGGGGGGGGGAAGAACTTTCATTCGCTAATGATTTCATGCACATCCCTTAGAGGGAACCTTGTGTGTGTGTTGTGTCGTTACACTCGTGACCGACTCTTCGTGACTCCATGTCCATGGAGTGTTCGAACCTTACCATCCACTATATAATCACTTGAAAATAAAAAAAACCTCCAGATATATCATATCACTTCTGAAATTGGTGATCTAATGAGTGATTGAATGACCTCCCAGATGTTTGTCTTCCCATTATATGTGCAAAATAGAATAGCCTCGGTTTACTCATTTTTGCTCTTTTGAAGGTTCAGACTAGATTTGATTTAAGCACCCACATTTTCCTTTCTCATGGTCTGTGGTTTCAAATGAGTTCTCTCCCCCACCCCCCCCAGGCTTTGCCCCCTCCGAAATGTTTTACATAGTGGCCTTCAAGTATGATCTTTGCCAACTGATGGCCTCTTCTTGCTTTGCTTTGGTGGAGATTAATGAACCAGCATTTATCGGGGAGGGCATAGGGTCACCCCACTTTTGTTTTTAAGGTGTTCCCTGAACTGACTCGTCTCTCCTGGGTGCTGTTCTACAGGGGAGGTGTTTTCCAAACAGGTCTGTTACGTGCTTTTACATGCAAGGAAGAGCTGTAACAGGCTTTTCAAGGAATGCCAAATTACACAGCCACGCCTTTTACAGTATTTGACTTTTGTACAGGTGTCCATTATGCTTAGTGCTTACATAGTGACTTTCATCTTCAAAGCACTTTGGAAACGCCCATAATCACAGCTGTCCTCCAAGGCAATTACTCATTGCTTAGATTAAGAAAGCAAAAAATCCTGCAAGCTGCAGCTGGGAGTACAAATAGAAGAGCCCTTGACTTCTAGTCTTGAATTTGAATAGCTAATCAGCTTTCTGAAATCAGTGGTGAGCTGCAACTTCCTTCGATGTCTGGGGCAGTTAAAATGCTCCAAGGCTTCTCAAAAGGTTGTCTGTAACTACTGGTTGGATCAGACAGGAGTTACCTCTAGTCTAGCATCCTCACCTGTTGCCAGCTGGGTGGTTTCAGAAAGCCCACAGGCTGCACGGAAAGCAAAAACCCAGTTCCAGAGTTGCCCCATTTCCAATAATTGGTGCACCGTGTAACATACTGGCATAGTTTTAGAAAAAGGCATTTTTGCTTAGTAAGCAAAGATTTGCACCTGTCCACTCGGAGCCCTTTCCGTTTTTATATAAAAACATTTACATAGCTGTACGTTAATTCCTTTCTCTTATACATATTACTTCACCTCTGCCACCACCTGCACTTTCCGGGCTAGGTTTTGCTTTTCATATTCTTACATTTCATTCTACCCACTTTCTCCAGAAACAGATTGGTTCCTCTCCTGGTACATACCTCTCCCCTTTCCAAAGCACCTACTGTATTTTTCCGTCTATAAGATGCCCCCATGTATAAGACAAACCCCTCTTTTCCAACCCAAAATTACAGTTTCCAATTGCATGGTCTCTCCTCGGCTTACTTCTGTGTACAAGTCAACCCTCAATATTTAGTCTTAATTTTTGGAAAAAATATTGGCTTATACAGTATACACAGAAAAATACTGTATTCAAAAATATATTCAGTTTTTTAAAAGTCATTTTCAATAAATGTCTTCTGACTTTTATTTCATTACTTTGTCGTTAATTGCTATGCCCCACATTTCTCAGTAGCATTCCTTGAAATTATTTTACTTGTCACTTTTCTAGTCTTTTGCAAATAATCTTACCATTGTAACCATTAAAGTAATTAAATCCTCCTGTTCTCTCTTCTGTTGACTCCCATTCATTATATTAAGTAAAGCAATCAATGGGGGCATTTGGATATCAATTCTGGTTATTTCCCTAGTTCCTTTAAAAATCCTGGGCCCATTCTTTCCTCTTTATATCACATAACCACCACTCATCCAGATGTGTCCCTTTTTCAGTTTTACACCTCTAACACCAAAATGACAAGTTCTTATGGTATTGGATACCATCTCCAAGCCACCTTATAACACAGGCATGTCCAAACTTCAAACTTCCAGATGTTTTTGGACCGCAACTCCCACAGTCCTTTGCCGCTGGCAATCTAAACTTAGAATTCTGGGAGTTGCGGTCCAAAACATCAGGAGGGCCGAAGTTTGGGCATGCTTGTTATAACATCTTACTTTAACTCTTACAGACATAGTCTTCATAATTCATTTGTTCCATATTTGACTCCAATCATCCCCAATTATTTTGTTAGCCAAATCTTTTAGCCCATGTGTATGCAGTTAAACTTGTATTAGTCATTTAAGTATTTTGCTTACCATTCCCTTTTCTTTTCCCTTTTCTATTGCTTCTGATTTCAGTCTTTTATCAGCGATCTGATAAAATTGCCTGCTACCTTCTTGGAGCACTATAATTAACCATGCAGGCTTTTTGCAGTGTGCTAGTTTATTCTAAATTTAGACTTCAGTTCTGTGGTTCATATGAAGAAAGAAATGTTTACTGAAAATTTTTTGGAGTTAATTGGAGCACATTGAAAAGAGAAAGGGCCGCATGGACAAGCACAAAGTGATCACTGGGATGCAGTGTATGGTTCGAACATGGGAGATTCCATGAAACTCTTGTAGCTGATAGAGCAGACTTTTGCATCATCTGCTCATTCTTCTAATAATTAAAAGGGGGCAGCTGGGTGTAGGGGACTGGTGGGGGAAAACGAGACACAAAAAAGGAAATTGGAGGCAGGTGTGCTAGAATATCAGTACAGAAACAGAACTTTAAAAAGACAGTATTTTTCTCCTGACATGGTAACTTTCCAAGAGCAAAGATGTTTTTATTGTGAGCATTCATGCAGACATGGATGTTGAGGGCAAAGTTAGTTTTTCAGCCACAGGATTGAAATTGTCTACACCGATGGCAAGTTATTTCACGTTCGTAGGTGTATTGTATTGAATAACTTGTTTGCTGTGTTCATCACATCAATGTGTTCAAACCTGTTCTTACGGATATTTTTCTCCCCTTGACAGTGCTGTAGGTAAAACATGCCTACTCATCAGTTACACAACAAATGCCTTCCCTGGAGAATATATTCCCACCGTGTGAGTATCTTTTTGAAAAATTCTCCCAAGCGCTTTTCAGTGTTCAAGCTGTCTGATGCTTTCTTGTGTTTGCAGATAATGTGAGGGTGGTTTAACTTGGAGGAAGTAATTTTCTAAGGCTGACAAAAGACTACTGGAGCAGAGCAGGATTTAAATTTGAATCGCTTACCACTGGTTTATAGCCACAGCACCATCTTGCTCAGCCCTCACAAATTTCAGTTGCACATTCTATAATTCTGTGAATCCTCAACTGGTGTCCTATATGTAAGCTGAACTAGAGTTCACCTACTAATATGTTATAGTCTAAGGTTGCCACATTGTTTGCAAAAGATGTTGCTTAAAATGATTTACTTGAGGACACTTAGATCATTTAATTTTCTTTTACACATACTAGCCTCCAATGTGTTACTTGCATTCACATACACCTGCATGTTAGTGTTTTCCTGTTCCATGTATGGATGGTGGGCTTCAAGCAATACAGGTCTATTGTCCCTTTGGGTATATAAACCTAATAATTCTGGTTTGGGGCTTTTTTGTGGTTTTGGATATGCATTTTCTCTGTAACCACCAGATATATGATAAAGTATAGATATGGGTTGATGGAGATCTGTAGCTATGAGGGGAAATCCCTCTCCTCCATGGCTAGCAGAACAGCCCTTTTTGCAGTATTTTGGACTGGCAGTTTTAAAACTTAGGCAGTAGTGTACTAAGAGTAAAGCCATTGTGGGGCATTGCTTTTGTTTTCTTCAGAGGGTGTTCCCATGGATTAAGCCTCATATGAAAGCTGCAGTTGATGAAAGCATGCCCAAAATAAAAGCTGTCTGTTCTGGAGGTCCTAATATAGTCCCTCTCCCCTTTTCAAAAATATTTGCTATTTCTACATTGTGCTTTTATTAAATGCATGCCAATTTACAACAAATATAAAAATACAAATGTTGCAATCTCACACGACAAAAGAACTCTGTAAGTAAAAGAATCGATGTAAAAAAGCTTATAATGTTGTCCATTAAGGCTTAGACAAATATAGACTAGTAGAGTGGTACCTCAACTTACGACTGCTTCAACAACCGAATAATTCGAGCTGCTCTCTGCTGCATATGACAGCTGACTTTGACAGGTCCAACCTGTCAAAGTCAGCTGTCCTGCGGAGCGGAGAGCAGCATTTGCTGCCCATCGCCACCTCCTCCTTCTTGGTTGCTTCAATCTCTTTGCAGAGTTTGAAGCAACCAAGTTGAAGGATGAGATGGCAATTGCGCCTCCCTTCCAAACTGCTTGGGCTGGCCAAAGTTGTATCGCTTCCAGGGAACGATGCAACTTCAGGCAGCCCAGGTGCCTTGCAAGGGAAGCGCTTACCTCCGCTTACCTTTGCTTACCTCCGGGCTGGCTGAAGATTGATTCGGCCAGTCCGGAGGTAAGCGCTTCCCTTGCAAGGTGCCCAGGCTTCTCCATCAATTAAGGTCAGCCGAAGCCTGCTCTCCGCACCCCCCATCTGATTTTGACAGGTCAGGCCTGTCAAAATCAGCTGTCTGGTGGGGCTGCAGAAAACAGCCTTTGGCTGCCCTTGATTGAGGGGGGTTGGGACAGCCTTCCCATAGGAATACATCAAAAACCTATTAATCCGTTCCCTACGGAACAGATTACTGTTATTAATTTTCAGTGCAGTTCTATGGGAAACTGCTGTTCGACTTACAAGTTGTTTGGCTTCGTAAGATTCCTTCAGAACGGATTCACGCAAGTCGAGTTAGTGATCTGGGTAAAGACAGTATCAGATAAAACGTCTGGAAAGGATGTTCTGTTACTGTGGTACTACCATAGAAATGATCCTGTTTTGGAGGGCAAGAATCGTGGCCTTATCTGAGAATAAAATATTTCACGAGTTTCCGGCTTTTTAATAGCATGCTTTATAGAAATGGATTAGTTTGGAAAAATACACTGACTATTCCTTTCTGTCCTGTAGCTTCGACAACTATTCAGCCAATGTGATGGTTGATGGGAAACCAGTCAATCTAGGCTTGTGGGATACTGCTGGTCAAGAGGACTATGACAGATTGCGCCCATTATCTTATCCACAAACAGTAAGCCTTAATATAGTGGGAGACTCGACAGGATGTGGGTGGGCCGGTGGTGGGTGGGCTGCTAATAATAGTTTTGCAAACTGTTGGAAGCAGTTTCACTGGAATGTAAAATGTGCCAGTCCAGCATCCCCTCCTTCAGAGGAGTTGGGATGACCCACCTTTGTCTTCCTTAGTCCAAGGCATAGGCAAAAACACTTGTACCTGCATTGGTGTGAAAGGCAGAGCTCATGAGAGTTGAGTGATTCCTTCACCTTAATTGGTGTCTTTCTCTTTCAGTACCTTTCCTGCCAGTTCTGTTTCAGCATTGCATTACCAAACTGCCTGAGAGGCCAGGTCTCCTGGGAACTTCACTTGTGTCAACCCTGTCCAATACCAGTTTCATGTTTCGTGGCCCTGCCCAGATAGCCTATAGAGTGTATAGGTTCAACAGGGTGTGATGCGGGATTATCATGTCTGGAGAAACAGCTCTTATAACTTCCTGTCACAACATGGTCCTTTCAGATGGGGTCCTGTACTGCCAGCCAAACATCGAAGTAACAGCATATTTACTTGATTCTGCAGGACAGTCCCATCCATACCTTCTGTGATGTATGTAGTTTTGTAGGACTGTCGTGTGTTCCTAAATCATGCAGATGAAGTTCCCAGTGTTTTTGGTTAGGATCTTTAACCCTTAATATGCAGTGTTAACAATGGCAAGCTTCCCTAAAAGTAAAATCTTTCTGCTTCCTTGCTACCATTTAATCACTGTTGCTTACATTACATTTTTAACATGTAAAATGCTCCAGATTACTCATCCTTCGGAGCTTATCTGTTGCTCCCTTTTTATTTTTCAATTTCTTTTCTTTTTGGGAGAATGGAAACTGAAGTTATAACTATCCATTGGTTTCTTGGCTAAATATGGTGCCATTTAATATTTAACATCATGTCCTTTGGACCACATTGCCCAAACAGTTCTGTTAGTGCCTTGTTAGAATATACCAGAATAATTTGAGAGTTAAATAATAAATTTAGGGTACAGAAGATCCTTGATGAGAGGTCATCAACTTTGCTAAAAAGCAACCTTTGTGCTGTTCAGGCACAGTCTGACACGATCACTGCTAAGCGCTGATGATGTATAGCTTTTCACCCAGGCACACATGATTAATTGTGACAGAGGGAAATCATTTAAATGAAAATACAGAAGGCTGTAACTCTGAAATGAGTTAATTTGACTGGCTTTGGGTGGCAAGTCAGGCCAGGATTTATTGGTAACTTCTTTGCATGCTACTGTTAAATTACCATGTGCTGCTACTTTCTCATTTGGATACAAAGCATAAGGAATGATACAGTTTGCACTTAGGTTCCATGACTACTGGATTTCAACTCTTTCTAACCTAGGTTTTTTTTAAAAATGAGTTTAGCTTTCTTGCCCCAGGTTAAGATGCCAAATAATGTGTTTATTGGTTTATTGATCCGATTCTTACGAGGCTTAGTTGCCATGAGGTAACGTAAGAAAAATTCAATAAAATTCTATTCAGAATGAAAAATAGTCACACTAAACGAATGAGCTGCATAGTTGAAAATAACATCTGATACCAATAGAGACTTCATTAGTTAACCTCAGTTCTTGTATTAAGTTCATGATTCATTCTACTCCAGATCTTGCAATTCTGAGTTGAACATATTTCTTTTTTTTAGACAAGAAGTAAATTTTAGAAACCCATATCATTCGAATGGGCCAAACCACCAGCAATGATTCCCTTAATTTCTTCTTGATTCTTAGCTTCTTGTAACTATGTCTGTACAGTATTTAAATTGACCATGTGGAAAGCTTGTTCTCCTCATTATCATTCAGCAGTCAGATGGGATTCATTTGTGACTGTTTTTCCTGGTTACCAATTGTGGCAGGTAGAGGAGAGAGAGAGAGAGAGAGAGAGAGAGAGAGCATATGCATGGGTGTTTGACTGGCAAAAGGCACACGAAGGACCTTGTGATTGAATTTAGATTACCAGATCTCTCCGAAGGGATATCTACACTGAATTCAGGGGGAAAAAAGAGCAAAGCTCTTGAACAGTGTTTAAGCATCTCAATCTTGCTATCTAAGACGTTGGAAACTGTTTCAGTACGATGCCCTTTCCTGGCCGAGTAGCACAGTCCATTTTGGGTTTGCAATTCCGGGGAATTGATTTCTTTTCCTTGCTTTGCACATTGACACCATCAAATGACAAAATGGGACGTTTTCCTCTCCGGCCTGGGAGGAGGGCGCTGGCAGCACCCAGGGGGTTGGCTGTGCTGCTTCTGCTTCTGAGGGAACGGCCGGAAAGCCAGCCAGAGAAGAGAAAAGGCTCCTTTGTTCCAAGAGAAACCTCAGTGTGACTCATTTGGAGCCGGCACCGAATGACGAGGAAAACGGTGCACCTCAAATGTGCTGCCGAGTTGCTTCGTTAAGCCTCACTGAAGGGGAAAACAGCAGCTGCCTGTTGCAGGGTCCGACTGCAGGCCCTGGCCTCTCCTCTCGAATGGGTCAAAAGTATATTAAGATTGCATGCTATGCCAGCTAGAGAGCAGAGAGCTTTCTAAGAATGTCCCAAAAGGGCTTTGCGACAGCAGCTTGGGAACACCTTGATGCATTTTGCAGGTATAGTCGGGTTGCCACAAAAGAACTTTTTTTAACACAGTGTGGATTTAACTAAATGTATTGGGTTGTTACCTTGGGGCTGATTTCAATTTGGATGAATCACAGAGTAGATAATTTCATAAAAAGAGTGTGTGAATTTGAAGAGGGAGCAGCAAACTCCACATGTAAAAAACCTTGAGGAAATAATTAGGTTAGAACTCTTGTCTTAAGTCTAGGCTAAGTTTTTTTTGCAGGTAGACGGATTTAAGTAGGGGAGCATTCCGTCATGCAGTTTGCCCAGCTTCAGTTTTTGTATGGCACAATCCCAGAACGTTTGGGCCGTGTGAGACTGGAAAAGGATGAGCAAAGAGCTTGTTTTTCCAATTAAAGTCATTCCTAACCTTAACTGAAGTTGTTTCATGCTATTACTAGGTTGAAGGAACGAATGGTAAGGATTTAACCCCCAGGGTGAAACGTCAACCGTTCTGCGTATGTAAAACTTTCCACCATTAAGCTCCAAGCTCTTTCGCCTCTTTCTCCTCCTGCCCCTGCTTCTGCTCCTGCAGCCATAAAACTCTCCTGATGTCACAGTATGCATCCATGCAACCTCTGAGTCTCTGCCTTTATGCAGACTTGGTATTTAAGAAACAGCTCAACAATTAGTTGGATCAGATTTTTATTGCTCCAAAGCCACGTAATTGACAAAAGCCTTAGGTGACACATTGTTTTCATGAATGGAAAAACCGTGCATTTTGGGGGGTTGGCAAAAGGAGGTGAAGACAACGTGGCCAAGAGAGGCTCTTTGTGACTAACACACAGGAAAAGTTGCAGTCAGGCTGTTCACCCAGAGGATCTTAAAGACTCTCGGCTTCAACCCGTTCTGCTGCATGGACCATTCTGCAGGTGCTGACCTGTGGAGGTGCCAAGGTGCCCGTCTTAACTGAAGGCCTGGAATTCTAACCCAATCAACTAACACTCTAAAAGAGAGCTGATTCCTTAAGCAGCCAAGCTGTATTCTCTCCTGTTGAATGTGATGAGGATGTGGGTGCAGAGGAAGCCAGAAAATATGTTCTGTTCTCAGTGACTGGAAATAAGCATAAGAACATAAGAAGAGCCATGCTGGATCAGGCCAAAGGCCTATCTAGTCCAGCTTCCTGTATCTCACAGTGGCCCCACCAAAAGCATCTGGGAGCGCATGAGACTAGATATCTGTCTCTTCATACCACGCCCCTGCATCTGGTCCTTGAAATACCCCGGTTTTAAGCCTGGAGATTAAACATCTCCATCATGGTTTGTAACCTATGATGGACTTTTCCTCCAGGAATCTGTCTAATCCCCTTTTGAAGGTATCCAGGCTAGATGCCATCACCATATCCTGTGGCAGGGAGTTCCACAGATTAACATGCTGGGTAAAAAAAATATTTTCTTTTGTCTGTTCTCACTCTCCAAACCCACAGTTTCAGTGGATGTCCCCTAGTTTTGGTATTTTGTGAGAGGGAGAAGAGTGTCCCTCTATCCACTTGACTCATGCCCTGCATTATTTTGTACGTCTCAATCATATCCCCCCTCAGGCGCCTCTTTTCCAGACTAAAGAGCCCCAAATGTTTTAGCCTTTCCTCATAAGGGAGGTGCCCCAGCCCAGTAATCATTTTAGTCGCTCTCTTCTGCACCTTTTCCAGTTCCACTATATCTTTTTTGAGATGCGTTGACCAGAATTGTACACAATACTCCAGGCGCGGCCTTACTATCGTTTTGTACAATGGCATTATAATGTTTGCTGTTTTATTTTCAGTCCCCTTTTTGATAATCCCTATGATGGGATTGACGTTCTTCCCCGCTGCCATACATTGGGTAGAGACTTTCATTGAGCTGTCCACCAACACACCAGGATCTCTTTCCTGATCTGTCACGGATAGCTCAGAGCCCAACAGCACTGTTGCCTGTGTGGAACTTGGCCTCTGGAGTCATGATGGGAATGGATGACGGGAGCCAGTGTGATACCCCTGGATTGCCAGATAAGACCAGTGCTGTGGCCCAAGCCCAATATACTGCACTGGCCTGAAATGCCAAGAATTGAAGAGAACCAATAGGGGTAGTGAATCTCTTCTCTGCATTTCCTCAAGTGTTGTCCTACTAGGATTCCCATTATTTCTTCCTGTAGAGGTCAGAGGTGAACAGGTTCCCTCACCCAGATTCAGAGCGAAAGTCTAGACAGGAGATGAGTCAATAACACTGTTCATAGTGAGTGGGTGAAAAACAGGATCTAGTCTCAGGTGAAGCTTTTGCCATCTTCTGGAGCATATTTTTCCTAGTAACTGTTGTTGTCTCTTCTGAAACCAGTAGTGGCTTTTTAATAACGAACAGCCCCACATAATTGTTCTGATCTGTAGAAAGATAATGGATTGATAACAATGTTGATGGCGGTACTAGGGAGGATGCAAATGGCTTTGAAAGAGATGCAGCTAAAACATTTCACATTAATATTTGTCTAAATCCAAACATTTAAGACTGGATTAACATTAAAAATATGAATGTTGGCTATTGGATATGTTCTGTGTGGTCTTCACAAAACAGACTCTTAGGAAACACACCCCACTGAACACTATGGAATTTACTTCCAGGCAAGTGTGTTTTATGGTGCTCCCATGGATTAAATGATTACTTTTTGACTGTATTGCCAGTGAAGATCCAAATTAACATCTACCGGAATTAAAATCTGATGGGATGTCTGAGCAAAATGTGATGTGTGATAAGAAATGGGACAGGAAGGTAATTGGTCGGTTATTCATAGTTTCCAATATTTTGTGTGTTAATGTATTTTCATATCTGAACTATCAGAAATGTTTTAAGGTGCTCAGTGGTGGCAGGCTAACTTCCAATCTAGTGGTAGCTGGAGTGGAACTATAAATCTGATTATATGGAAATCTAATTAACCCATAAAAGTAATTTCTGGAGAATAAGAGTCTTAAAATAATATTTTGCAGGATGTCTTCTTAATTTGCTTTTCCCTTGTGAGTCCGGCATCCTTTGAAAATGTTCGTGCAAAGGTGAGTGAAAAACTGTTGCCTTTCTTTCTTTCTTTCTTCACTGTTTCTATAGGTTATAACTTACCAAGTTAATAATATTAAATGTATTATATACAATAGCAGAATAAACCATTTAAAACGTTTATATGAAAATCCTTAGATACTCTTTCTGAAAGATGTTAATAACGATTATTATATTTTAAAATTAGTAAGATGCATTTTGCTTTCTGCTTGTTGTTTTTCCCCATGGCAACATTGTTTTTCCAGATGTTTTTAATCCTAGAAGGTCTAAAAAATTGGCAGGCATCTAATTCTTATGTCCTGCATGAAAATTATGCTGGTTAACCCCCCCCCCTTTTTTTTTTTGGCAAACACATTTGATATCAAAAACTGCTGTTTTTGTAACATCACATACAAAAGGCATTGGTGATGTAGGTGCCCCAAAAAGCAGCTGATATTCCTGCGGCTTTTCCTCGGGCCTGCTTGCCCTCATTGCAGCAGGTTTTTTGGAAGAAAGATGAGCGAGGCAAGTCCTGCTACTTGTTTTCTCTGAGCTGCTTCTCGGGGCTACATCGATAAAAGACATGAATTGCTGCCCAAATTGGGATGTTTTCCCATTCCCTCCCCGCCTTTTTCTTGTTATGTGCCCATTAGCTTTTATGTTACAGACAGGGGTTATGTTGTTTAATGTTTGAGTGCTGCCTGAAAAGGTTTATAAATACATCCAGCCATTCCTAAGTGCTAGGTCCGATTCCAGAGCGGTTCCAGCAGTAGGGAGTCTATCGTGCTTTGCTTGGTCTTTGTCACCAGGCAGTTCCTAAGGGAGAGAAGGCGGGGAGGGAGGTCTCTTTCAGCCCCCCCCCACACTGTCCGTGTGTTCATGCATGCAATAGGATGACAATTTGTCCTTTCGTATTTATACATTGGAGGCTCATCTGCTGGTAGGCAGTTTACCTTCCTAACTTTTGCTTGAAGCATAGGTTACAAGAAAGGAATGATGATAAGGAAAGGAAAAGAAAAATCAATTTATCTCATTAACAATAATCTTAAAATAGTCTTATAATGCTCAGTACCCATTATGTTTCTTTTGTACTGTAATTAATTCACTTTTTGCTTTTGATTTGTTACTGGCCATGTAAAGTACCTACTGGATTGACTCTGTAATCATTTTTAACCACTGTAACATTAATGAGTAAATGGTTAATGCTTTATTGTCAGTATGTTAGTACTCTAATGCTAAGGGTTCTGAGTTCTTTGTTTCATGTCCTGTCTGTGTCTTCCTGCCAAAATATAGACACACATAATGGTGTCGCCCTCCTCTGGACCTGCTCAAGGTTGACATTTTAAAAGAATGTTGACAACTTTGAGCAGATCCAGAGGAGGGAGGCCAAGATGGTTAAAAGATCTGGAAGAAATGTCTTATGAGGAGTGGCTTAGACAGCTGGGAATGTTTAGCCTTACAAAAAGAAGACTGAGAGGGAATATGATTGCTATGATTAAATATGTGAAATGATGCCATATTGAAGAGGGGACTGGTTTGTTCTCCATGGCTTCAGAGACTAGGACGTGGGACAGTGGTTTCAAAACTACAAGAAAAGAGAATGAGATTCAATTTAAACATTAGGAAGAACTTTGTGACAGTTAGAGCTGTCCGTCAGTGGAATATGCTGCCATGGAATGTGGCGGAGTCTCCTTCTTTGGAGGTTTTTAAGCAGAGGCTGGATGGCCATCTGTCGGAAATACTGTGGTGGGGGTTGCTGCATGGCAGGGGGTTGGACTGGATGGCCCCTGAGGTCTCTTCCAACTCTGATGATTCTCCGTTTTCCTTCCTCCAGTGGTACCCAGAAGTGAGACACCATTGCCCCAACACTCCCATCATACTTGTGGGAACCAAACTTGATCTCCGAGATGACAAAGACACTATTGAAAAACTCAAGGAGAAGAAACTGGCACCCATCACCTACCCACAAGGCCTTGCCATGGCAAAAGAGATCGGTAGGAGTTTGACCTCTTGATGTGACCTTCTAAGTTATCGGTTCTTGTATTTCTCATATCTAGTCCCAGGACTTGAGAATTTGTTCAGGTGCAACGAGGCGAAAAACAGAATTTCAGTCTCGGATGTGTGGCTGCTGTTGTTTTGAGGTTAGGATGTTTGGATTTATGGAGAGTGACGCTTGGTTCATTGTTTTGTAGGTGCAGTAAAATACCTAGAATGCTCAGCACTGACACAGCGAGGCCTCAAGACAGTCTTTGATGAAGCTATTCGAGCAGTTCTCTGCCCACCTCCTGTAAAGAAGAGGAAGAGAAAATGCCTGCTGCTGTAATCTTCCCCACCACCCCGTTCCCCTTTTCAGAACCTTTTGTGCTTTGCTTGGAACAATGGAGCATTCACACCAATGCCAAGTTTTCTGTTTAAAAATTAGTTCTCTTCCATCAAGTTCTTTTGAACCAATCATGAAATTTTATGTTCCCTTTGTTTTGAAGTTTAGATTCGTTTTCCGTCTCCTAAAGAGATCCTAAGAAAGACAAACCTATATAAAAGCCTTATTTTCCCCCAAAATCCTTTTGCTTAAATTTAATCAAGTGTTGCCAAATTATCTGCTCATTACTTTGTTATATTGTTGTGCTTTGTTGTATGGAGCACAAAACCTGTTTTTCTAAGTCAAACAGGTGTCTTTAAAGATACTAATGTTTATTAGGATTTGCAAAACTTTATAGTGTTTTTTTTCCCCCAGATGTCTTATCATTAGGAAAACACTGTTATGTAATGCATTCATTCCACTGACAGTCATAGTATCGTTTCAAGCCTGAACAAATGCAATAATTGATAACAGATTACCCGTTTTTTAAAATTAAAAATGCTTTCCTGCCTATTAAGGACTGTGATTAAACAATTTTCCTTAAAAGTATATTGTCTTCCTTGACAGTACTATATTGTTTTGATTGATAAAAAATAATCTGGGCTGGTAATAGGAAGGCAGCTCAGCAGTATTTTGACACTGTAAAGATCAATTCACACTACATTATCAACGAACTAGTTAAACTGAATGGATTTTTCTCTTCAGGAATAAAAAACAGTAAGAATAAAACCCTGCGTTGCAACTAAACAATGGCTAAAGAGGAGGTTGGTGTTTTTATAGATCACGTAACTTGCCGTTTCCGGTAGGGCACTTATTACAATTTTGAACTGGTCATTCCCTCACATGTTCTTGCTAGATGCTTTCTTAGAGACTCTTTCCCTCCTGAGCAACACAGCTTGTATTTTAAAACCTTTCTGATTATATTTGCATTTTTGTAGAGTAGGCTACTTGAGCACCCGTCTTGTTTCTGCCTCTTCCTCCCTCCCTCCCCCCATATACATGCTTTTGAGATGCTTTCTTGAGTTGTCTGGTGACTTGGTGTTAAAATCATGTGCAGCAGATATACCAGTTCTAGTATTATTATTATTTTTTTAAAAAAACCTACCACCTTAATGACCTTTCTCTCATGTCATCATTTGCCAGGTATCCTGATGCTATAACTTTACTAATGCAGATGTTGCCCTTTTAACCTTACCGTATAAACACGTACCTCCTTTTGGGTTGATCTAGCAACAGTAATTCGGTCTATGAGTTTCTGTACTTTAGTGCTAACAGTGTTCCATCCATCCTAAACACTGTCAAGAACACAATGAACTACAACCTTTCAACTCCTAGAACAAAATATATATATATATAAATGAGTTTGCAAGATTGTGAAGTTTTTACATTGATCTTTTTGGTATGCAATTTAGCAGTATGTTTTGCATGTATGACTTAATAAATTCTTCAATCACACTGGTGGTGTAGCCTCCTTTTGTACATTGCATCTAGGTATGGAGGATACTTCTATCTGTGGAGGAGGCTGTCCCGTAGCAATGTGATAAATGTTTCCCAACAGAAAATTGTTTTTATTTTTATGTTCAACAAACAAATGAGCTTAATGGTGAGAGGCCAGGTCCTTCATACACATTTTAACTTTACAAGACGACAGGCGAGACATTCTGAACAACAAAGCAAGGGTTCAATAGACAATGAGTTCACACTGAACTTCCAGGCCATCCTCATGAAGAATGATTAATGCAGAATTCATGCTACTGTTGAGAATGTTTTTTCACCCTTCTGCAGCATCCTTAAAATACATATTCAGCAGGACTGAAATACTGTAAACAAAATCAGACAAGTATTGCACATGTATGCATGTAGCACGTAAGCCTACAAAAGGGATCTAAAAACGCAATCTTCATTCAGTAGGAAAGAAAATAAGGACTTTTTTTTTTTACTTCCATGATTTGTGCAATTAAAAACAAGTCCAGCTCACATGGTGGAGCTCTCCTTTGCATATCCAGACAAACAATACAGTTGTCTAATTTTTCTCCTTCCATCATTCTTCACCAGGGAGTCTACAAGTGCTTAATATTGCAGGTACATCCAGCTTTCCTGTAGGAAGCGGCAGTGCAAGACTACGGAATCTCTTCTGCCAGCGCACATAGCACAGAAGTAGCAAGTTCAGAGTTTTAACTCCTGCCCTGGCTGCTGGTTTCCATCTCAAGTCAGTCAGCTTGTTCTCCGCTCCGGTTGCCAAACCAGACAGTCTTGGATTGGGAGTGATCCAACTGGTTCCTTTGCTCCAACTAAATTGAAGCAACTCATCTTAAAACATGACCGAGTAAAGAGAACAGCCCAGAAAAATCCTAGCAGCACAAAGCGATGTTTCTCCTGAAAATCACAACGGCATAAACCCGACTTCTACTGCAGACAGAATTTCAGTACAAAAGGGCTCCTCTCGTGTACACTTGGGAACAGATTTTTGTTGCTGTCCAAATTATACAATGTTCGTAGCTGATGCTCCTTGTGCTGGACAGGACAGACACGATGCATTTGTTTGAATCACACTATTCAGAGCTCTGAGGATAATATCTGGCATATGATCAGTTAGCATCTTGGGACTTATTAAAATATTACCAAAAGCAGTTTCTTTTGACCAGTCCGCAGTATACTTGACCTCTGAAGAGCACCATCTGGGGGGAAAGGGAAACACATCAGTGGAAGCCCACTTTCTACTAGCACCTCTCTGAGATGTTCTCTTTGTAAATATGAGAGAAAATTCATAATGGCAAGAAGCAGAAACAAGCCCTTGCCTATTAAGAGGCAACATTCAGTAGACACAGAATTTCTTGGAAAGCCACCCAACCCATCTCCAACTGTTCTCCTTACGCAGATGTAGGCTTACTTAGCTTTCCTGACCTTGGTATGGCCTACTTCATGCATAGCACAAGGCAAACTAATTGATCTTGAAAACCATCACCAACTGCACCACGTGGGACATTTTTATATCATGCTACTTTTTCCTCTCTCCTTTTACCTGGGCTAAATATGCACCCTGAAAACACTTGGACAACACAGCAGCACATCCTTTCTTTGTTGACAACTGAGATGGAATCTCAATGAATATTATAGGTTGGCCTTTTTTTTTAGATCAGCACAGTTATATGTACACACATACACATGGTGGTACCTCTTAAGACAAATGCCTCGTAAAAGAAAAAAAACTTGTAGTAAGAATAAATGTTGGGAATAGGCATGGTTCACAAGACAAAACATTCTGCATCTACCCAGGGGGAAAACGCAGTTATTTTGTCTTTATTAATCCATTGCTTGCATTTCTGCTTGCCAATGTTTGGTCAGCACATATAATGCCTGGTTTTCAAATTTTCTATTAAAATGGGTACATCCTCTTTTTCAGGGGCAGAAAGGAAAAGGAAGTTAAGTTTTAAAAATAGACATAGTCAAGCTTAGCACACTGTCTTTCCAGACTTCCCCCTTTAAATCTGCAAGGTCTGATTTTGAACATTTAAATGGCAAAGGAGGCCAAAAGTAAAGAATACAGTAATTGGAATTTGTAACCCAGCCTGTTGCTTCTTAGCAGGTATGGAGCAATGCAAGCTTTACACATGTGCTCACAAGGCTATACATTTTCACATTTCAATAAGGAAAGGTAACATGGAGCTCCCGATACTGATCCTCTCAACCCTGAACCTGGTACTCGCTCATGCTGTTTGAGGCTCGTGGGAATTAAAGTCCAAAAAACTGCTAGACAGCTCAGTGGCTGAGGAGCCAGAGGTGGAAGCTCAGTTCCCCACTGTGGTTCCTTAATAGGCTGGACGTGATGAGCCCTAGAGGGGTCAGTCATTCTCTGCACTTCTAATCTGCAAGGCCATAAAGCCTCATTGGCTTTCCCACCCCTGTAGAGAAGTACAGTACGACTGCCGTATCCGCTGGGAGCCTCACAGGTAGTGAAATCCACAGATAAGAGCAAATGCTCTTATCTGAGGATAATAGTTGTAGCAGGGGTGGTGGGGTGCCGGGACAAAATCTTTTGACCCCAACACCTGCCAAATGCTTTGTAGTGTGGCAGCAAGGAGGGCTCGGCATCTTGTTTTCTTCCTTCCTCAGCCTCCCTCTTTGATGCTGGCTTTGCGGCTACTGAATTATGTTTCAAATATTTTCCGCCTCAATCTGCTGGGGTCATACTGCAACTGCAAGTTTTAAAACTAAGCATCTTACCGGGTTCACACGGAAGACTGCTAGTATGGCCCAGCGAACAGAACCGCATAATTGGACTAATTAAATGCAGAGCATTTTAGAGCATTTTCATGCATAAGACTATATTTTTGTCTAAAATTAAAAATGGAGGGTTGTCTTGTATAAAGAATTAGCTGAGAAGAGAACAGCACAGTTGTGAAACTAATTTTGGTTTGGAAATGTGGGGGGGGTCGTCTTATATATGGGGGACATCTTCTAAATCTAGATGGAAAAATATGGTATATTTAAATCCTTGCTTCCTTTTAAACTTCATTTAAAAGGCTTGGAGTGGCCATCATCTTCCACGCCTGCCATCTGCCACCCCAAGGTCCAATGTAATATAAATTCCAAATCATCCTGCAATAGCTTAAATCAGGCATGCCCAAACTTTGGCCCTCCTGATGTTTTGGACCACAACTCCCAGAATTCTAAGCCTGTATTTCCAATGGCAAAGGACTTTGGGAGCTGTAGTCCAAAACATCTGGACGGCCGAAGTTTGGGCATGCCTGGCTTAAATGACTTAGCAAACGATATAATGGTATACTGTATATATATATTTGCAGGCTGACTCCAGATCAGATGGATGAAAGAGAGAAATGCAGTTTGTTAAAGCTCAGTAACTGGAGGGCAGAACTTTGTGCAAGACTGTCTTATCATCACCAGCCTCCTATTTGCAAGATGCCACTGGATACATTTTCAGCTGCACACTTGTGCTTTTACTGCCTTCTTCCACAACAACTCCTGTACCCTTGTCTTACTTAGACAGTTCTCTGAGGCACCAGTTGCAGGTACCTGATATCACTATGATAGCATCTGCCGTGTGTAGCTACCACAGTGAAAGGCTCCCACTGACACCCATTCGACCACTGCCTTTTTATTATAAGCTTTTTACACTGCTGGGAATATACTATATTAAAGTTCTGATTTGGGCAGCTTTTGTATTCTTGTGTTGCTTATAGTTTTGTAAGCCATCATTGAAATACAAACACTACTGAAACAGAGGCTCCAAGATCAACAGCACTTCTGATGGTTCCTTGCATAACTCAAGAGAACTCTCGGTAATCCTCTCCAACACACAGCAGTTTGTTAGCACTCTAGTCCAACTAGAGTTTTTCCTCAGGCTAGGAAATTCAGAAACTTCTTGGAAAACCCTGTCTGACTTGACGGCTAAAGAATGTCGAAAACAGCGCTCAGTGTTCTTCACAAAGAGGGGTGATTTATGCCCTGTTCAAGGAAACCGTTTTTAAAAATAGATGCTTGTTCTATGAACAGAAAATGTGAGAGAGGGAAGTCGCAATGGTTCTCCTGCGAGTGGCAGACATGGAACCATCCATCTGCAACAAAAAACAGTGGAGGAAGTCTGTCCAAATATAAATATTTATGCTATCAGCAGTTCTGGTTTAGGTTGTCACTTTTAAATGGAGTTCCTTTTTGCTGTAAATCAAACAGACTACAAGTTAGAAACAAAATTTCTGGGAGGAAAGGTACTACTATACCATGGAAGTAACAAAAGTTGTACAGTAGAAGTCGCTCAGACTGCCTTTTACAGTTTACATGCCATGTTTGAGTGATTACGTGGGGCTCCCAGTTCTTTTCTGGGCTTGGCTGAAGATGCTGATTTTTATCTGTGAAACTCTGAATACTCTTGGACCAAGATATCAGAAACTACCTCTTTCTAGTAAGACTCTGTCAACAGTTTATAACTTATCTGAGTCCTAATTGTGTGCCCTGCATAATTAACTTGTAAACTGCCCTGAAGCACTTCAAGTGCAATCAATGAAGTTGCATATAAGCAGCATGTTTTGATTTTTGCATCACCCAAAAACAAAAACCTAGGGTAAGAGGCAAGGCGGGTGTAAAACCAGATGCCTCCCCACTATACAGTTCACAGTTCTGTATCTGAAATCCTGTTGCGCACTGTACACCTGCAGAAGAATGATGACATCACAGGCAGCAATCATTTTGGGCAAGTTACTTGGACTTCCTACTTCTTGCGGCTTTTCCAATTCCCAGGTAACCCCTTTCATCACACAGGCGCCACAGAACAAAATGGTGAAGTAAATGAAAATTAGCTTCTGCTGGTCAAGTCACATAGCAGTGGTTTTGACAGCCGGAAAAGCAGGAGGGCAGAAGTCCAAGGTTCCTCAGAAATGGTCCCCTGTCTGTGACATCATTCCCCATTCACAGGCATAGTTAAAAATCACTAGGCGTATCTCGTATGTTCTGGGTGGCGTTGAGAATGTTTTAATGCTTTTAAACTTGGGATGGTTGAGTCTCATATCTGGTTATCTTTTTTTTTTAAAAAAAAGGTCTGTTCATCTGTTTTGCTGTTCGTTACTATACATTGCCTTACAAGTCCTAAAAGCCGTTTGCAAACATCCTAATAAACAATCATGTTTTAAATGGACAGAATGCTGCAACAGATCACTTGCTACCTTAGGAGCCTTAGGAGCCTCGTGGCGCAGTGGTTAAATGCCTGTACTGCAGGTAAAACTGTGCTCACGACCTGGGTTCAATCCCTGGTAGCAGGCTCAAGGTTCACTCAGCCTTCCATCCTTCCGAGGTCGGTAAAATGAGTACCCAGCTTGCTGGGGGGGCAATGTGTAGCCTGCACACTGTAATTAAAATTGTAAACCACCCAGAAACTACTTGTAGTGGTATGGGGCAGTATATAAGCAGAACACTTTGCTTTACCTAGACAAAGAGTACACAAAGCAAACATCAAAACAAAACTCCTTGAAGCTTAAGCTTCGTGCTGACATCCACAGAACTGGCAAAAAATATGGAAACAAGGGCAAATGAAGCAGGACAGAGAACTGGAAAAGAGCTGAAACACCAAGTGAAATTGCAAGGCAGGACTGGGTTCTTGCCATACATTAGCAGCATTGGAATTTACAACCCCGGTTCCCCCACCACAAGAATTAGCACCTGGACCACATACAGAACTACTGTACGATCTTCAACCTCAAACCCAGAATGAGGCAGAATAACAAGTAGCATGGATTATTTTGTATATCCGTCTTGACCTCCATCTCCCTGACCTTTTTCCACATTAAATATCCTAAACCCCAAATGCTTTTTTTTTAAAGGTTGTAGGGACAGGAGGGAAATCTCCAGGCACTGATAACAAAAAAAAAAGTCACTTGCCTTCTTGCGCTGTTTTCTTCAATGATATGGATTATTCTCCCTGGCAGATACAGGTGAGGGTACTGAGGAGGGGAATTTAAAGGCGAGTCGTCATCTAGAGTATTGTAAGAAGGCGACCGATTAATCATTAAGCTCTCTTCAGCGAGGAGAGGCTGGGACAAAGCAAGTTGATTTCGACCGTCCAGTTCAGTCGGGAAGTTATCAGGTTCGCCTCCAAATACTTCATACCAACATCCATGCAACAGGAATCTGGTACTGCACAACAGGAGACAGAGAGGGACAAATGAAAGAGGCGGCAAGTGGTCGAACCCTCTGGTTTCGTGGGACTGTTTGATTCTGCCCACACAGATTATAAAGAGCATGGCTTCCCGTCTTGGTTCAGCTCTGTACCAGAATAAGGCTGATTGCACACCAAAGCTGTAGCATCCCCCTTGCCCACTCAATTTCTTACACTGCCTGGAATTTTTTTTTTGGGGGGGGGTGAGTCTAAAGAGTCCTGTGTCCAGTTCTTTGTGCCTCAATTTAAAAAGGATGTTGACAACCACAAGCGGGTGCAGAGGAGGGCTACCAGGATGGTTGAGGGTCTGGAGGAAATGTCTTATGAGGAAAGGCTTAGGGAACTGGGAATGTTTAGCCTCTCTAAAAGAAGACTGAGAGGGGATATGATAGCTAGGTTTAAATATTTGAAAGGATGTCATATTGAAGAAGGAACAGGTTTGTTTTCTATGGCTTCAGAGACTAGGACTCGGGGTAATGGTTTCAAACTACAGGAAAAGAGATTCCATTTGAACATTAGGAAGAACTTCATGACAGTTAGCTATTCGGCAGTGGAATATGCTGCCGCGGAGGGTGGTTGAGTCTCCTTCTTTGGAGGTTTTTAAGCAGAGGCTGGATGGCCATCTGTCGGAAATATAGTGATGGGGGTTCCTGCATGGCAGGGGGTTGGAGTAGATGGCCCCTGAGGTCTCTTCCAACTCTATGATTCTATGATTCTATAAAGAGAAACCAGGCAACGCAAGAGATTGCCAATGTAGTAAAATGCCTAAGACGGGCCAAGTTTAGCTCTCCAAATGTAGGCGCCACACTTCCCACCAGACCTTACCAGGCTAGTCAATGGTGATAATTGTGCAGTAAGTTTAGAGTGCTGGACTGAGACAGAGACTGAGGTTCAAGCCATGAAACTCACTAGGTGACCTCAAGCCCATTGTTTGTTCTGAGCCTGACCTAAGTCTAATGCTTTGCTACTTGGGGACAATGGGAAGAGGCGGGGAGGAAGGTGACCACCTTGAAGGAAGGAAAGGCAGGATGGGTTGAACACAATTAAGAACTAGGAACTTGTCCACTCTTGAGCATTTGGTTCAATTTTCCTTCCATATCAGTAGTATTTTTCCCACTGTCCACACGTCAGGGCTGAAAGCAGGTAGCAGATGCAAAGCGGGACAAAAAAAAAATGACTTTCCAGGTTTTGCCCTGACATCATTTCCTCCAGGGCCGGGTCTGCTCAAGAGGACCCTAGTACCATGGGCTGATCTGCAGACCTGCTGAGTGTCTGCCATGAGATGATGGTTCCTCAAGGGTGATTTAGATTCCATTCCACTGTACCTTAGCACCCATGTCATTGGTTGGATTGGCTTTCATGAGATACCTCCTCTCTCTCTCTCTCTCTCTCTCTCTCTCTCTCTCTCTCTCTCTCTCTCTCTCACACACACACACACACACACACACACACACACACACACACACACACACACACACACACCCTCAGGTTCATAGGCAGTTCTTTAAAAATCTAAGAATACCACAAGGCAATACAGAAAATCAGCAACTTCCCACCTTACTTATTTCGCTTTTGCCCACCGCAAGCATGCAATGGCCAATCTTTCCCTATTTCTTTTATTTCTGACAATTCTGCATTTGTTCTTATACGAATGGGATACCATTTGTGGTTTGGGGGTGCTGAGCATCAAGTGAATGATGGAGTGCAGAAGGAGAGAAGGCAGTGGAGTGGGCAGAGCGAGAACATCAGAAAAGGGAAGGGTGATCAGATGCAGGGAGTGATTCAGGATGCATGTGGATGAGATATTTGGATGACCCAGTGCACCCTGCATTAAACACCACCTGCCCCCACACACACATGAAAACCAATCCTGGAATGACATATTCAAATCTGCAACAAAAATTAGCAGGCTATCCCACAACAAGCCTGGAATAATCAGGGACAACACAATTGTCTGGACAAGTGCAATCAATCCATCTCTTTCTTTCCTTTTTACCTTGGGTCGGTTACAGTTGGCAACTATTCTAATGATCCTTCTCTTCAGGTCTTCCATGTTGGGCATACTTAACCTGTTTGATATAAGAGATAAACATTGTGGGGAGGAAACAAGCTATCTAGATAATTAAATACAAAAGGACATTGGCTTCACCTTGAAAAGTGTGGTTACACCTTGCTCTTACCTTGGAACAATGTCTTTTCCCACAATGACGGACACGATAAACTGTTTCGTATAATCTGCGAGCGATTTGCTTCCAAGGAAATAAGCGGAAAACAAAACAGGTAAATAGGACATTTTTGAAATCAACAGAGATGTGCTGATGAACAGTATTCTAATTTGTATTTAAAAACTTAATAAAACCAGTAACACTCAGAAGAGACCTGAAGCAAGAGCAAATTACACCTTTACACAAAATGCTCTCAGAGAAATACATGTGGTATTTATTATCCCTGCTACTTTATAATTTTTAATCTTGATTTTTCAGCAGGTGGCATCTCAGAGGCTGGTTGTATCAGCCCCGGGTCTTCTGACTCAGGGTTCCAGACAGGCACACATTCATACACCGTTTTGCCTATGCAGTGCTTGGAAGCATGCCCCCCTCTCACGGAAACGCTGTTTGCCATACAGCAGCGCAGCACAGGATGCAGTTAAGATGAGAGAAGAGGGATCCAGGGATGCTGAGAACACCACTTGTGTGCGTGCCTTTGGACCTGCATGTGCGAAAGTGATCACATGGGGTGCAAAGCCTCGTCACACAGACTGCACACATCTGGCTACAGCTTAGAACCCTTAGAATCCGATTCCCAACCAGCCTACAGAAGAATTTTTTTTCCTGGCTGCTTTCTTTTCTTGTGGTTTTTGTTTTATAGACAAGTCTTTCCCTACCAAACGTTTCAATTTCCAGCACCTGTAGTTCTTATCCATCCTGATCTTTTCCGAGACAGAGGAAAGAACAGGGAGCACTGAATAAGAGGCACCAATATAAGCCAGGAACATTGCAGTCAGCAACGCTCATTTTCAAAGCCATCTCGTTCCTTAAGGCAGGGCTGGACAATCTTTGCCCCGGCCAAGACCCACACTCTCTTGGGGGTAGGAAGCCTGTTGGGAGTCACCTGCCAAAAATGGCTACCATCATAATCTCTCCCCTGGTGACCCCTTCTCTCCTTCTGCACAGTGGCCAGAAATCTTAACAGATCACTGCAGGCAGCTTTTGAACGTCAGGTGAGAGACAGAAAAAGTCCATCCCTGCTTTGCATATGTATATCTTAAGGCAGTGTTTTTCAACCACTGTTCCGTGGCACACTAGTGTGCCGCGAGATGTTGCCTGGTGTGCCGTTGGAAAAATTGAAAAAATTGAAAGATTTTTTAAAAAATGTTGAATTTTCACCCACTAGGCGGGCACCGGACTGTGTCCTGGGTATGAAGGAGTGGGGTTTTTGACCCCACCCTCAGCCAGCAGGGGCACCGATTGGCGCTCCTCAGGGGGACACCCTCCACTTTTCTGATGTCCGGGCTCTGATTGGTCAAGACTCCAGCCTGGACCTATCACAGTAGGACATCATCTTCCGACTTCCTTCCCGCCCGAGCACAGTGTGCGCAGCAGCGGAGAGAAGAAGACATTGCGACTCGAGTCACCAAAAGGGGCAGAGTTAATTTTTTTAACATTTTCTAATGGTGGTGTGCCTCGTGATTTTTTTCATGAAACAAGTGTGCCTTTGCCCAAAAAAGGTTGAAAAACACTGTCTTAAGGGACCTGAATTCATCTGGTACATCCTGTTTGGAGCCTTAAAATGTGCAATTCCACCCCACCCCACCCCAATTCCATCACTAACCATCACCTGATAACCAATGCATGATTCAGGACACAGGCCAGAGCCTGCTGCTGCATCAGGAACACTTACGGGATTGCCCTTCCACTATCGTATAACCCACTGGTTCCCAACCTGCGGTAACCCAGGTGTTCTTGGGACTGCAGCTCCCAGGAACCCCTGCCAGAACAGCTGGTGGCAAAGGCCTTTGGGAACTACAGTCCAAGAACATCTGGGTGACCCGAGATAACCCAACAGAACCCTTGACAGAACTCCTAAGCCAGGCCTGCCCAAAGTCCGGCCCGGGGGCCAAATCTGGCCTGTCAGGCCATTCTGAGTGGCCCACGGCTGGCTGGCCCACCCCTCCCTCCCCCTCCTTCACCCACACATTCCCCTGCGGTGGCCACGGCTCCCTGTGCTTCCTTTGGTCCCCACCTTCCTTCTTTCCTCCCTCCCTTGTTTCCCACCTTCCTCTCTTGGTTTCCACCTCCCTCCCTCCTCCCTTGGTTCCCGCCTTCCATCCTGCAGGTGGGGTTGCAAGGGGTCAGTGGGTGGGGCTTATGGGTCAGTGGGTGGGGCTTGCAGTGGGGTAGCAGGGTCGGGGAGCAACCGGCCCCTGACACATTCTCAGCCACCAAATCTGGCCCTCCTTACAAAAAGTTTGGGCACCCCTGTCCTAAGCCAATTTGAGATTAGGGCATATCATAAAAATATCCCCGGTTTATCCACAGCTAAATTAAGCAAGACCAAGATTCTGTTCTGTTTCTCAACTTATTTAATGTTCCTAAACAGAAACGCAGACGTGTTTACCTTAACAAGCCTCCTGGTGGAGCAAAGGCATAACATTTCAGAGTTGGGAAGGCGTTTTTCAGCATGACAGCCAGAATGGAGGCCGTTCCCCCTCCTAGACTGTGGCCGACGACGACCAGTTTATATTCCTAGGGATTAAAGAAAGAAAACAGAACAAAGGCAAGCATCTTGATGAAAGGGCAAACTCAGCGTTTCGCCACGTGACCGGGTCCAGTGGGCAAAGTACAATATGCAGTCCTCCAACCCCTTCCCACCTGGCCTGGTCTTATCAAATTTATCCTCCCCTACCTTCCACTTAAAAAACCCTGATTTTTCTCCAGGAAAAAAAAAAATACTGCTAATGAAGATCTGGATGCTTAGCAATTCAACTTTTAAAGAGGTTGCAGCCACCCAAAGGGCCCGTTTTTATTCCAGGTTTTGTGGTGTTTCTTTCCATTTTTATTCGTCCAGGCAGGCCCCAGAGGATCCAGCCCCCACCCCCCAAAAATGGTGTGGGAGAACAGAAGTTAATGGGTTAATGCTCTCATAAGTAGCTTTTATCACCTTGCCAATGCAAGGTGCCATACCAAAGAAGCTGGTCATGATGTACTCTGCCAGCTCTAGGAATACATAGTGCCAGTCTTAGTTTTCTCTGGCTTGGCCAATGGTATCAGCTAGATGTAGCTTCATGCATACATTTGTGACCTAGTTTTGTTCGTAATAAAACAGGCAGTGGGGGGCACACCAGAGAAAGATTCTCCATCTTGCCCCACCCTCACCCCACCACAGTTTAAATGGGGGGGGCTGGCTTTCCCCCCACAAGATGGTCTATGGGTTCCTCTAACATTGCTCAGCCCTGCATGTTACACTGAGAAAGGGATGAACTAAGAGAAGCCAGTCATGCCTCTTGCTCTCGGATGTCTTTTTTTCTGGCGTAGTTCCCTCATAATGCCAAACGGACTCCCTTCTTATGTACACGTTTTTTAAAAAAGGAAGCAGAAGTTGAAAGGCAAAGAAACTAGCACCACCGGCACCAACAAAAGCTGCCTAACCCTGTGCCAGGATAGGTAAGTTTTGAAACCAACACTTACAGGAGCAATGGTGAAGGCCTGGTTCAAGATCCCATCATTAACAAGTCTTCTGTAAATATAGTTGGCAGCCTGTGTTATCCCCTAGGAGACAGAATTGGTACACGGAGGTAAACAGGATCTCTACTGGACAACTTCATCTTGCAGCCCATCTAAAGCCACCTTGGAAAGGAGCCGTTAAGAGCCAGACCATGAAATGATCTCCCGTGGAAATGGAGAGAACTTTCCCATACTGGAGTACTTAACGCTAAGGTGGTTTTAGCTGTGGACTTCCTGCTGTGGCAGGAGAATGGAATGGATAACTCTTGAGATCCATCCCACCTCTTCGGTTCTAGGATTATATGAAACACTGGCTTAGGTGGTGGTCATGGTCCTTCCTAAGGTGTCCAAACCTCTTCTCCTTCTCACAAATCACCAGAACTAGGGGACATACACTCAAATTGAGGGCTGGGAGAGTAAGAACAGACAAAAGAAAATATTTTTTTCACCCAGCACGTTGTTAGTCTGTGGAACTCCCTGCCACAGGATGTGGTGATGGCATCTGGCGGGGATGCCTTCAAATGGGGATTGGACAGATTCCTGGAGGAAAAGTCCATCACAGGTTACAAACCATGATGGAGATGTGTAATCGCCAGGCTTAAAACCAGGCTACTTCAAGGGCCAGATGCAGGGGAGTGGCATCAGGAGACAGATATCTAGTCTCGTGCACTCCCAGAGGCATCTGGTGGGGCCACTGTGAGATACAGGAAACTGGACTAGATGGGCCTTTGGACTGATCTAGCATGGCTCTTCTTATGTTCTTATGTTCTAAAGACTCTTTCCAGTATCAGCAGAGGACTACCAGAGCAGCTGTGGTACACACACAGAAAGGGAGAGGCCACCACCACCCCCTTACCCCTGCATCCTACCCCTCATTCCTGCCATGGTGTTACTGCATTATTTATCCCCCTTACGTAATCTTCTTGGCCAAATATGGGCTCAAAGAGCAAAATCCCAACAATTAAAATCCAAAGAAAATTAACACCGTAGAAGAAATATAAACTATTTTGCATCCAAATTAGTTATGCATCCTAAAGTTTGCATCCAAAACTATTTAGTTTTGGATGCAAACTCTAGTTTGCAACTACTGGATTCGAAATAGTTTTGCAACTATTCTGCATCCAAAACAGTTTGCATCTAACACAGAGTGTTTGTTTTGGGACCTGAAGATATGTGGTATCACCTCTACTCATAAACCAGCTCAGCTCACTCAGTTCGACAACCAGAAGAAGCCGTTTCACCTAAAGTATGATTTTGTCATCCGAGCTGGAGAACCCACTGCCATCAGATATCAAGTGGGCGCATGTTAAAAGTAAATCAGAGGTGATTTTTAGAGAGCCACATTTCACTGGCATCTGCAAAGGTTTATTGACTGCCACTTTTTCAAAATACATATTATTTTTGTTTTATTACTGTTTTTCAAAAACACAAATCTACACAATTTTCGAAGGAAAAGCCCCCCCCCTTAGGGGAAATGGTGTAAGTGGTTACTTCCAAATGGACCTGGTTGGGGGGGGGGGAGAACTGTGGATGTAGGGTGTCTTTCTTTCTTTTTAGTTTTCTGTGTGTGAGTTGCTTCAATATTTTCTATAACTTTTTCTCCAGTTAAATCACTGTTTTTATAATGGTCATTATTACTTGGCTTGAGAGTTTCAAAAGGCAGAACACAAATATTTTAAAACAAATGTCAGAGTGAGTGCAGATGGGCACAGATTGCTGTTCATGCTGGTTCGTTTAGTGGCCAAACACCTGCTCAGCATTTCCCAGCTCCACTTCCCCTGGCAAGGCGTCGACTCAGAGGAAGGGCGACTGGGAAGCACTAAACAGGTGTTCAGCCATGAAACAAACCAGCGCGAACCACCAAATAAGCAGTTTGTGCCCATCTCTAGTAGCGAGGCTATATTCAGGGCTCTCCATCTTTCTCGTCGTTGATTGTCAGGAGAGAGAAGAGCAACCAGTCATCATGACAACAGACTTCCTCCTAACGCCCTCTCTCACCAAACAGCATTCACTTTTGGCTAAACAGGTGGGTCAATGGAAACCATTTGCAGTAGAAATACTTGCCAACCTTATGTACAAGGCCATTTTCCAGGACATCTTCCAGAGTCAGGTTTTCACAATCAGCTGACAGATCTGTGAGGACGTCCTGAGAAACACAATTGAAAATAATCAGGGTAAGCATTTTCACTGCCTGACAAACTTCATGCAGTCACACAGAAAGCACAGGTGGCATGTGGTAATGCAAGGTGCAGAATGTCCCAAAAAAAAAAGGACACCCAGGCATTACGTCCCATTCCCCACTCTCCAAAATGGAACCAACCGTTAACTCAAATATAAGCAAAATATAAAGGTAATGTGTGTTTGCATTTGTTATACATGATGAATGTATGGAAGGATCCCATACTATTGCCTAAGAGTTTCTCATTTAGCTAGAAAAGACAGAGGTTTATTTTTATTTGTTCCTTTATTTGTTGAATTTGTCTCCCGCCTCTCTCTAGCTACCTGGCCACTCTGGGAAGTTAGCTATTAACACAAGGATCCAATATCATGTTTCCACCAGATGCCACTAGTGAACCGGACTCCAGAAATCCTCCAGCACACCCTCCAAATCTTTTCTGCAGGGCTGAGATCTTGTTTAGGGTTTTGGTGCCATAAGGAACCTCAGGGAGAATGTAGGGTCACTAGCACAGGAAGAAACAGTATACTGTTGAGTTTTGGCACAAGAAGTTTGGATTTTCCCAGTCAAGACATTGGCTTGTGATCCTACAGGTCCTTCACGAGCAAATCCATCTGCCGAGAGAGTAAAACGAGGATGTCGCGGGTGCACTCGCTTTGGGTGCCTACGCCCAGAGAGGCCCGGAAAACCTCAACTCAGAACCGGGCCTTTTCTGTGGCGGCTCCCTCTTTGGAACCACCTCCCCTGCGAAGTGCGCCTTGTAGAGTCCCTACAGGCCTTCCGGAGGGCGCTAAAGACCTGGCTGTTCCGGGAAGCCTTTGGTGATCTAGAGTAGTTTTTTTTTCTGCCATCCATCAGAACAATTAGCCATATGCACTTGCCAGGGTTAGATTTTCTTTAACTTTCACATTTTAATATTGTATGTGTATTGCTGTTGTAGTTTTGTGTTGTCGGCTGGCTGAATCTCCTCAGTCTATGTAAACCGCCCAGAGTTCCCTTTGGGAAGATGGGCGGTATAGAAGCCTAATAAATAAATAAATAAATAAATAATAAAAAGAGAAATGTATCCTAAACCTCTCACAGGAGTCTTACCTCAAACGACAAGGTTCCTCTCACCGCTACGACGATGGCTTCTTTTTTGTGATCAAGAGCGACAAAGAATGGTATCTCAAAAATCTGGAAAAAATATAAACAACATCTCGACCTTAATTAAGGCATAAAGCCAAGAGACTTTAATGAGCAACAATCCATGCAGCAGAGGATGGAGTGGGCTGAGATGGAGGCCAGCACCAAATAGTTTTGAAGTACAGTGGTTCTCCCACCCATTCACGGTTCATAGACTGCGGTCCGGCTATATCGGGGGGGAAAGGCCTGTTTTTGGCCCCCCTTACTTACTCCAGAACTGGTGCTGCTCTGAGCAGGCCTGCGAGGGTCTTCCCGGCCCTTCTGGAGACCCCAAAAGGGCCTCCCTGCGAACCGGAACTCACTTCTGGGTCACCGAAAATCATTTCTGAGGCCTCTGAGGGCCTTTCTAGGCCTGTCACTTCCAGTTCACAGGGAGGCCCTTTTGGGGACGCCAGAAGGCCTGGGAAGGCCCTCGCAGGCCCGTTCGGGGCAGTGCCAGGCTGGGAGTAAGAACAAGAGCAAGAGCCCCCAGCTAGGCTCCCCAGGCCTGACCCAACCCACATCCACATATCGCGGATATTCAATTATCGTGGGTCGGGTCCCTAACCCTCGCGATTTTGTAGATGGAAAAGACCGTCCCCTTTGGAAAGATCCTTCTGCCTCCCAGAAGCTGAGCACTGAACCTAAACATGAAGGTTCATCTTTGTTTTTAAGCACAGTAGGGGCAGCCCTTTAGGCTTGTTTTTAAAGGTCTCAAGCCCTCCGTGTATTCTCATTGCTATTATAGTGTAATTGTTTTTAATGTATACTCTAATGCAGGGGTCCTCAAAGTTTTCAAACAGAGGGCCAGTCCACTACCCCCCAGACACCACTGGGGGCTGGACCACAGTCCAAAAAAAAAAAAAAGAGCTGACCTTTTAAATTGCCCTGCTTGGCTGCAGCCGGTGCCTTGACCATCTGGGCGGCGGGTGGGGGAGCGGGAGACCTTGCCGTGGCCCTCCCACTTTGAACTGTCCCACTAGCTAGCATGCTGATTATCTGCTTCTATAGCCCACCCCAGCTGCTTCTATAACCCACCTCAGCAATAGAAGCAGCTGCGGAGGCTGGCTGGCTTGCGAAGCAGGGGGTAGGTGGGGGGTCTGCATTTGGGGGCCAGATTCAGGACCCTGGGGGGCCGCATCCAGCCCCCAGGCCTTAGGTTGAGGACCCCTGCTCTAATGTGTGTGTGTTTTACCACTATGACCTGCCTTGAATCTCATTGGAATAAAGGGAGTCCTATAAATGAGACAGATAGACAGACAGACAAGTAAAAATTAGCTTGGGAAACTTTTGTTGGATTTGCTTACTTTATTGTGAAAGCTGATGTGAATGAAATCTCTATACTCCAGTCCTGTCATTTTTAAGATGGATCCAAAATGCAAGTTAAAACGGTCATCGCCAACAACATCCGTTTCTCCTGGGCTTCTACAGCTTAGAAATCAGAAGAAAAAGAGGAGACATATAACATCTCAGGCCAGTAAATTTTTTTCCTTGTGTAGCAGAACCTGCTAGGATAAAAGCACGCACAGAGACACAGAAAAGTCCATGGAATTTTCTAGCACACTGCTACTAATACAGTATTTGCCAACACTTTGCATGACAAAGTGGCTGAAATATGTAGAAGAAATACATCAAGTCAGAGAAACTGATTCTTTCTTTGCTGTTCAGGCTGTGTTGAAACTCCTGGATCCAGAACTGGCAGGGACTGCTCTACCAATTCTCTGATATTAGATCCCATTGGGTGCCCTGTGTCTGAACAAGACAGAACCCTCAGGCAGAGAAGCTCCTTAGAAAGGCACACATATCTACAAGCCTTCATTACCCCCCCCAAAAAAAACCCTAAAACAATTCACTTGTTAGTTATTTTAAGAAAACAGTAGTAACAATTACTAACTAAGAGGAAAGATGGTTAAGTCCTGAGGCCACAAACACCTGGCATCTATAGAACTGAAATGTTCTAGTTAAGGCTGCAAAATACAACAAAGTCACCTCTTGGTTGCAATTTGTAATACCTTAATTACTGGATGGGATGAGATGTACCAGTGGCAAGTAATTAATTAGGTATTTGCAAGCTGTTGTTTCCAAGCCCCTTCTTGCATTAATGGAACTTTGATAAACAGATTTTAAACAAGAACTTGGCCCGGAAGCACCCTTAAGGAAGCTGTGGTTGTTTACACTGCAATCCCCTGCATGTCTCTTCAAAAACAAGCCCTACTGGGTTCAGCAGGATTAACTCCCAAGTACGTAATTATATACAGGATTGCACATTACTTTACCCAATTACTCCAGTATAGCAGTGAACTGCAGGAAGTGTCCTTACACATGTACTAGTAGGACAACTATATACGTAGTAGTAGTAGTAGTAGTAGTAGTAGTAGTAGTAGTAGTAGTAGTAGTAGTAGTAGTAGTAGTAGTTTGTGCAAAAAGAGTACTGTATAACTATATTAAACACTGGAACCTGTAATCTTATTTTTAAGGAACATTCTGCTTTCTAAAAAGAAACATTTCTAAGGATCAACCCCATCAGTCATAATTATTACAAGAGCCAGTGCAGTGGATAAATTATTGGACTAGAACTCAGGATACTGTGGTCCAAATGTCCACATGGCAGCATGAAAACATTATAGTGGATGGGAATAGTATCTTAAAACATCTCACATACCTCTAAAACCCTATAAGGGACTCCATAAATGAGGGGCGCAACAAATAACTATTCCAACAACTACTGAACTGTATTTTAAAAGCTAGCTGCTCCTCTAAAAATAAATAAATAGTAAATTGTTCTGACATGCAACTTCCTGTTCAAAATTAGGAATAATAGTTTTTCTACAGGCTAATGCACAGGCAAGCACAGTTCTCATAAGCAATGTCATTCTTGTACAATGGATTACTGTATTAACATATTTTTGTAACATGTTCAAATCAAGCTTGTGATATTGGTTAGATTATAGGCAAACCTACCAGTCACCCTTAAGCTTACAGAGCCCTGTAAAAGGGTTTGTCATGATATAGTAGGGCCACCCATAAGTAGACACAGCAAACTTCATAAAATGAGCAGCATTTTCTAACTCTGTGTCCAAATCATTAGCCTGAAAACAGAAACAAAATGCATATTAGATCATCCAGTCATTTTCAGAACAAAACCAGTCAGCTGGATCAACAAAACGCCTCCTACTTCATTTTAACTATGAGAGCAAGGGGGAGAATCCTATTTCAGGCTAAGGGGATAAATTCAGTTTTAGGCAATTTCTTAAAGGTCGGCATTTTAGCTCAACATTTTTTACTGCTGATACTTGAGCCTCAGGATAAGTTGTTTCTCCATTAAAAAAACCTGTGAAACGACTCAATTATTGGATAAGGAGAAAGTGTGTGTGACGCTATGGGAGAGACCCAAGACTTTGGGTTTGCAGGACAGCCAAAGGTTCCTTGCCTATACATAATGGTGTGGGGGGGGGGGGGGGGAGTTGCTTGTGCTCCCTCCCTACTACACATACATTTCAAATCGCCTACAGCACAAATTATGCCTCCTCATCAAATCAGGACTCTACAGCAGTTGACAAATAGTGGTTGTCCAAAAATAAGTGCCTGCCTAATCTCATTTGCTTCTTTTGCCATTAACTCCCTCTCCCCCCTTTTCCCAGCCTACAAGAAAAACATGGCTGAAGACAGGGCTGCAAGAACCAGGCTGGCAAGTGCAGCTGGAATTTGCTCCTAACTGATAACGCTTTACAGTAGTTCTTCACCCTTCACTTGCTTCCACAATCCCTTTAATTCAATGCTGTCATTTTTCTATAATAAAGAATAGCAGCTGGCATCCAGGGGCCAAATCAAGGCCAAGGGGTACTAGCCAGACCCCCAGCTGCCAATTGAACAGCTAACAAAAGCCGTGGCATGGTGAAATGGGCTATCCGTTTGGGCGAATTTGGGATGGTGACAGTGGTATACTTTCAGATGTAGTGGTGGGCAAGAATGTGTCTGCGTAACTTGATCTGACAGGTAAAGATAAATTCTATCTGGATCAGCTCAACAGAATCTAAAACACAAAGCAAATTGTGCTGCTTATCTACCACCCCATGACACTTCAAGTAGTCTCTGGGTGGTTTACAATTTAATTATGCAGGCTACACATTCCCTCTTCCCACCCAGTGAGCTGGACACTCAAATTAATGAGCTCAGAAGGCGGGATGGCTGAGTCAGCCTTCTGCTAGCTGCCTGAGCCTGTTGGCATCAAACTCAGGTCATGAGCAGAGTCTTGGCTGCAGCACTGCAGCTTAACCACTGTGCCATGAGGCTAAAGACAGAAGGATCAGCCTGAGATGCTTCAGGTAGCACTCACTGGGAGAAGGCAGTGAGTAAGGTGATGGAGAAGAGATGCCTACAATCCAAAACCATGCTTATTGCTTCCAGGTACAAGTAACCCCCCCGCTGATTGTGGGGGTTAGGGACCCACCCCACCCGTGATGCACGAAAATCCGCAATATGCGGAAGCGGGTGGGGGGCGGAGGGGGCGATTGTGCGGTGCGCCGGCGGTGGCAGGGGAATCTTACCGCCCGCCGCCGCCGCCGCCCACCCGCGCGGCCCCAAGGCTTCTCGGGGTGTGTGTGGGAGGGCCGCACGGAGCGACCGGGTCGCCCCCCACCACCCGCCCACGCACCCCGGAGGCTTCTAAGGGGTGCGTGGGAGAGCCGCGCGGAGCGACCAGATCGCCCCCCGCCGCCTGCCCACGCACCCCAGAGGCTTCTCGGGGGTGCATGGGAGGGCCGCGCGGAGCGACCGGATCACCCGCCGCCACCCGCCCACGCACCCCGGAGGCCTCTCGGGGGTGCGTGGGAGGGCGGCGCGGAGCGACCGGATCCCCCCTCACCCTCCCACGCACCCCGGAGGCTTCTCGGAGGTGCGGGGGTGGGTGGCACGGAGCAACCCGGTCGCCCCGCCGCCGCCCCCCTCCACGGTTCTGGTACTGCGGTCCCGCGATGTAGTGGGACCGCAATACCGGAACCGTGAAATGGCGGGGGGTCACTGTATAGTTAAAGAACCTATCAAATTGCCAGCATGGAAGGAAGATGACAAACCCTGGTCCAATTATTTTTTGTCCCTGGAATTGGTGTGGTAGTGGTGGTGGTGGTGGTGGTGGGGAGATGCCAACTGAGTATTGAGCTCAGAGAGCAGAATGTCTTCACGGAGCCTGAAATATGCAAATGGCATACCCCAGGAGATGATGGTGATTGGACAAGAACTTCCGGTTCTTTAGGGCATTTTTCCACCTTATCTTGCTCTTGATGAAGCAGAATCAGACCTGCAGCCACATCGCTAGGCACAAGGTCAGTGTCCTACACACAGAGAGAGAAAGAGAAAACAAGTCTGACACAACGATTAATTTGTAACACATGAGATCATCATTACACGGCATCTGACCAGCTTCAGTCCTAGAACCACCCCATGCAGATGCCAAAATTCAGGGATTATAGCAAACTTTATACATAGCAGGGTCTCTATGGCCAGTTCTGGTCACAATAATGTGGAAATTCCTGGGTTTTTTAATTTCAAATTTTCAGGCAGCGGAAAAGTGAATCCACAAATACTGATCCCACAGATAGGAGGTGCTGCCTTGCTATACAAAAACAAAGCCTATCCCCTCCCCTCAGGGTCAGTCCAAGGAAGGTCAGACATAAAGGGACTAGACTCTCAGCATTGACTGTTTACACTGCCTAGGGCTAAGGTAATACAGTAGTCCCCTGCCACAACATGGTTCATATCGCAGTTTTTTTCTTGAGAGAAGGCTTCCAAAGAGAGGTTTTTAATCCCCCCCTGACACCTCAGCAGACAGACCTTGAGCTCCTGGCAGCAAGGTTTGCTGAGGTGTCAGGAGGGGGTTAAAAACCTCTCTTTGCAAGCAGAGCTGGCAGGAGCAGCCCTTGCTGAGGCGTCTGCATTTCACTTCCAAAGAGAGGTTTTTAACCCCCTCCTGACACCTCAGCAAACAGAGATGGGGATGCTTCTGCTGGCTGCCTTTGCAAAGAGAAGTTTTTAACCAACCTCTAACACCTCATCAAACTGACCTTGGGCTGCTGGGCTGCTGTTTCCAAAGAGAATTTTTTAAGCCCCTCTTGACACCTCAGTAGACAGACCTTGAGCTCCTAGCAGCAAGGTCTGCAGAGGTGTCAGGAGGGGGTTAAAAACATCTATGCAGCTGGCAGGAGCAGGCATCTGCATTTTGCGGATTTTCCTTTATTGAGGGTGGATTAGGCACCAAACTCCCACAATGAACAGGGGAGTACTGCAGCTGTCCAACTCAGGAAATCTAAGATTGGCTCACTCCTTCTTTACTTTCTTCGGGGTAATCCTATTTCTCATGGAAGGTCGTGGAGCCAGAAAATCTGAAGTTCAAAGGAAGGACAGCTTAGGTATCTTGGCATCTTGGCTGCCAGCAAACCTTCAAGCCAGAGGTGGGTAATTTTGGCTCTGAAGATGCCTTGGGTTGCAACACCCAGAGGTTTTAACCAACAAGGCCAAGAGTAAGAAACTGGGGGAGTTGTAGTCCAAAACATCTGGAAGGCCAAAGATTCTCCACTCTATATGAGGTTCATTTGCTTCTCCTTGTTTCCCTTCCTTGGGGAGGAGGAGACTGGAACTTGGATATATCATCTACTGGAACAAGCAAGAAAAACAGAACTGCTATATTCTATATTCTGAGTACAAGCTGTTTAAAAGTCTATATTGGCTAAAACAGGGGTGAAAGGGGCTTGCAAAGAGTCATGACATTTTAGGATATAGTCCTAAGCAGAAGAGAAACTAATGGGAATCACATAAATCAATGAGAATCAGGTAGGTGTCAGCCAAACATCAGCAAAGCACAGCTCTCTGGATGTTGCTGGACATCAAACCCCCCCCGGATTCAGAAGAAATACATATGTAAATTATCAGCCAATCCCAGCAGGAGGGCGGGGGATTGTATGGTATAAAAAGGGTGGAGCCTGGTCTGTGGAGTTAAGAGTTGAGTTGAGGGTTGTTGAGAGTGAGTGATGGGAGAGCACAGCTCTGTTACGAGTTCAGTCAGGGCTTTACTATTTACTGGTTGTTAAAGACAGGGAGGCTTGAAGAGTTGAATTAATCTATTTTATGTTTAAGTCAACGCATACCAACTTCAGACATTATTGTATTTATTTATTTTCTCAATAAATATCGTTATTTTTATGTTATACATCTGAGTCTGTCCCAGTTCATAAGGCGACGTTTTAAAAAGGTGGCAGCATTACCAAGTGGATATTGTGAAGATTCATACGTTGGTTCCCTACCCTTCACATTTTTCATCACAATCACACGTTTATCGTCCTGAGCAGAAGAGAAACGAATGGGAATCACAGAAATCAATGGGAATCATGTAGGTATCAGCCAAACATCAGCAAATCACAGCTCTCTGGATATTGCTGGACGTCATATCCTAACAGATTGGCTTTCTTGGCCAGAGCTGAGGAGAGATACAGCGCACCAATATATGGCTAGGTGTACTTTAGCCACCATGGCTGTCAGAATGAGTTTTTTAAAAGTTCCATTCACTTCAATCACTGAATTTAGTCTTAACATAATTGAATGTAATGGAACTGAACTGCTGTTGGTTCAAAAGGAGGATTAATAAAAATGTAGAGGCTGTTGGCTGAAATGTAAGGAATATGAAACTAAGTTCACAAGGATTCGGCCACAAAAAGCATGAGGGCCATGAAAAGTTAGAATCCACGTCTCTCTTTAATCCAGGCCGGTCCAAACGTCAGCCCTCCAGATGTTTTGGACCACATCTCCCACAGTCCTTTGCCATTGGCAATCTAAGCTTAGAATTCCGGGAGTTGTGGTCCAAAACATCAGGAGGGCCAACGTTTAGACATGCCTGTCTAATCAGTAGAACGCAAAAAAAAAAAGAAAAAAGAGCAAGCTATTTTGACCAAAATGAAGATTTTAATTTTTAACCTCTATTAATTACTATATTTACAAAACATCCAATCACTGGGGTCAAGAACAATCCAAGAAGAGCAAACGGGAAGAAAAGTCTTTCTTACAGCGAAGTAGCCACGGAAGATTTCGGCAATGCTTGTAAAAGCTACACGGTGGTCATCATCTTGCACAATGCAACAACACATCAGACGGATCCTCTTCTCCCACACCTGGGTTGCCGTCTTCTTGACGTTGTAGAACAGCTGCCCCGACTGGCTGCTCTCCAGGTCGCGAGCGGTGTATCGAGTAACACACACAGTCTTCTTCCCACCCAGAGGATCAAAGGCCACCACAATGGCCACAACCGTGACAATGATGATGGCCCAGCTGCCCAGGAGAATACAGGAAGACTCTGTTAGGTGCAAGTCACACACACACACACACACACACACACACACACACACACACACACAGCCACGTGCTAGTAACTCCTACTGCAGAAAGAGGCAACATAAACTCATCCCTCCAATGCCAACATCCAGGGCTGTGAGCTGCCCCAGAGCTTCAACATATTGTAATGGACGGCAACGGAAAACCTCTTCATAAGACAGGGATGCTGGTGGGGGGTTTTTTTTTGCCAGCCTGTGGTGTTCTCTCTACTTTAGCGTAATAATTTAAAATTCACTAGTTACTTCCAAGACAGTGGTTGAGGATCATTTTAAAGGACTAGGGCAGGCATGTCCAAAGTCGGGCCCGGGGGCCAAATGCGGCCCGTTTTCAAATTTCGAGTGGCCCGCAGCCTCTTCTCCCCACCGGCTCAGCCTGTCACAAATCCCTGCTAGCTGGCCCCTCCCCATACCGGATGGAGATGTCAGCTTGCAGTTTTACTGTTTGCCTGCCCTCCCTTGCCGCTGTCCGTCCCTCACAGCCACCTGCCCAGCCTACCCAGCCCCGGCTCCATTACTGCGGTGTCCTCCCTGCCTCCTTGCATGTTCTAGAGGCTGTCCAAAGTCCGGGCGGGTGGCCAAATGCAGCTGAATGGTCGCGCCCCCCCCACATTTTCACCCCAACAAATCTGGCTTTCCTTGCAAAAAGTTTGGACACCCCTGGACTAGGGAGTATTTTCCTGTTTTTGCACTCATTTCTAAAGCAAATAATAATGGAAAAAAAATACAAAACAAACACACTGGTAAGGAATAAAGAAGCAAAAAAGGGACAGCTGTGCTGGCACAAAAATACAGGTGAATTGTTAAAAGTGGAAGGAAGGGAGGAAGACTGATCTCAAGACACCGCCTATAGCTTTTTTTCATGATATAACAGGAGAAATACAGCAGCCAAAGACATGGGTCTCATTAAATAATGTGAGGTTAGGTTTCATCTGAGGTAGCCCATAGATTCATACTGAGTGGGAAAAGTAAGAAAAATCAGGTCCTTCATTTTAGACACTATGAATCCCCCAAAGCGAACATAATATTGAATCTGTCCTGTCTGGGCATGCAAGCTCCATGAGATATTAATAAGGCTTTACACTTAAAGTAACAGCTGCCATTTAAAACCTTCTTTTTGCAAAATGACATCAATGTATTACTTCTAGTGCACAAATACAGAGATTTAAAGGCACAGAACTGCTCCGCGACAACAGATCTAAGGCCACAGTCATGGTAAGAGCGGATCAAGTGTTCTCAACTTGTGGCTGTCAACTGATTGGCCGTGGGGCTGTCCAGAGTCAGTCCCAGCTGGAGATGCCACATTTTGAAACTGGAACTTTCTGCACACAATGCAAAAAGTGCACACTCTGCTGCTAAGACAGACACTCAAGTAACAAATGCCATAACACCAAGATAAGGAACTTATCCACAACAGACAACCTAAAAGGGGCTCCAAGGTAACCCGGTTCTAAGAAATGAAATAATTTCACTCCATTATCTACAAGTTCCTGTTATTATGCCAAAACGTGTACCCATCAGTCAAGAGGCTTGAAATCTCCTCACCTGGTGATGACGGTTCCAAATATGGCATTGATCACAGTCTTTTCACAATTTACTCTGTGGTCCGACACCCAGACGGCCCCCACGACAGCCCAGACTAACTCCGGCAAGAAGAGGGACAGGCGCAGGTATAGCAATTTCGGGAGAGATTTCCTGGGCCCAGGGTTGGAAATTGTTCCTGAAAGATAAGTCAGGAACAATATATGTCTGACGAAGTGGACGTGTCCACGAAACGTTACCTTAAAATATGAAAGTTAGTCTTTATTGCCACATGTTTTGTGTCTTTTGTTTTGTTTTGGTTTTCTTTGATTTTTGCTGGCAATGACTGAAAGATATACAGTGGTACCTCAATGTACGAATTTAACCCATTCCGAATGCATGCTCTTAAGTCGAACTACTCTTACTCGGGGAACCTATCTAAAAAATTGAAAAAAATAAGTTACAATTTTTTAAAAAATGAAAAAAAATTGTTAAGTCAAGCAGACCATATCTAAAACTTGTAAGGCGGCAGTTAAAACGCCAACAGTTTTCCGCCCTTAAGTCGAATTGCTCTTAAGTCGAGCTGCTCTTAAGTCGGGTGCCATTGTAATTGTAAGCCACCAAAGATTACAGAACACCTGGGTTCACATCCCTCCTGAGCCCTGAAACTCATTGGGCGACAGTGAACCCATCGCGTGTGCACACTCAGACTGACACACTCCATAGATTTGTGGCGAGGATAAAGTGAGAAGAAGGAGAATCATTCCTATCTGGAGGCCACTGCTTAAGATGATTTCTCTGTGCTTTACATGGGGCAGTAGAACATAATAGCTTAAAAATAAATCAGCAGAAGGGATCCTTCCACAGATATTAATTGCTCCTGCAGCACTCTATCCACACTGAGGATAATAATTCTATCTGTTATCCTACCACTGAACTACCATAGGGCTAGAAAGAAAATAAAGAGTCAGAAAGTTGATGCCAATGTGAGATCAAAAAACAAAACAAACAAAAACAACAACACAGTCTTACATATGAAAGCCAAAATTGCTACAGTACAATTTGGAATAATTTTAGCCTCAGGTGAGTGGATCTACAGTCCCAATCAAACAGGTTAGCTTATATACATAGAAAAACATTTACTCAATTGTTTTCACTTTATGCAATTCCATACCATGACAGTACAACATCATTAATTCTTTCTGTTATACAAACATATTGGCCTTGTTAATGGCCTTTTGTTTTGTGTTTTGTTTATTAAAATGCTATCTTTTATTGTCGCTTCCTTGGTGGTTTAGTGTGTCAGGAAATGTTAATTTTACAGTAAGAATCATTTTAATTAAATTTTCTTTAAAAACAACAACCCAGTAGAGGACTAACAATGAACTGTATTTTAGACACACACAAAAAGTTACATCTCACTGAGTTCAATCCAATTTACAGGCAGCAAAGTGTGTATTGTATCCTAAACCTTTCAGTGGGATCTGCTACAAACAAACACATTAAATAGCCACTCATCTAAGAAAGAGAGCACCATCCAGAATTGAAACATCTCCTGCCCCAATCTATATACGGTATATACATCGCAACTGATCCAGCATGGCTCTTCTTATGTTCTTATGTAACTGCACCCACATATAATTTTAAGCTAAAATGTGGTGTGTTAAATTCCAAATTATGCAAGCCACAAATCCCCTTGGAAGTCACTCTCTTGTTCCTAGTTTACTAGTTCGGCTGCCTACCATGAAACAGGAAGAGGCAAGATCCAAACAACTGGAACTAATGTAAATAAACCGTGGTTTCGTGTGTCAGGCAAGCACACCCCATGTTGTGCACATTCTGTACAAATTCCAGAACGGGATGAATAATCTGTTGCAATGACCTGCAATGTTAATCTGGAAGTTGGAAACTTTAACCAAGGATTTGAAGAAGATCTGAAATATGGACAAAATCTGTCCCTTTCCTCTGGAACAAGCTTCCTACAGAGGCACATCCCTCTGTGTTTTTAGAAAGTGAATTAAGTGTGACTTATACAAGGCTACCTTCTATAAAAGTGTAAATTTGTTCAATTTAATATAATTTAAATATTTAAAAAAATAACTTTAACTTAGGTTTAATTTGATTTATTTGTGTTTTTTTAATTTATTATATTGTGGTGCTACGTTTTTATTGCATATTTTAAACCACCTGGAGATTGACAACACTAATGGAGGAGTAAGTAAATGCATTCTCCTAGGCAAGAACAATGGCACTCATTTCACACGCTAGCAAGGTTATGCTCAAAATTCTACAAGGCAGGTTTCAGCAGTATGTGGAAAGAGAACTTCCAGAAGTGCAAGCTGGATTTCGAAGAGGCAGAGGAACTAGAGATCAAATCGCCAACATGCGCTGGATTATGAAGAAAGCCAGAGAGTTCCAGAAAAAGATCTACTTCTGCTTCACTGACTATGCCAAAGCCTTTGACTGTGTGGACCACAACAAACTATGGCAAGTCCTTAAAGGAATGGGAGTGCCTGAACCACCTTATCTGTCTCCTAAGAAATCTATATGTGGGACAAGCAGCAACTGTCAGAACTGGATATGGAACAACTGACTGGTTTAAAATTGGGAAAGGAGTACGACAAGGCTATATACTGTCACCTTGCCTATTTAACTTATATGCAGAGTACATCATGCGAAAGGCAGGTCTGGATTAATCACAAGACGGAATTAAGATTGCTGGAAGAAATATCAACAACCTCAGATACACAGATGATACTACTCTGATAGCAGAAAGTGAGGAGGAATTAAAGAACCTCTTAATGAGGGTGAAAGAGGAGAGTGAAAAAAAATGGGCTGAAGCTCAGCACAAAAAAACTAAGATCATGGCCACTGGTCCCATCACCTCCTGGCAAACAGAAGGGGAAGAAATGGAGGCAATGACAGAGTTTATTTTCTTGGGCTCCTTGATCATTGCAGATGGCGGCTGCAGCAACGAAATAAAAAGACGCCTGCTTCTTGGGAGGAAAGCAATGGCAAACCTAGGTAGCATCCTAAAGAGCAGACACATCACTTTGTCAACTAAGGTCAGGATAGTCAAAGCTATGGTTTTTCCAGTAGTGATGCATGGAAGTGAAAGCTGGACTATAAAGAAGGCTGATCGCCGCAGAATTGATGCTTTTGAGCTGTGGTGCTGGAGGAGAGTCTTGAGAGTCCCCTGGACTGCAAGGAGATCAAACCTATCCATCCTGAAAGAAATCAACCCCGAATGTTTACTGGAAGGACAGATTTTGAAGCTGAGGCTCCAGTACTTTGGCCACCTCATGAGGAGAAAGGACTCCTTGGAAAAGTCCTTGATGTTGGGAAAGATTGAAGGCAAAAGGAAAAGAGGACAGCAGAGAATGAGATGGTTGGACGGTGTCATCGATGCAACCAATATGGATTTGACCAAACTCCGGGAGGCAGTGGAAGATAGGAAGGCCTGGCGAGCTGTGGTCCATGGGGTCACGAAGAGTCGGACATGACTGAATGACTGAACAACAACAAGGCAAGAACTAGGTAAAGGTCTACTTGCTTTCAAATCAGTCCCAGCAATGGCAAAGGGTTTACTTAAAGAAAAGTGTACACAACAGCATCCTAAGCTATTTAGTATTTTCTCGGATGCTTATTAACTAAATATTGCACATCAGGCATAAATAACATGTATACCTCTGCTAAAATTATAACTATTATATGTAAACCCTGCCCAGAATTTTTTTAAAAACAGAGCTGCTTGCATTAAAGTTTCAAGAAACCTAAAAATATAGTTAACCCGACAGAGGTAGAGAGAGATATGTTAAGGTCTGTGGCATGGTGGCATCTAGTCCACATTCCACTAACCATTTACTTCACTTATAGGAGAATCCAGGGAAAGTGAGGGTGTCTCTGGTCCAAAGTCACCCGACAAGCTTCACAGGAAGCTCCAGATCTGAATTAATAGGTTTCTTTCCTACACCACACTTACCTATAGCCAGGCTACTGCATTATTCATCATTCAAAGATGAGGATGTACACATATTGGACAGAGAAGAGAGGTGGTTTGAGAGAGAGGTCAGGGAAGCCATTCATGTGAGCATTGAAACCCCCTCTCTCAACAGAGGTGGGGCCTCAGGCATAGTCTATCTGCTACTTATCAGGGTGTGCTTTCAACAGTACCCAGACAAATAAAAAAGCCTTCACCACCAAGGCCACTGCTAACAACCCATACTTTATAGGTTTCAGCACCTTAGGCCATTGTTCACCTAATGGCCTATTGAGACTACTGTCCACCTACGGAGCCTATTCAGGCCATTGTTCATCTTATGAGCCTCTTTCAGACCAGGGTGACATGAATTAAAGCTGACTATAAGATGGAGGACTCGCACTAGCTGTATTCAGACTGATGAAGCTGTTTGGATGAGCAGCAAAAGGTTTCTGTCTCTCAAGAAAAAGAAGTCCAGTAGCCATGACTCAACTTCCAGATAAACTCACCTGGATGACTGAGAATCTTCACAGACATATTGCTACAGCATTGACTGGTTTAGTTCTGGAGTGGGAAAGTTTACTCTTATAATACGTGTAACTTCAATTTACTGCTACCCATATTTTAAAATGAGCATTCATCCTTGGTAAGGGAGAAGCTAGCTGGCTGGATAGTTCAATGGTTTAGATATCTGGCGGCAGAGCCAGAGATTGGGAATTCAGTCTCCAACTGTGCAACCCAGGAGAACAGCCAGCCTGGGTGGCCTTGGGAATGCTGCATAGTTCTAGGGCAAGCCCAGAGGAAAGGAGTGGTAAACCACTTCAGAGTACTCTGTACATAGAAAACCTTGAAAAGGGTCATGATGAGTTGGAATTTATGGATAACACATGGTGGTGTAGTGCAGTGGTGTCCAAACTTCAGCCCTCCAGATGTTTTGGGCCATAACTCCCACAGTCCTTTCTCATTGGCAATACAGGCCAGGGAGTTGTGGTCCAAAACACCTGGACAGCCAAAGTTTGGACACCAACGGTGTAGTGGTTAAATGCCTGCCCTGCAGGTAAAACTGTGCTCACAACGTGGAATTCAATCCCCGGTAACCAGCTCATGGTTGACTCACCTTTCCATCCTTCTGAGGTCAGTAAAATGAGTACCCAGCTTGCTGGGGGGCAATGTGAAGCCTGCATTACTGTAATTAAAACTGTAAACCAATCCGAGACTACTTGAAGTGGGATGGGGCGGTATATAAGCAGAACACCTTTTGCTTTATCTATAAGGGAGATGCTGCTATAAGAGCATTATTTGCACATAATAATTATGAATGCTAAATTTTATAACATATAAATGATTGATTTGATACACACACGCAAGGAATTAACAGATTAGAAAATCATCTATTTAAAACAGATAATTACGTCCATGTGACTCACTACCATTGACAGAATTGAACAGCCTATCCTAAATGGAATGTTGCATGATGCCTTACTCTAGTAAGAGACATATTTTCCAAGGGTAAAATCACCCTTAAAGGAGGCAATCATTTTATCGACTGTTGAAAAACCCCTCCTTGGATCCTACAATACTGAATAATTACCAACCAGTTTCTAATATTCCCTTCTTGAGAAAGGTGCTGGAGCGGCAACACGGATGTGGGAGAAGAGGATCCAGCTTTAGGGGTTTCTGGACGAAACGGGATCAACTAGTTTTAAATATGGCCTTTTAATGATGTAAGCTGCCTTGGGTCCTTCTTAAGGAGAAATACAGGATGAAGAACTATTTTAAATAATTAAATAATTCCTAACCTACATTTACAGACTTGCTGTAAATTTTTAACAGCTGCTGGTGCTATATTAATGAGCACCCAAGCCATCATTAACAAGATCCTATAAAAGGCAATAGAACTGGTTTGGTTGTTTGCCTACCACTCACCTCTTCCAGTAGAAATACCTTATTGAGAACTTGAGCAAATCTCTATAGATGTTGGTTGTTTTTTTTAAAAAAAAAAGGACATTGAAGCTCAAGAGGCAACTTAATTAATTTAATCCTGAAGTCATGGGGAAAAAACATTTACCTTGCATGCTGATATATAAAATAGAAGACAGAGAGCATATTATGGCAGCCAGGAGAAAAAGGAGGACAAGAAGATAGCTGTGGAGCAAAGGACCTCCTGCACAGTTATATTGCCCTTTGTGTATGGAATACAGCACCAGAATGCCAATCCACCTGTAGATACAAGACAGAAGGAAAAACCCACTTTAAGATACAGCTAGGAGGAGGGAAAACATCCTAGTTACACTGCAGCTTCATGACAAAATAAGTGATACAAAACTCCATCTCCTTCCACCCAGATTCATATCTTCACTTAAGGAGAGTACAGTACATAGTAAGAGGAAATCTTCTATTGTAAGTCTAACTGATGGGTTGATTGATCTCCTTTTAAGGAACTAGAACAGTGGTTCCCAACCTTCCTAATGCCGTGACCCTTTAATACAGTTTCTCATGTGGTGGGGACCCCCTTGCCCTGCTTGGAAGAGGCCACAAGCCCCCTTTGGCAGGCCACTGCCGCAGGGGCCATAGAGAACTTCCCTCTACAGGCACCCTCAGCCAATCACAGCCTCTGGTGCCATGACTGACATCCCCTCCAACCTATCAAGCTGTAACTCACACTTTCCCCCCTTCCTCCCTCTCCTCGTCCAGACCCAAGCCGTTTGTGCCTTTTTCTTCACTGGCTCATGGCGACCCCTGTGAAATGGTCCTGACCCCCCAGGTTGGGAACCACTGAACTAGATAGAACATAGCAAAAGTAATAAGACAGAGCCATCATTCTCTGAATACCCTTTAAATCAGTAAAGCAACCCCACTCTCTAACTGCATTACTCAACCCATCTGCTAAGTGGCAACAAATAATTAACATTACACAGCCACTTAACTCTGTTTAAGGATCAGCATTTATAGAGCCCAGAGACTGTCAGGATGAGATCTGCCTGGTATCCCTCATACTTCCCCTCGAGAAGATACAAAACGAGTCCTAACAGTTTTGCAAAGCATTTTTCTACCCTGTTTGTTATGAATCCAGTTTACGTTTAAGAGTAAGCAAACAATAATCCTTGAACAATACCGTTCTCTCCCTGACAATCTTAATATGTAAACCATCCTCAGTGCAATTATTTGAATCAGAAAGGGGGGTATAAATAACTAACACATTTTACCAGAACCTTCCTAAACTGATGCATACGTTGTATGAACTACTTGTGAAGGAAACTTGAAATGTGGAATTAGCAGCTCTTGCATTGTAAAAAACCAAGTAATAGGTTCATAGTAAATATTTGCATTCATTTGTGAAGAGAGTAAAAACACACACTTTGTTGACAGCTTGCTAAGCAATAGAAAAACACAATGGAAGCAGCTTTGCTCTGGGTGAAATTGACAAAAAAAGTTGGACTACCAGCAATATCCGGCTTCAGCAGCTTTGGAGATATGAAGCCAAAGTTGCCTGGATATAGGATTTCCTGCTATCTAATACCAATCTAGTAAACCTGTTTTCAACATTGACTGAAAGTTTAAGATAAATGCTTAGTGGTAAAGGTTCGGCTTTGCTTCCACAAGTTCAGTTCGTCTCCGACTCTTCAAGTTGTGTTGTTGCATTGAACCATGATGTGTCCTTATGTGTCTCAGGAAGCCTATGTGCAAATTTGATGTCTCTAGGTACCTGGGGAAGCTTTCTGGAGGGGCCCTCCTTGAGGCGCATAGCTCATACATCTGGAATCCAATCTTCACCAAACCCACATGGATTGTAGAGATGAGTCAGGGGAGGCTTCCTTGCAAATTTGGTGTCTCTAGACGCCTTGGGGATCATTTTATAGGCCATGGACTTGCACAACACTGGCTCTTCAGGTTGAATATGGAGATAAGCACCACCCCTAGAGTCGGACACAACTGGCACGCATGTGCAGGGGGAACCTTTACCTTAACAATGCATCAATTCATATTCATTGGGTTATCAATTCGTATGAATAAGAATTGACAAATTAGCCATTTTTGAACGAATGTTGCAAATTCATTTTTTAATTCCTACCCTCCCCTAATTGTAATGTATAAAACCTTGGGCACAAACTACAGTAGGACCCCCATATCCGCTGATTCACCATCCGTGGATTCAGTTATCCCCGGATGGTGATCGGTGGTGGAAGGGCTTGCAAAATCCGGGGCATAGGAGGAGGAGACTGTGAAGTTCCAGAGCTCCCACCCGCCTGGCCACCTGAAAGATCATCAGCAGCAGCAGTGAAGAGGTCGAGCAGCTCAGGAGTTTCTGCCCACCTGCTCAGCCGCTCGCTCGCCCGCCCGCCCAGCGGTGGCGGTGGCAATAGAGGGGGTCCTTGGAGAGCCTGCCTGCCCGCAAGGTCAGTGGAGGTGGCACAGAGCCATGGCGGGGTTCCCTAGGGTGCTGATGGACTCTTCCTGTGCCTTTACTCATGGTACCCTTGGATAAGAACGTTTGCTCTTATCCATGGGTTTCATTATCCGCAGGGGGGGTCAGGAACCAATCCCCCGCGGATACAGGGGTCCTACTGTATATCAAGATCTGCATCTCCCTTTATGAGCCTGCTTCAGTATTAAGATCATCAGGAAAGTCCTTTCTCTGCCCTGCCATCTTCACAGGTGCATTTGGTAGGGACACAAGAGAGGGCCTTCTCTGTTGTTTATTTATTTGTTTGTTTGTTTTTAAGTTTATATACGCACTGATTTTCCCAAGGGAACTCTGGGCAGTTTACAAACAGAGCAACTTAATCAAATCAAATAATCAAATCACAAAATCACAAATCAAATAATACACAAAAAAAGAAAAAAAAAAAGAAAAGAGTCTGTCAAGAGGCACAAACAGATAATAACAGAAAACAACTGTTGCTCCCTGACTTTGGAATTCCCTCCCATTGGAGGCCAGATTGGTCCCCTCTTTGCTGATATTTCTTTCTCTTTTTTTTTTGGCAGATATAGACATTTCTCCCAATGACTGGCTCCCTGAGTAAGGCATTTAAAATTTACTGCTTTACATCTGTTTTAATGTTTCTTATGTTTTTAGCATGGTATCTGTTCAATCCTTTTTAGTATTTGTTTACGCATTGTTATTAGCTTTAATATGGTCTTTTAATTTTTGTAAGCTGCCATTCGTCTTTTTTTAAGGACAAAGATGGGGTAAAATATTTTTAATTAACTAAGAACATTAAATTGAGCTACACTGGGCCAGACTGTAGGGCTCCCTCGTGAAACATTCTGTTTGCTACAGTGGTAATCTCACAGCTTATGGAAAGCCTACAAGTAGGACGTGAGAAGAACAGCATCCTCCCACTTATGCTCCCCAGCAACAACCACTGAGAGGCTTACTGACACAGATTCTGGAAGTAAAATATAACCATCATGACTACTGGCCATGGAGAGCTTTATCCTTCTAAAGCTGTCCATACTGGTGCCCACTGTGACATCTTAGGGCAGCAAATCTGGGGCCTTAACTATGCTACCTGAAACATTTCCTTTTTCCTGCTTTAGCAAGACTGGAACTTGTTTATTTGTGGCAAAGTATCTGAGTACCCAAGATCTCCCTTGAGATACAGGGAGAGGGGCCTCAGAGCTTTCTGTGGATAAAGCTTTGCCTTAATTAGTTCAGTACACCCCATATAGAATTAACAGTTTCCAAATGAAAAGGCTAAATCTCCTTAAATTAGCAGTGTAGTGTCCAGACAACCTAACCGTGACAAGAGTAACTCTTACCAGATCACCCTGATGAAAAGTTCAAAAGCTCCTGGGAAGACAAAGTCATCACTGCCGATGGCCCAGCGCCTCCCAAACATCACCATTCCAGGCATTGTGGAGCCCTTGCAGTCGCCAATTTCCACAGCTCCTGCAGAAGAACAAACCAGCAGTAGAGAAAGAATCTCACCGGGGCTCCTCCCCTGCACAAGCAATAGCTGATGTTAAATAAAATGAAGCTCATTCAACAACGTGTTTATCAGGTTTGAGCCTCTTTCTTTTTCCCTAGTGGCCCAGGGGATTGTGGGACTTCTAATCCAAAGAAGACAATTCTCCAACCTTTTGTCCACACCCACTTGTAAAGTCAAGGCTACTAATCAGAATTCAAATCTAATGAGACAAGGCAACATATGTACATATGATTACTCCTGTCCAAAGTTCAAGCATGGCAGTGAATGTCACGCGTTCACACCTTTGGAGTTCCTTAACAGGTTTTGCTTTCTGCCCAACTCAAATGCTTCCATTCTCTTCTGGCCCTCAACTGTTATCGACCTGAACATCTCTTTTCACTTTGCTGTCTATTTGTGCCCAAGAAGGCAAGAGAACTCTCACTGATTTAAGAGCCTTTCCCCAAACTTAAGCACAGAAACAGAGTCAAAAGAGTAGGATGGCACCGCAAAAGACCAAGGATTTATCATTGTGTGAGCTTCCGTGGGCTGCTGAAGGCAGTTTAGTCAATAAAAACTTACAACACTGTCTGTTATCTTTAAGATGCTAGAAGACCCTTGTTACTGAGAGCAGATCATCTTAAAGCCTAAGGCATTTACTGAGGCCGAAGGCTATCAGACGCTGGAGCCCACCTCTAACCTCCAAACCAGGTTACTGCATTTGCTTTGACAAATGTCTAGTTAGCAACCTCAGCCCGACTCCAAAGAGCTGCCTTCCAAGTCGGGAGGCGAAATGAACAAAATGCACTGACTGAAGCCATGTTTAAGCCCACAAAACCTTCTTGGTACAAGAATTTAAAATGGTTCACGCACAGAGTGCTGCAAAACTGTTATATTTTTTTAAAAAAAGAGTTAGGTATTTTTAAGAAAATATATGATGGGGGAGACACGTTCGTTTAAAAAGGAAATGTGCCAATCATTAACATTTTGTTGTTACTTAAAGAAAAACTGTAAGTACGGTATCTTCAGCATCATGATAGCTGGGTATCAAATTCCGCATGGGCACTTGCTGTCTTAAGTCCCTGATACAGCAAACCTCTTATGTGTGGTTGGTTGGTTGGTTGGTTGGTTGGTAGGGAGGCGTTTAAATTATGTTACCTCCCATTTCTCCTTAAAAAAGGCCCAAGGCGGCTTACATTACTAAAAGAAAAAATATATTGAAAAGGAGCAGACAGGCACAGGGACTGAGTCACCCCCACACCCAGAATTCATGGGGTACCTTTAATTAATTCACATTTAAATAAATGCCACCCCAACTTCCCCTTGCTGAGTCCAATAATGCCTCAAATGCCCACCTCCGTCCCCTCATTTTCCTTTCCCACAACACACACACACAAACACAAACATAACACACCGCTTTATTGTCATTGTACGAAATTTAAAAAGTGCCCTCCTGTCCGCACAACATTCATTCCCAATACAGTGGACCCTTGTATAACAAATGGTTTGTATAACATAAAATTTGTACAACATAAAAATTCCGGAGATAGGGGAAATTTGCTTAACAGAATCGCCTATGGGGCAAATCTGTACAACATAAAAATGGGATTACTCCATTTTTCAAGGCATTCCTATGGAAATTTGTATAAAGGAAAATTTGCTTAACATAATTTCATTTGGAATGAATTAATTCCTTTATACAAGGTGCCACTGTATAAACATTCCAAAACATTAAAAGCCTTCTATTTAAAACAAACATCCATACACCCAAAAAAAAAGGGGGGGGGAGAAAAAAGGGAAGGAAAAAAGGGAAGGAAAAAAGGGGGAAAGGGAGGAAAAAACCGTTCAACCTAAAATCCACCTTTTCCTCTCTCCTCCCCCCCCCCCACGTCTTTGCATGAACCCCGAGACCCTTCCTGCAGCGTCCCCATAGAAACACCCCACCCCACCCCCGCCCGCCCCTTTGAAGTTTAACCCTTCCCTTCCGGCCACAAACCTGCCCTGCCGCGCCACAGCGCCTCCTACGGGCGGCTCCGCCTTGCCATCTCCTTCCCCACCTGCGGGAGCTCTCTCTGCCCTCGCGCGCCCCTGTCCCTGCCCCCGCCCCTCCGCCCTCCCCTCCCTCGCCCGCGGGCAAGGAGGTCACTTCCGGGCAAGGCGGCGTCACGACGCACTTGACGCTCCACGCCGCGCTTCGACCTCGCCACCACCACCGTGCCACCACCACCACCTGTCCTAGGCCGCCTTGGAACCGCGGCTTGGTCACGCGCATGCGCGCCAACTCCGGCGTGTGGGCGCGCGCGCGCGCGCGTGTGTGGTGGGGAGTTGGTTCCCTCTGGTTGCTGGTCCCCCTCTCTCTCTCTCTCTCTTTTTCCCTCTCTTGCCTTCGTGCTGCGCCTTCTCTCTCTCTCTCTCTCTCTCTCTTTTTCCCTCTCTTGCCTTCGTTTTGCTTTGCTTTGCTTTCTAATTTTTAGAAATAAAATTCAAAATAGCTTAGCTAAGCGGAGCATGCGCAGAAGGACGTTGTGTCCCCCCCAAGGAGAGATAATGACCAGAAAGTCGAGAATGCAGTGGTTCTCGTCGGACTCTTCCAAATAAATCCCCAGGGCGCCATTTAGCACTTAAGTCCCTTCAGGCGCCCCAACCCATCCTCTCTCTCTCTCTCTCTGGAGGCTTTCTACATAAATTTGAAGAGGCATTTGTTCAACAGGCAGAGGAAAAGAGGCAGGCATCTCGAGGACCGGGCAAGAAACAGGATACCTTCGTTTTGCTTTTAGCTTTGTTGTTTTTAGGATCTTTCCAGGCATGCTTCTTTTGAGACTAATTTTTAGAAATAAAATTCAAAATAGCTTAGCTAGATTGTTGAGCACTGGTCTGAAACCCAGTTTCATATAAAGGTCTATAAAGCTTGTGTACTGAGCACACTTTTGTATTGCAGCGAGTCTTGGACCATCCATGCCCGACGGGAAAGAAAGCTTAATACCTTCCATATGCGCTGTCTTAGGCGAATATTCAACATTACCTGGCAGGACAAATAGCATAGTCCTGGATCGAGCTGGAATCCCTAGCATGTACACTTTATTGAAACAGCGATGCCTACGCTGGCTTGGACACGTTGTGAGAATGGATGACAGTCGGATCCCAAAAGATCTTCTATATGGAGAGCTAGTGCAGGGAAAGCGCCCCAGAGGGAGAAATCTGGACAACCAGCTGGCAGATATCCTTTGATTTGTATTCCCGCGTCAAGCAGGGGGATGGCGTTGATGGCCTTGTAGGCCCCTTCCAACTTCACTCTTCTATAATTCTCGGTATCTCTGAAACATACATTACAGAAATGTGCTGCTTCATTATTGCTTTTGAATTGGATATTAATTTTCCTTATGCCCAACTAATTTTTTTCCATATAGAATTTTTCCTTATATCCCATTTTTGTTCTTGCTTCCCTCATCTAAGGCTTTTTAGTACCTTAGATTTCTTATCAAGAAGCAGTGCACAAATAAGGATTATGTTAACCCCATATTTTATGTTAATTTAGTTTTTTCATTTCTCTTCTTTTCCAACTTGCATGCATTTTTTGCTGTATGACACTCCCAGTCAGAAAGAGGCATTTATATGTAGCAGTCAGGAATCAAGTGTTTTACAAGAGTACCAGGAAAACCAGGGTGTTTGCCTTTGAGGCCTTCCTTGTCTGGCTGTTTGTGCAACCAAGCTGGCCAGAAGCCTCTTTTGCTATGAACGCAATGCTAGTCAAGACAGAAACACATTTCAGAGATTTCTCCGAGAATGCCCATCAGTGTTACCACATGGACAAGTTCCAGAAGTCATGCTGTATGCCTCTTAAAAATGACTTTAAACAGGAGAGTGGAAACTAAGACAATTTGGTTTCCAGTTCCAATGGTGGCCTTGGGTTGGATTATCTCTATGAATTCAACAAAAGGCTGCCAAGTATTTAGCAAATGTATTACAGCTCAAGTTCTTATGGACTAAAATTACTTCTCTCTCCCGACTCTTGTCTTGTCCAATTCGTTCAGAAACAGGCCTGGCTGTCCTTTCTAAATCGCAGGCCTTTGCTGGGAGACACAATATAAGCCAGTTTACTATGCTGTGATATGCTTTAAGCCTTCTAATAATGTTACATATTATGTATGTTTAATGTACAGTATGATGTGTAAACTAATAGCATCATGATAGCAGTCTTCTAATACCTGAAGGGTTGCCACAGGGAAGAGGGCATTGATTTATTCTCAGTTGCACCTGAGGGTATGATAAGAACCAATGGGGTGGAAAGTCATGAGAGGGAGAGCCAACCTGAAAATAAGGAGAAATTTCCTGACGGTGAGAGCCATTATTAAACAGTGGAACAGCCTGCCTCCTGATGTTGTGGGCACACCATTGCTGGAGGTTTTCAAGAAGAGATAGGACAGCCATGTATCCTGGATGGCATGAGGTCTTCCTTCCGCCTTGGGCAGGGGGATGGAGTAGAAGACTTCCAAGGTCCCTTCAAACCCTATGATTCCATGATTCGATTCTATGACTCTCTCAGTAGGTTTGTACTACTTTGCTGCAACATCTGGTACTTTGTACCTCTGAAAGTAATATGTAACTGATTATATTTATACCATATACTATATACTTATGTAGTAAGGTAGAAGCCAAACCAGAAAGCCTGTTTTAGTTAATTGAATAATCATATTCTTAAAATAGCATGGAAAGGAGCAAGAACTCATGTGATGCTCTTAAAGCTAGTAGCAGAAATGAAACAAACAATAAACCCTAAAACATTGTGGCCTTTGAAAGACTAGTAGACTTTTCCCCCCGTTTGAGCTTTCTTGGATTACAAGCCACTTCTTCACATCACAAACCGAATCGTTTCTCATATAGCTCTCAACTAAAGCTTGTGCCATAATAAATCTGTTAAATTTATTTATTGATCTGATTTGTATACTGCCCAAAGATGTCACACAATTTTAGGCATTTAAAAACAGCAATCTCTCTTCCTCTACATTGATTGCATTAAAGACAGTTTGGAAGAAGAGGGGCACACACAGAGCTGTTTATTTAGACAAGTCAAGGGGTTCTATATTTAATTAATGTCCCTTATCTCTTTCTTCAGTTTCAAACACTTAGCACCATTTATTATTTAAAAATAATCTTCCAATTTTACATCCACACATCCTCTGTGCAACTCATATATCCTTACTTGCTTTGCATGTATCTTGTCATATCAGTCAAATATAAACAGTGTTTTATATGAGCCACAGCTGTTTACCAGATGTGCAATAGTACTTAAGAGATGCACACAAAACAAAGGAAAGTATCATACACACTACTTAAAAAAAAAAAAAACAGGAACAAATTTTGGCTGCAGCTGCCACTTTCAAATACAGTGGACCCTCTTATAACAATTGGTTTGTATAACATAAAATCTGTACAACATAAAAAAATTCTGGATAAGGAAAAAATGCTTAACAGAATCGCTTATGGGGCGAATCCGCACAACATAAAAATGGTCACAATTAGGGATTACTCCGTTTTCAATGCATTCCTATGGGAAATTTGTATAAAGGAAAATTTGCTTAACATAATTTCAGTTGGAACAAATTAATTCCTTTATACAAGGTACCACAGCATCACTGTAGACTTGTGAAGCGGGGCTTTATGTTTCTTTACTGTACTCACAAGCTCATCATTATATACTTTTTTTTATTAAGAACATAAGAGCCCTGCTGGATCAGGCCAAAGGCCCATCTAGTCCAGTTACCTGTATCTCTAGGTGGCCCACCAAATGCCTCTGGGAGTGCACAAGACTAGATCTCTATCTCTTGATACCAGTCCCCTGCATCTGGCCTTTGAAGTACCCTCTTTTTAAGCCTGGAGATTATACATCCCCATCATGGCTTAGGAGTCTGTTCGTGAACTAGGCATTTAATGAATGAGACGCAGCAATATAGTAAGAAAATATATCTGTAACAGAAAAAACACATACATGTGAGCAATAAGTAAGGTTCGAGGCACAGTGCTGCATTCCTCCAGACTGGAGTTTAATATGTGATTGACCCTTCACCATTTCAAATAAGGACTATTATCTCTCTTGCTGTCTTTGCTCTCTTCTGGACCAGTATTTCACCATTTTCTTCTTCCAATAACTGCTTCTGCTTCTTGAGGAACTTAGTAAGGCGAAAGGCTCTGGAAACACTTGACTCAGAGCTCTCCAGCCTATGAACAGGAAATGCAATTTGGGTAACTAATAGCAATTATCTATGCACTTCAGTAATTAGAGGATTTTAGGCTTTAACAGAAACAGATGATTAGCTTTGCCATAGATAATCATCACCCATTTAAGCAGGCAGGTAAATTAGGAATGCAGATTCAAGTGGCTCATACACTGTTTTACCCAAAACACTGGTCAACCTCTCTCAGTGGTAAGTACTACATGATAGCAGGACGACAGTATCTGCAGAATCTCCACCTCCAGTTTAACTTCTTCGTCGCCTAAAAAAGAAAAAAGGAAACTCCAAAAACCAGAAATACACATTCCCACAGTTTATTACCAGGGTCGATTACGAGATGGAATGAGCCACTATGTTATATACAGGTGGCTTAATGGAAATGAACTTGTTGCTGGATTGTCTCTTAGGGAAGCAGCGTTGGGTGAAAGGAAGGCAGGGCCAAGGCTCTCTTTCTCTCAAACAATGCATGGACAACAAACAAGTGGAAGTAAATGCTTTGCTTACCCACTTTTCCCTGCCTCTGCAGCAGGGCTTGGAACCAATCCCCCATAGACTGTATTATTTGGCTCTCACAATAGTTACCAATACAGGGAAATACATATTCTGTCAATAACTGTTTTTAGGACTATTTTGCAGATAGTTTTTTTTAAATAATCAAGCTCATCTTTTAAAACAACTGTATGCCACAATTATTCATCATGAGAGGTTGCAGCAGAGCCAAAGTTCCAGGACACCACCACAATTGTATACCACTTCATAAAATGTTTATTGAGGATGGTAACACAGGGCAAGTCATGCAACAGATCAGTAAAAAAGGGAATGATGCAAAAATGATAGAGTTCTTGATGCTCCTATGATGGGAATAAGTTGATAAAAATGACTCTGACCATCCCAAATTAGCATGTCTAAAACTGTCTGAAAGCTGAACGTGGGCGTTACTTGTAAAAGTATTTGAATTTAAAAAGCTGTAGACATTGTTTAAAACAGCCATCGGCAGATTACTTCAATTGGCCAAATGTCACAGGTTCTTTCCTGGCAGCTGCAATGCTGAGGTTGCTGTCGACAGAAGCAGAATTTGATGCTCCCCCAAAATATGGAACAGTTTTCACTTGAATGAGAAGTGGAGAAATATCTGCCACAAAACCACAAAAAGCAAAGAATTTTATATTCAGAAGAACCTGCATTGACACCAAATACTTTCAAACTAATGTCTTCCAAAGTTTAATGGAGGTAGAGGACAATAAGCATCAGCAGACATTACGGTAGAATCCTTATTTTTAAGGGGGGACAAGGAGTGAAGACATTAATGAAAGGAAAATATCCTACCCACAAGAATGTTCTGCCATTTCTAGTGTGATTTCAGTTGATATATAACATTCAGCCTCTGGAGGGAAAAATAAATACAGTGGAATGAAATTTGAAAACTATCAGAAGACTGGTTACCATCCATCAGCTAGCACACACCCTTGTGTGCCCCCAAAATAAAGCCAGAATTGAAAAAGAAATCCTCTGAAAATAAAGAAGTGTTTGCACTTATTCCTGGTCATAAACAACCCCACAAAACCTCACTTTTTGAAACAATTCCAATTTGAAACTACACACTGAATTAAATTCACGCAGTATTAAGTTTCTTTATATAAAAAATCTTTATACATAGTAATAAAAAAAGAGAAAGGCAAGATGCATCAAACAGAAGTCCGCTGGTTGTTCTCCGGTTCTACAAAGCCCGCCTACGACTCTCTGCAGGGAGGGTGGGAGACTCGCTGTCTCAAACATCTTCACCTTTTTTGCTTGTGGTAAGGTTGGTTCTCTCTCAGCATCCAGGATGACAGATGCTGGCGACTGGTTTTGGCAATTACGCTGGCAAACTGAGCTTCTTTCCTTTCAGTACTGAGAGAATGGAGAGAAACACAGAGAGAGAAATCAAGGCGTCATTAAAATGATATAATCACATTATTACACACACAGTTATTGTTTGGATAGAAAGCTACAAACCAGCAGGCGTGGGCAGCTATGCTTGGGCGATCTGGCATGGACTAAGGAAAGCTGCAGGCCAAAACGTATAGAAAGCCATTTTTGCCCATTCCTGCCAAAGGTTTTTTTTTTCTGAATATGGATGAAACAGAAAGAGCTAATCTCAGCTGTTCCCACCTGCAGCTAAGAATCACAGAATCATAGAGTTGGAAGAGACCTCAAAGGGGCCATCCAGCCCAACTCCCTGCCATATGCAGGAACGCCCATCAAAGTGCTCCCGACATATAGCCATCCAGCCTCTGCTTAAAAACCTCCAAAGAAGGAGACTCCATTATCCTCTGTGGCTCTGACCATCAGGAATCTGGAAGTTGAGTCAGGGCAACTGGACTTCTTTTTCTTGAGAGATTGAAATGTTTTGCTGCTCATCCAAACAGCTTCGTCGGTCTGAAGAAAGCTAGTTGCTAGTCCTCCGTTTTATATTTCACTTAGACCTCTTGTCACCCTGGTCTGAAATAGGCTCAGAGAGTCACAATCTCTCAAGAAAAAGAAGTCTAGTTGCCATGACTCAACTTCCAGATAAACACACCTGGATGACTAAGAATCTTCACAGACATAACCGTCAGGAAGTTCTTCCTAATGTTCAAATGGAATCTCTTTTCCTGTAGTTTGAAACCATTGCTCTGAGTCGTAGTCTCTGAAGCCATGGAAAACAAACCTGTCCCCTCTTCAATATGACATCCTTTCAAATGTTTAAACATGGCTATCATATCCCCTCTCAACCTTCAACCTTCTTTTTTTAAGTCTGAACATTCCCAGCTCCCTAAGCCATGTCTCATAAGACATTTCATCCAAGGGAGAAAGGTGTTGCTGTGTTTTCAAGGAAATTTTGTCTTCTAGTGATATATGCCCAATGTACGATAGCCTCCATTTAGTCATTTTAGCTTCTTGCAAGTGCTGACTTGTGTTTGTCATTCTTTCTAGTCAAGCACGTTACCCCCAAAATTCTCCTCCAACGCCATATTTCAAATGAATCTATTTTTTCCTATCACCTCTCTTAATTGTGGGTTAAATAAAATAAATATTGTATGATTATGCCTGGGAGCAGGGCTGTTCCTACCCTCTTTCACTCATAAAAGTACCTGGAAAGTAATGGGCTGGTCACTGTCTCTTAGCATTGCTACCTGTCAAAGTTCTTGCAAAAATCAAACTGAGGATGAGAGAGAGAGAGAGAGAGAGAGAGAGAGAGAGAGAAGCATGTAGAGAGTCTTGCGTTCCTTAGAGGAAGGAAAGAGAAAAATATAATTGAAAAATTCAAATTATCTTCCCTGGAAGTAGCTTTACAGAACATCTGGCTAATCTTCAGAAGGTCCAAGACTGATCATCCAGATCTGTTTGCATCTTAATGAAACTCAACTGATCAAGGCTTTGTTATTGTAGTGTGGCACTGTTTAATTAAAACATATAATGTCCTTCTCTTTGTATCATTCACACCCTCATATATGGCAACTACATACTAATGAAACCATCTAACAAGGATAAGTAGTCCAGTTCCCCCATTTCTACACCAGAAGACTTCCTGGATGTTTCTTATAATGGGCATATAATGAGTAATCTTATATTTCTACTAGAATTGCATATTCTAACGTTAACTTTCTGATGAGGTCATTTACATAACTATCACCGGGTTGGTATCCTGAGCAAAATCAGCATCCAAAGTGATGAAACCAAGACCTGTATGCTTACCATCAATACTTAGGCACTGGTAGGCATTTAGATTATGCTCATGTTGTTCTGAGTATTCCTTTTTGCATAATGAACTGGAAGAGAATAAGGTGGGATCTTATGGCTTGGGACCAGACTACCTGTCAGAGCGGATCGCCCAGCGATCAACTTCGGCCCGTCCAATTCAGCAGTCGCGAGCGCACTCGCTTCGGGTGGCCACCCCTAGAGAGGCCTGGAAAACATCTACCCGGAACCGGGCCTTCTCGGTGGCCGGCCCGTCTCTCTGGAATATCTGCCCAGCGAAGTGCGCTCTGCAGAGTCCCTGATGGCATTTCGCAGAGCCTTAAAAACCTTGCTCTTTCACAAGGCCTTTGGTGACCTAGCGTAGCTGTGTTTTTTTGTTTTTTTTCCCCGCCATCTGGTTACTTAGATTTTAGTAGCTCCGCGCCAAGGGTGCATATTATGTTTTTAAATTGTCTATTGTGTGTATGTTGTTTCTTGTAACTTCCGGCCATATTGATTGGCCCACATGTAGAATGATAGAAAAAGAAGAATGTATCAATTCCTGAAGATTATAAAATGTAAAATTCTACATCCTTTCAACTGCATTCTCTTCTATATACAGCATATCATGACTTTGACACAAGTAGGAGAAGGAAACAAAGGCAACTGGAGGTGCAAGGGTTAAAATGAGTTATCAGTCCAACAAAAGCAGACCCATTCAATTTATGTAAGTCCCATTAAATCAATGAGTCTACTCAAACCAAGATTAAGAACTGGATTCAGTCCACAGTCTATGAGAAATAGAAATATATACTGATAAAATGGGCTTCCATGGTTTAATGTGACGGTGGAAAGGTTGTCCCAGGAAAGGTACAATATCGGACCTCCGAAAAGTATAAGCGTGCATTCAGTACTTGGTTTGGGCCTGTTTTGCATCAATTACTGCCTCAATGTGGTGTGGCATGGATGCTATCAGCCAGTGGCACTGCTGAGGTGTTATGGAAGGCCAGGATGCTTAACTAGTGGCCTTCAGTTCAGCTGCATTGTTTGGTCTCATGTCCCTCATCTTTCTCTTGGCAATGCCCCATAGATTCTCTATGGGGTTCAGGTCTGGTGAGTTTGCTGGAAAATGAAGTCAGCATCCCCATAAAGCTTATCTGTGGAAGGAAGCATGAAGTGCTCCAAAATCTCCTGGGAGACGGCTGCGTTGACCCTGGACTTAATGAAGCACAGTGGACCAACACCAGCAGATGACATGGCTCCCCAAATCAACACAGACCGTGGAAACGTCGCACTGGACTTCAAGCATCATGCATTGTGTGCCTCTCCATTCTTCCTCCAGACTCTAGGTCCTTGGTTCCCAAATGAGATGCAAAAGTTGCTCTCATCAGAAAAGAGGACTTTGGACCACTGAGCAACAGTGTTCAGGAGCGGCTTGACAAGAGGAATACGACATTTGAAGCCCATGTCCAGGATCCATCTCTGTGTGGTGGCTCTTGATGCACTAACTCCAGCCTCAGTCCACTCCTTGTGAAAGTCCCCAACACTTTTAGAATGGCCTTTTCCTGACAATCCTCTCCAGGCTGTGGTCATCCCTGCTGCTTGTGCACCTTTTTCTTCCAGAACACTTTCTATTGAGTACTTTGAGAACATCAAACCTCTTTTGAAATCTGTACCATTTGTGGCTTTCCCTCCTTATGGAGGGTGTCAATGATGGTTTTCTGCACAATTGTCAGGTCAGCAGTCTTTCCCATGATTGTGATTCCTACTGCACCAGCCTGAGAGACTATTTAAAGGATCAGGAACCCTTTGCAGGTACTATGGATTGATTCATTAGCTGATTTGAGTGGGACACTTGGAGCCTAGAATATTGAACGTTTCCACACTATTCTAATTTTCTGAGATCGTGAATTTGGGTTTTTCAGCTGTACGCCAGAATCATCACAATTATACCAAAGTAAGGCTTGATATATCTCGCTGTGCATGTAATGAGTCTATCTCATATATTAGTTTCACCTTTAGAGATGACTTTCTGAAATAAATGAACAGTTGCACAATATTCTAATTTTTCGAGTTTCACCTGTAGGGATCTAGAACACATATGCAGATCTCCAAAGAAAGAAAAGCCCCTCTCATGGCTTACCTTTTGTAACATACAAATAGAAGAAGTCACAGTAGAGTATGGTCTGGACCACGCCAGCAACAACCGCAATGAGATCAAAGAATCCCTCGAAGTAGTAGCGCCAAATCCAATTGATAAGGTATAAGGCACGGTAGAGGCCCAAGAAGAAAAGATAGTGAGTCGTGATGGTCTCTGCTTCGCCCGTTTTGCTAATCATAAAAAGTTGAGGAAGAATAGCAACTGACTCTAAGTAGATGGAGAAGGTCCACAGGATCTGGAAGACAAAAGACAATGAAACTACATTCATGCCTTGGTTGAAGAGTAACTTGGTTTTAGAGCTTTTTGCAAGACAAGCAAACATTTCTTCTAAATTTTGCCTTGATCAACAAGCAATGTCTTGCAATACAAGTAACTGGAGCAGGTCACATGATTACAAGTGAGCCAGTGGTGGCTCTACCTCACTCCCCCTGCTGGATTGTGGGTGATTGTCTGGAAGGTTCCTTCTCAGGCAGCCTACAAAGCAGAGGGAGGAGAGAGGAACAGAGGTTTCCCTTGGACCAGCCAGGAACGTTGTCAAAGAGGAATGCAGGTTGTGGGTTTCTTTTATCTTTCTTTATATTTTTAAATTTTGTTTTCAACATCCTTTCTAAATTTTTCAAACCATTTCTAGTCATGGGGCAACTAGTCAAGTGTGTATAGGGTTACAAATTTCACTTTATTATTGTCGCATTAAAAATACAGAGTAAAATCCAGTTGTTAGTCCCAAGCAGAGCAGATTTTGCAGCCAGGTGCTTAAACCATGGTGTGGATGTGAACTTCTAGCCAACTTCTTTTGTGTGTTTTGGCATTTTGTGTGTAAAATATGTGGTCTATGGGACCCCAGAACGAATCATCAGAGTTTCCATTATTTCTTATGGAGAAATTTGCTTTGATATAAGAGTGTTTGGTTTACAAGCATGTTTTCGGAACAAATTATGCTCAGAACCAAGGTATTACTGTATTCCATTTCAAGAGCCTCTACACGTACTCTTGGAAAACATGTTGTACTGAGCATATTCCGATACTGATTTTTTTTTTTAACAAAAACAATAAACTCTGATGTTAGAACAATCATATCAAATGCCTTTAAAAAGGGACGGTGGAACCACACTGTCAAACAGCTCTGAACACAAAGTTCAGCAACACTTGTTTGGCAACAACCCACAATTTTAAGATAAGGTGCTAGAAATCTGAACAATTATGGGAAATATTAATTACAGGGAAAATCCAACTCTGCCACTATTAAGTATGGTTCACTGAATAGAGTCAGTGGCTTAATTTATTAGCAACATTTTTTCCTGCCTTTCTACTGAAGGAAATGACCATAAATATTTATTTTTAAAATGTTTAGTGATATTTGTATGAGAAACTTAATGCTGCATATTTGTCCCCTACCCCCATTATTGTACAAATAAATAGAATGGGTTTGGAAAAACCCCCACATATTTTCTAGCCACTTTGAAAGAAGAAAAATAACTGGAATCCTGTTGTTTTGTGTAGTAAATTGTACTAGAACAGGTCCAATGAATTCATGAGGATTTGGTGAGTCTACTCTTATATAATTCCATTGATTCGAAGGGGGCTTGCTCTAGTACAGCATACATTAAGCAACAGGATTTCAGTCAATAATACAGTGGTATGTTCACATATATGAGAACAGCCCCCCCGTCTCATTAAACCATGGAAGGCCTAAAAGGCAAGATTCTTATTTCCCTTCCCCTTTTCCCCAAATGCTGTTCTATTTAAAAGTCTCTAGATGGCACCAAACATTTTGACTTGGATTTGATGGACTTCTAATACAGAAAATGAACAGCAACCAGAACAGTTCCTTATTCAGCTCAACAACTGAAAATTTGAGAATATTTAAAGCACTGAAGCTGAAATCCTATTTTTCCCTAAGGATTCTGCATCCAAACACCCAGAGGCGGAAACCCCGTTGCTTCGTAAACCAAGAAACCTCGGTTTACAAGTACCTCGGTTTACGAGTGTTTTTGCAAGACAAGCAAATGTTTCTGGTCAACAAGCAATGTCTTGCAATATGAGCATAGGAGCAGGTCATATGACCGCAAGTAAGCCAGTGATGGTTCTCTCTCTCCCTCCTTGCTGGATTGTGGGTAACTGTCTAGAATGTTCCATCTCAGGCAAGCCTCCAAAGCAGAGGGGAGAGAGAGAAAGGGAGGTCTCCCTTCCACCAGCCACAAACGTTTTCAAAGGAGAATGCAGGATAGGGTTTCATTTTTCTTTATATTTATATTTTTTTCTTTAATTTGTTTTCAACATCTTTTCTTATTTTTCAAGCCATTTCTAGTCAAGAGGTAGCTAGTAAAGTGTGTATAGGGCTACAAATTGCATTTTATTATTGTCACATTAAAAGCACAGAGTAAAACCCCAGAATGCACAGAGAACTCCTGGTTCCCTGAGATTCTTGTCCTCTAAAGACACATAGAGTACGGCAAAACACCAGGAAGAAAAACTTCCAGAACACGGCCAAACAGCCCAAAAAACTCACAACAACTATCAGATCCCGGCCATGAAAAGACTTCAAGAATACATTAAAATCTAGTTGTTAGTCCCAAGCAGAGCAGATTCTGCAACCAGGTTCCCAAACCATGGTGTGGACATGGACTTCTAACTTCTTTTGTGAGTTTTGGCATTTTGTATGTACAGTATGTGGTCTATGGAGCCCCAGAACAAATTATCTGAGTTTCCATTATCTCTTATGAGGAAATTTGCTGTGACATGCAAGTACTTTAGTTTACAAGCATATTTCTAGAATGAATTGTGCTCTTAAATTGGTAATACAACTTGGAAAAGTGCATTCGGTTTATTTTATTTTCCAATTTAATATTTTTAGGTAGAGGATAAGTGAAACCTTAGGACTACTGATCCCGAGATTTTGAATGAATGGCATAATTCTCTGCTAGGGCATACAGAAGCAAAATGCCATTTCCCAGACCTCCTTTATTGAATTCCAAAACCCCAAAGCATCATGAAGAGACTAACCTCTACAGGAGAAAAGTCGTGATTGACAAGGAAAGATAGTCCACCGACAGGAACCACAAGGAACTCCACTCTAAATGTATCATGGTTTCCATCATAGGTGGCCTTAAATTTCATGTAGATCAGGTAGACTGTGGCATACGAGCAAGCAATGTAGATAAGCTGCAAGGAAGAGACACAGATGTGTTATCAGCTTTAATCTCTGCTTTCACCCTAAAAAGCACTTCACTCACATACACACACACACACACACACACACACACACACACACACACACACACACACACACACACACACACACACACACACACACACACACACACACACACACACACACAGAGAGGAACAAAAGGAATCTTTTTTTTAATTGTTCAGGCCATTCTATCTGACTCCTGCCTGTGCTATGTTGCATTCATCTGTCCGCATGTTGCATTACCTCCCACAGGAATTAAAAATCTATTACCTATTTTTTCCTTGAGGCTGGTTCCGTTATGTCAGGGCTGTTCAATTTGAACAGGTCAAGGTCTAATTTTTCCAGCCTAAAGTGCCTGAGGGCTACTACACTAAAAACCTCTACTTACGAATTATATCTGTTCCGAGCACATGCTGCTAAACCAATTAATCTGTTCTGGAGGAAACAGATTTCAATGCGCCATGGCCCTTGAAGTACCCCGCTCATTTGAGACAGTGGGCTGGCAGACCCAGAACTTTGCTGGGGCAGTGGTGGTCCTTGGTATGGGGGAGGGAGGGGTGGAAAACTTATCCCTTCACTTTTTAAATTGATGGCCGGGGGGCTACTTTTGAACCCTTCACAGGCTACCAGTAGCCCGTGGTCTACCTGTTGGGCAGGCGTGTGTTATGTGATGGGAAAAGGCTACTTGGAATAATAATAATAAAAAACAGGCCTTTCCCCATCCTATACCAACCCACTGATTAATTATGCTTCACCAGAAATTTGAGGGAAACGAGGTCTTCATGGTCTCAAATAATGAAATCCGACACTGGAGCAGTAATTATAGGCACTTGTTTGTAAAAGCTCCAACGGTATAAACCTTAATGCAGTCCAATGCATGCCCATTGCTACGCACGACTATATTATTTGTCTTTCAATTTTTGTTATGGAAATAGCTACTGCAATCCACCTTAAAAAAATAAATGTAACATTTAAAAAAAACACACATGAATTGAAAAAGACGACAAAAATATTTAGTCAGCGTTACAGCTATCAACTGAGTAAACTACGTCTATAGATTAAATGAGTAGAAATAAGAATTTCCTAAACAAGAAGCAGTCTTGCCACTCTATTAAGACATTGCATAATTGCCTGTCAAGCCCCTTGAGGGGCCAAGAGGTCTTTCTGAACGGTTTTTTCTAATTGGTTTTTTCAAAAAGCGATGTAAATGATTTTAATTGTACTTAGTATTAATTTAATTTAATCTAATGTTGGGTTCCTCATGTATAGGTTTGTTGTTTGATGTTATCATGGTTTTACTGCTTATTAGTTCTTTATATTTATGTGATATTTAATTGGTATGCCCAGAGTGGCCAGATAGACAGGGTATAAATTTAGTAAATGAAACGAATGAATGAGAGTGGGCATGGTGGTGGGGCATGACTGGTCTCCTTGAGAGCCCCATACTGTACAATGATTTTTAAGCCATAATACATCTCTGTAGGTTTACATATGACTGAGGATGTGAGAAAGATCCATGGAGAGAGGAAGGCCACCGCATTGTCTACTGGGTCCTTGCCCTTCCTTACTCACCAAAACATCCACAGAAGACTAAATATGTAGGTAAAAGGAAAGGTGGATCCTTGAAACAAGGTAGGTTTTCATCTTGGCCTCCTGACACAGTAGTCAAATGCCTGTATTGAAGGTAAAACTCTGTTCATGACCTGGGGTTCAATCCCAGATAGTAGGCTCAAGGTTGACTCAGCCTTCAATCCTTCTGAGGTTGGTAAAAAGAGTACCCAGTAAATCGCCCAGTTTATCAAGCTGCCTAGATGCCCTAAGCACATCCGATCTCGCTTGATTTCGGAAGCTAAGCAGGGTCGGCCCTGGTTAGCACTTGGATGGGCAACCACCAGGGAATACCAGGTGCTATAGGTGCCTGGAGTAGGAACTGGCAAGCCACTCCAGTACTCCTGCCAAGAAAACTCCATGGACATGGAGTCACGAAGAGTCGGTCACGACTGTAACGACACAACACAACACAAATCGCCCAGAGACTACTTGAAGTGGTATGAGGCGGTATATAAGCAGAACACTTTGCTTTGCTTTGCTTTGGTTCAAGGTGGCAGTAGTGAAAGCCGGAGCTGGAAAAGCCATCCCTGAATCCCCACAATATGTGACAATTACCACCTTATCACCAATTTCCCTCTCTGGGACAAGGCACTGGAGCATCGTTTTCAATACTATCATAGGTTTAATTGTTTTCTTAATCATTCATCATGTGTTTAGTTTAGTTTTTTTTTTTAAGTGAGCTGCTTTGGTCCCCTTCACTGAGAAAGAGAGCATGAAAAGGAAAATAAAGGCATAATCAAATACAATTGAATGCACATACAGTGGTACCCTGGGTTACAAACGTTTCGGGTTACAAAAAACTCAGGTTACAAAAAGAAATTATTGGAAATGGGGATGCCTCGGGTTACGAAAATTTCCAATGGAATGCCCTGGGTTACATTTTTCCCTGTTAGGCGCTGCAAAAAAGTGTACCCAGGATGCATTGCGTTCCCATTGTTTGTGCAGGTGTGGGAAGAGCTGGAGCTGTTTTTTTTTTCATCGACTTTTGGAGCCATTCTGGACATTTTTTTGCAGCAGGTTTTGAACTTTTTGGGTGCATTCCTCAAGTGGTGGAAAGGTAAGGAGATGATCCTTCATTGCTTCCGTGTCTGTTCTGTGCACTCTGCATGGGGTGGGGGAGGTTTGACTTTTTAGCTTTGTTTTCTGACCTCCGGGACAGATTAATTGGTTTTCAGCGCATTCCTATGGAAATCTGTGCTTCAGATTACAAATTTTTCAGGGTACAAAATGTCCCGGAGAACGCATTAATTGCTTAAACCAAGGTGCCACTGTAATACAAACAAGACAGGGAAAGGGAGGAGGCAGCAGTAACTGGTAAGGTTTCTGGAGGGACAATGATGTGATGTGCCCATTTCCCCAGGGATTAGCTGTTAATACTGATTTAGCTGTTCCAACTGCTGCTACTTCTCTTAACCCCCCCCCCAAAAAAACCAGCCCTCCCAGAAGAGAGCTTTGCAGCAAACACAGCCAAGTACCACCAGATGTTTTGAATTCTAAGGGTAGACAACTCTTCGGCCACAATATTAGTCTGCAGTTATTTCTGTTGGCGGGCACAAATCAGGCTGCAAGTTTCCTGTGATCACAACATAAATCATAGGCATGATTCTGCTTTAGGAAATTCAGATAGATTTCCCATTGATTCAATTCCATGTTCATGTCTTCCTCCAACTTTGGAAGGAGGTCACCTTCAAGAACCATATGCTATTGTATTCCAGACATATAATGATGCAAGCTGCCTTCCTTAACAAAGGAGGATAAGAAAGAAGAGCTGACTTTCCACTGCATCAGTCAGAATCCAGGCTATTGTCTAGTACGGCTTAGGGAACGTAGAACCTTCTAGTTCCTGGTGCATCACAACTGCCGTTAACACCCACCATTAACACTGATCCGAACTGCAATAAAGCCACTCTGGGTCACACATCCCTCTCCTGTGTTCTAACCCACTTGGCCACAGTAAATCCATGTTTAAAGTTCTCCACTCACCACCAGTAAAACATAGTCCCAAGGAAAAAATGTATTCAAATGTTTTACCAAGCGGGGAGAAGAGGCAGGGTAACAACAATGTGACTGCAATTGTGGTATTTAAGTAGCCACTCAAATACCTACGAAGCTGTGCCCAAAATATGACAGTACCAAGGAAAATAACAACTGCCCGGAGTTCCTTTGGGAAGACGGGCAGTATATAAGCCTTAAAATAAATAAATAAATAAATAAATAAATAAATAAATAAATAAATAAATAAGGAAAAATAGGGCACTCCTTGATTTTTATTTTTGTTTTACTGTCTAAATTTTACTGCTGGCTCTGAATATTTTAGGGTTCAGCATCGGAAACTGACATGATACAGAGTCAGATCCTCTGCCATCTAGGCCATTATGTTCAAATCAGGCTAGCATGAGTTCCCTAGGTTCAGGTTATTTCTGAACCCTATTTGGGAGCTCCCTGAGGGTCTCCCATTGACGTAACAGAATGCCCCAAATCAGGAAGCTAGGCTGACCCTGTTTTTGATATATTTCCGCAAGCAGACAAAGGCCTTTCTCTTCGCCCAGGCTTTCCTTGAGTGACTGGTTGCCTGAGTGGTTTTTTTTTTAAATGGATTTTTATTTTTTGTATGGTACTTGTTTGATCCTTGTTAGTATTTGTATACTCATGGTTGTTAGTTTTAACATCATCTTTTCATGATGCAACCCACCTTGGATTCTTTTAAGGAGAAAAGCAGGGTAAAAATATTACAAATTAATAATAATAAATATAAACCATTTTTAAAAAAACAAATCATTAAGTTAGAGTTCTTATAACAGGATTAGGCAGGCGTGATACGTGGGGTCAATTTGTTGTTTTTTAAACCCTGAAACTATCAAGACCAGTAATCAACGTCAGGCACAAAATGGGGTTTCAGATGGATCTGTGCTAAACATTAAAGAAGAAGGCACCAACTTTCTTACGTTCTTTAAAACACTGAAACAAAGAGGCTGAGAGACAGCGAGAATCACTGTCACACATACAGTGGTACGTCTAGTTATGAATTTAATCCATTCTGAATACATGCTCTTAAGTCGAACAACTCTTAAGTAGAGGAGCCCTATCTAAAAACCAATTAAATAAATAAATAATTTTTTTAAAAAATGGAAAAAAAAAAAATTTGTAAGTAGAGCAGACCGCATCTAAAAATTGTAAGGCAGCAGTTAAAATGCCAATTTTCTGCTCTTAAGTTGAATTACTCTTAAGTCGAGCTGCTCTTAAGTAGAGATAGTGCTGTATTCTTCTCTGAACTATAACTACTATGTTCTTCTAGCTAAACAGGGAACTTTGACTGTGTTATGAAATAAATGGACTAGCAAATACTGATAAGAATGCCCTAACAGGAAAACACGGCTGGACTTCAGCTTCTCACCACATTTGAGAATTGTGTTTGTTTCAAACTCTCAGGAAGGGGTCCCGGGAATGTCCCAGTCAGGGAGATGATCAGCTCTGCATCGAATGAACTACAGGAGCCTTGTAGCATTAGCTAATCCAAAAAATTAACTTTGCTTTTATCATATTCTGTTGTGGGTACAGCACTTGACAATATACTCTATAATGCAGTTTTATCCAACTGGCAGTTTATCTTTTAAAAATATTCTCCAATATAACCACTGCAAATGTACAGAACTAAACAAGATGTAGGAGGTTCCAGGACCCTATATGGGAGAGAGCTGTTGAGGGTTGCAGTCCTAGGGGAGCATACATTCCCCAACTCCAGGAAAAAATTGCAATGGCTTAAGCAAGAAAAGGATAATCCAGCTCACCTTACACAGGTCTATCTAACAAGGCCCGAACTAATATTTTACTAGCCCACCAAACAGGAAAGCTTTTCATGCCCTGCTTAAATTCTAACGCAAAGTTGGTCGCAAGGCAAATCCACCTGGAAACACAGTCTTCAAAACTGATTTGGTCAAAAATTGCTTTTCTTAACCTCCTGGCAAGTTGACAGCTTATGAGGCTGATCAGGCTCCATAAGACATTGGGTGGAAAGGGATAAAGGAAAGCTCCCAGGGGTCAGAAGCAAAGGTGCATCATTATTATGCCTGTAACCGCGCCTTCTCGGTTGTAGGCCCCTCTCTATGGAATCAACTCCCGAGTGAGCTGCGCCTTGCAGAGTCCCTGCCCGCCTTCAAAAAGGCACTGAAAACGTTGCTTTTTAAGGAGGCATATGGTGACCTCATCTCTATTTCTGTTTAATTTTTCTTTCTTTCTTTACCTGTTGCCCCCCGCCGAGTGTTCCCCTCATTGCTAAATATTATTTTTATCTTGCCTTTTTTACCGTGCTTGTTGTTTTAATTGTTTGTTGTGGTTTTTAGCTGTTTTATTGTGAACCGCCCTGAGTTCTGGAACGGAAAATGGTAGCGGTATATAAATGTGTCAAATAAATAAATAAATAAATAAATAAATATTCCTAAAAATTGAAATCCCTTTCTCTCTATAGACCTCATCTTACTCTCTCTGACCTTAGGCACCCTCCTGACCCATCAACATCCTTATTTCAGTTCTTGGCAAAAAGGCAGACTCTGAGTAAATCTCAAATTTGGAAAAACAGAATAAATGTTGCAAAGAAAATCGACGTAAACTAACAAGAATCTGATTAACATTTGAAATTTTTTTATTGGCCCCACCCAATGGAGATACATATCTGTCTCTAAGGAAAGCTTCAAAGGGCTACGGAAAGAGCAGCCAGGTCTACTCCAGAGACACCCCATATTGCCTTGTTGTTCTGTGTGAGTCGATATCTTGTAGGAGAATTACACTTAGAACAGAAATGTTAAATAATGTACTAATGGTGACAGAAATGTTGGCAACAACGAAGGAATAGTGCCTGATCATCAACTGGAACATTAACAATTCAAAGCTGTAAAGGCAATATAATAAACTTTGCTAAGCAGTTCTTGACACATGAAAAATGGAGAATGTCTTCTAGAAGTGAAACTCACAAGGCACAGGATACCACAGATAACTACAGTGGTGCCCTGACTTAAGAGCAGCTGGACTTAAGAGCAATTTGACTTAAGAGTGGAAAACTGTTGGCCTTTTAACTGCTGCTTTACAAATTTTAGATATGGTCTGCTCGACTTACAAATATTTTTTTTCATTTTTTTATTTTTAACTTATTTTTTTTTAGATAGGTATCCCAACTTAAGAGTAGTTTGACTTAAGAGCATGCGTTCAGAACGGATTAAATTCGTAAGTTGAGGCACCACTGTAGTATTATAAAGTGAACTGTCCTCTCATTTGTTCAGTTTGGTTTGGAAAAAATTCATCGGGTCAATGAGGTGCTAATTGGGAAAATGAGCTGACAAAAGCAATCAAAAAGTCAGGGCAACCACTAGATTTGCAATCCTCCTACTTTTTTTAGAACTGTAACACCCCTCTTGTCATTATGTGTTTTAACAAAAACAGGTAATACTGTGTAGATTTATGGGGAGGGACATATTTTACTCTAGTTACTAATTACAATGCATAGTACGGAGAAACTACCCCCCCTTTATTTAGTCAATATACTATACCTTCATAGAAGTGTTATAAATGGAAATGAATGAAGTGAAAAGATCCAGGTAACGAGTGGTGAAGACCAGTGCAAACAGAAGCTGACTTTTCCCAGATATACCTAAACAACAAAGAAAGAATTATGAAAAACATATTTAAAAGCCCCAATTATGCAAATACCTTTTTAAAGGTTATCCACAATCATTCTACAATATCCATGTCAAATGAATCATGTGGAAAAGAGCAAGTACATGCGTCCAAACTCCGACGAATTCAGTCATTACATCTACATCAACAATGTTGTTTCACTTCTTTTGTTCCTAGTCCCTTTTATTTTAAACCAGCTATGCATAAGACGCTGCACTGGACCAGAGCGACGAATTTGAGAAATGAAGCAGCAGCAGCAGCAGCAAAATGGTCACTGATTCAAAGAAGAGCATGGGTCACTGGGTACCAGTTGGCAGGAAACAAAAACAACAGAGGTTGGTGGTGTTCATGGTTCCTTATGAGCTTTCCAGGCAGCAACGTAGTCACGTGAATGACCAAAGAAAGTGGACTATTGGAAGGACCAAAGGTCAGAGGCAACAGTGTTTGTCTTGTTTTCTTAGGGCACCAACAGAAGTGTCTGATGGAGCCCCCAAATATTGATGGAACTACACAGCCAACAAGAACACATGCGAGACAGGCTATATATCCCAGTTCAAGTTCCAGCAGGCATCAGGATCTCTGGCAAACAAAGAGGTGCTGAAGGGAAATGAACTCGCCAATATCACAACCAAGAAGGCTTGGAGAAGGAGCTTTCTTTAGCAGGCCGGCCCTATAAAGCCAGACAAAAGGTTCAAACATTTTGCTGAACTGAGGATCCCTAGTCCACCTATGATTTTGCTGACAACTTCGCTTTCTGAACCAAAAACAACACACTGAAGGATTTTTGAAAGGCTTCACGGTTGACGATCCAGCCTCTGCATTTGTTGTTAATCCCGCTACCCTGATGTATCCAGTCAGAGGCATTAATACGAACACTTGTGAGAATTCTTTTCTCAAGTGTTTCCCTGGTTGATTTGCGCTGCCGAAGAAGCAAGTTGATTTTCAGTTCTAACGTTCTAAAAAGTGGCTTGCCTCTTCAGCAGGTTTTGCATGTCTCAAAGAAATGCCTGGGGCTTCACTGAACTAAAGAGGCACAGAGGACTTCTGATGGTCACATTCAAAACAGATGCTTTGGAGAAGGTAGCTGTGTTAGTCTGTGCAAGAATTCCAGGCCAAAATCAAGGGGAAATACCTGTAAAAAAAACACAACATACAAAAAACATACAAAAAGTGGCACCTTAAAGACAAACTTTCATATTTTTAAAGTAACATTTTGTGCCACTTTTTTGTATTTTGTATTGTTTTTCTTTGATTTTGGCCTGGAACAGTTAAAGCAATAACTGAGCCATATGGAGAAGGGACCTTTTATTGGGACTGTTGATCAATGAAAGCTCAGGTGTATTCATTCTTTGGAGCGGGAACAGACTAAAGAGAAGCTAAGGCAGGCAGTACCCAATCCAACTCATAATATACGCCTAGCCAGAATGCCATTTGTGCCGTCTTCCGGGGTCACACTAGACGCCCATGAGAACTGCTCTCCTGCATCTGACAGATGGCTAAGGACCGATTCCGCAAATTACTTTATACATCATCTTCAATGAACATAAAAGCCATTTCAGTGGGTGCTTTGCATTACCCATGGACTCAGGCAAAAACAGTACAGTACACCCTTAAAAGTCTGTATAGGCACCAGTTCTGTGCACCTAATCCAGTTCTACAATTGGGAAGAGTTCAGAACCTCTTTGCTAAGGAGGCTAATTAATGACTACAGTTCAGTTTCCATTAAGCTCTAGCCTCATACTATTCTCCTCCAAGAACTGGGGAGAGAATGATCGGCCAAGTTCTACGCTGGCCATGGTCTTGGCCTCAATATCTTATGGTGCTGAATAAATGTGTGGCCTATTTCCATCTCAACTGTAGGTCAGCTCTCTTTATTTCACCCAACTCCCACCAGGTTCACAGAAGTGGTTATATAGGTTTGATGAGGCCCACTAGCCCTGATACCAGTTTGTGAGAAATTCCCACAGAGGCAACCTCCAGGACCGAAGCCAGTCACTGCTCATTAACACACACACCCTCCACTCTCCAAGCTGCCCTCTGCCCTGGGAGCCCCTGAAGCTCCAACCAATGGTCTGATATTTTGTTGTCCATCATTATCTTGAGCATATTTACAGATGTCCATCCCTCTGGGAAGTTTGTTTAGAAATGAACCTCTGACAGGCAATGCCATTAAAAGCCTATCTCCCCACTACAGAATGTTTGCAGGTCACATTTTTCTAAAGCGTATGCCTGAATGGGTGCAAAACTAAGGACTGAATGCATGCCTCATTACATTATTATAATGTGGCATCACATGGCCCAACTTATAGCTCTATCCCATGCAGCACGAAGTAAACAACGTATTTTCCAGCATGGTGAAAACAAGGGACTGGAGGCACCGTATGACTAAGCCTATGGGGTTGTTTTGTTTTTGTTTTGGTATGATATTGGTTAAACTAGGAGGCAACCTTTTTATTTATATACCAACTTTCTGCCCAGGTATTCAAGACCGCTTATAAAATAAAATAATAGCTCACTATCAAAGAGTTATAAGAACATAAGAAGAGCCATGCTAGATCAGGCCAAAGGCCCATCTAGTCCAGCTTCCTGTATCTCACAGTGGCCCCACCAGATGCGTCTGGGAACGCACGAGACTAGATCTCTGTCTCCTGATACCACTCCCCTGCATCTGGCCCTTGAAGTACCCTGGTTTTAAGCCTGGAGATTACACATCTCCATCATGGTTTGTAACCTGTGCTGGGCTTTTCCTCCAGGAATCTGTCCAATCCCCTTTTGAAGGCATCCAGGCCAGATGCCATCACCACATCCTGTGGCGAGGGAGTTCCACAGACTAACAACACGCTGGGTAAAAAAAAATTCTTTTGTCTGTTCCTACTCTCCCAGCACTCAATTTGAGTGGATGTCCCCTTGTTCTGGTATTTTGTGAGAGGGAGAAGAGCTTCCCTCTATCCACTTGACTCATGCCATGCATTATTTTGTATGTCTCAATCATGATACACAAAGTAAAGTGATAGGGAGAGTAAAAAGAAACAAGTACAAATGCCAGATCTTACATAGCTGCACGACATGTATCAATGAAAGGTGAAATGGGATTCAGAAAAAATAAGTTTTGAGGCAGGAGAAGCCAAACGGCAACTGGCCTTGATCTAGCAGAGTCTTTCTTGCCGCCTGATATCTCACGGGGACACACACGTTGCTGAAGACCTGGGACAGCAACTGTACAATATGAAGGAAGACATGAAAGTGTGTTTGACAGCAAGAGGTCCCCATATATAAACTAGGCTTGCTTCTTAGAGGATACCTCTTGATACAAGTTATTGTCATGCACCTTCAAGTTAGTATTTGGCCGATGGAGACCTTAAACAGTGTTTTTTAAGGTATGTGAGAAATTAAGGGGTGGGTTGACCAATGCCACACACACACACACACACACACACACACACACACACACACACACACACACACGAGTTTCCATGGCCAAGTGGGGATTTAAACAGAGGCCTCCTGAGACCTAGCCCGTCACTCTATTCACTAAACCACACTGGTCCTCATAGCTTTTACAGGGGTGCCTCCTAAGACAAATTTAATTCATTCCACGGGTCCATTTTTTAAACCAAACATTCATCTTAAGAGGCACAGTTTCCCATAGGAATGCATCGAAAACCAATTGGTTTTCAATGCATTCCTATGGGAAGGCTGTCTCAACCCCGCCTCAATCAACTGGCAGCCTCCAAGCTGCTCAACAGACAGCTTGTCAAAATCAGCTCTTCGTGGAGCAACCTTCTGCTGCCGGTTGATTGAGGGGGCTTACCACCAAACAACCCAGCAAAGGGGTGAAGATTTCCCCTATCTTTGCTGGGTTGGGGCAGGGGAAAAGCTTCCCCCCTTTTGCTGGCTGCCCCAACCTGGGGTGGGGGGATGGGCAAGGGGTGACTGGCTGCATTGGGGCAGACATCCATCCTTCGCCTGGGTCTCTGTACTGAGCCGTTCTGTCACAGAGACCTGGGCGAAGTGGGGAGCAGAGGCGGCTTGTGGGCTGATTCGTAGCCCCAGTTTACTCTGCAGCCATGGCTGCAGAATAAACTGGGGCTATGATAGAGCCCACAAGCTGCCGCCATCCCCCTTTGCCTGGGTCCCGGCGCCGACCTGGGGGGCTTTGATCCCAGCTTTCCCGAGTCCAACCGTGTAACACCCTTTATTATTAGCACCTTACTGAGGAGCAATAGACATTCACTGTATTAAGACCCCATTATGCTGCTTTCTTTAAGTTGCCATTAATCTCTGTGCTGCCTAGATGCCCTAGGCACATCCGATCTCGCCTGATTTCGGAAGCTAAGCAGGGTCGGCCCTGGTTAGTACTTGGATGGGAGACCACCAGGGAAGACCTGGTGCTGTAGGCGCCTGGAGTAGGAACTGGCAAACCACTCCAGTATTCCATGGTCATGGAGTGACGAAGAGTCGGTCACGACTGTAACGACACAACACACACACACAATCTCTGCGCAAGGAACTGTTTGTTAAGCTAGGAATATCTCACTTACTCGATGCTTCTTCAGTATTGAAAGTCATATCAATCACACACATGCACATACTTAAAAACAAAATGAACCAGAACTGGCTGACTACATCAATGTTATCATATGCAATTGTGCGTGAATCACACTGCTATCCCACGCTGCATGGTACCAATGTAGCTGCTCAATCTTGTGCATATGTATTGGGGGGGGGAAATTTAGACACGAGTTGGGCTAATTAAAATCCTGTGCAGCAAATCTCGCCGAATTAGCTCAAAGTTGCTTCTTACCAAGCATGCCACAGGATCAGGCAGTACAGATGATGGCTGGGTTTTCTTGGTAATACACAATGATGTTTTATGCTAGGCTCAAGAAATACAGTTCTTGATGATTCCGCATGCGACAGACCTCAGATTTTTCCAATTCTGATTACATACTCCAAAATCATAGAATCATAGAGTTGGAAGAGACCTCAAGGGCCATCTAGTCCAACCCCCTGCCATACAGGAACCCCATCACAATATCACAAAATCAGCTCTGTAACTCCAAAATCTGTAACTCCAAAATCAGTTCCAGTAAAATACCAAGCAATTAGTCACCTGTAATTGATCCACACTGTCACCAGACAGCTTCTGGTCCTCCTTACCAAGTCCACCGATCCAAAAGAATTATCAACAAGAGCCATCCTTTTGGAATAGTGCTTACAACGTAAAAATCCTGTCCAACATTCCAACAGTCAAGGCAAGATAAAACAAGCAGTGGGCATCTAAAACATGACAATGAGATGACTTCAAAACAGATCAAGAAAGTTAGTACGGAAAACATCAGCAATTATATCTGCCGCAAAAAAAAGAAAAGGAATTCTTCAGCCCTGTTGGTATTACACTTTTCTTTGAAAGAGAAATACCTTTCAAGCATGAAGACCTTCAGCTAAATAAAAATAAATTGTCTCTCCTATTGAAACAACAGGCACACAAATGCAGCAAAGGCGCAAGTGGGATTTCTTTCCCAGGCAGCCGGGTTTGCCACACCTTCTGTTCACTGCCACGTCAGACCAGGAATCCCAATTGAGGGCCTATTCTCTCCAGCCCTGATTCAGTCATTTGCTTCCAGTTTTCCACAGCAGTTGGAAATGCAACCAGAAGTGCTTGCCAAGCCTACGTATAATCAAGCCGGATTACTTTTTAACCCCTTCAAAGAAGAAAATAAATGTGGGCGGTTTCTCATGACAAGTCCAAATGCTTCTGGACTCTGAGAACACAGCTTTAGGATTTGCAAAGTCCGCACGAAAACCTGACAGTACTACAATATCTGTGCACTTTGAAACAACACATACAATTTAAGTGTTAACTCTTCTCTAAAACCATTTCTAAAGCATGCTCTTAATCAGAACTCCAGAATCAGAAAAGTTCTAATCGGACAAAGGCAAACTAGCAATTCCCTTGGTTTCTATTCTAATTCATTTTACTTCTGCACATCAGCAATGCAAAGAGCAAACAAATTAACTGTAGAATGAAAGTGAAGGGGAAACTTTTCACTTCTGCTTGAACTACACCTTCTCTGCTAATAAATCTCACTCCTGTGTTCATTCAGAAAAGAAGAAGGTGATCATTTATAATCACCAAGGAATTAAAAAGAAGATTGCCTAGGTGCTGACCTTTTTGTAAGCCTCTCCCCCATTTAGCATTAATTTCACCACCGCTGTGGGATCTCTGCAAGATGCTTACAAAAAAACCAATTACTCTACTTAGTTAATTCACATGGGATCTGCACAAGTGAATTCTTCCATAACATTATCTAAGGATGTGTAAAACCCTGTTTTATTATTAAAGCATTTTTTCCTATCCTTCAAAAGACAAGTGTACAGCAACTATAGTAATATATTCAAGCATTACAACGGCTGCCTTATTCGCCACTACTGTTTTAAAAAAGACTGGTCTCCACAATCAAACTTTTAATATCATACAAGCTTCAACTCAATGCCTCTTCCCATTCAAAACAAATACTGTATATGTCTAAATTGGTAGATCCTAATCCCAACTTTCCTCTCAGGCAGATTCTCTCTCCATCCTTTCCTCTCAAACAAACCTGAGAGGACAAAAAAAAAAGAGCCTGGCTGATGGGAGGTCCAACGTCATACAATATGAATTTGAACCCAAACTCAACTTTAGAATGCTGCCTGCAGTACACAACATCCCTGAAATTCCCTTAGTTTATAGCAGAAAATCCCACAAACTGCAAGAGAATAATCACTCCTTCACTTAGAAGTAGAACAAGCAGGATACGGTGGTACCTCAACTTAAGGCCAGATTTACTTAAGATCGTTTTGACTTGAGAGAGAGAAACCGTTGGCGTTTTAACTGCCACCTTACAAATTTTAGATGCGGTCTGCTCTACTTACATTTTTTTTTCATTTTTTTATTTTTTTTTAGATACAGTACCTCTACTTAAGAGTTGTTCGACTTAAGACCATGCATTTGAAACAGATTGAATTCGTAAGTAGATAAGGTACCGACTTAAGACCTTGCAAAAAAAAAAAAATTCGTAACAGCAGCACCACTGTACCTAGCCAAAAAGAAAGAACAGCAGCACCCTGCATACACCAAGAAGGGCTTTTTAAACTCCTGGGAAAAATCCAGATGGGCTCTTTGCCACTGCCAAGTTTCCGTCCAAATGCAATGTCCACCTCAACGCCAAGCTGTCACTTGACTCTGCATGAAGGAGGGGACTGAACCACAGCGACCCAAATCATGCCAGAAGAAAGTTCCTGCTGTGAAAGAAATCACTGAACATGTGTGTGTGCTCACCAACCTACAAGGAAGTTGGCAAAACCCATCACTTGCATCCTAAAGCATCCTTCACCCCCAGGGTGCTCTAAAGTTACTCCATGCAGGAGGTCACTGACACCCAGTAGCCTGCGCGCACACACACACACACACACACACACTGAATGCAATGCCCGGGAACAATCCAACCAAGGGGAACATCACTCTCAAACCAACCCACACACCCCAATTCCACCTTGTTTGAAAAAAAAAGCGCCCCCCCCATCCCCAAATCTACCATCCCCTGTGAAGGCCACTCCTACTGAATATATCTTAAATGTTCTGGACCCTCATTATTGTAAGCCACCTTGGGGTCCTTTTCCAAGGAGAAAGGTGGGGTAAAAATATCCAAAATAAATAATAAATAATACTCATACACGGTGGGTGCTGGAGAAGTTAAAACACGAGGTGGTTTGGTGGTGGGGAAGAGTTAGTTATCTTTATTTACGGTCAAAGACCAAACTAAAATAAATACAAAATACAAGTAGCAAATATACAGACTATCAAGGGGGGGGGAGAGAGAGAGAAGTCTGAAAGGCAAACTGGGAAGGCCCCCCTCCATCTCTCCTCCCTTGCAGGGAAGCAGCCCCCCCCCAGCTTTCCCACTGTGAAGAGCAAACCGATTTTGCAAAAAGGGGGCACCCGAGAGGATCGCGCGCGAGGGGACCATTAGGGGGATCGCCCCCCCCCAAGTCCTCCCCACCCCCACCCCCACCCCCCAATATCCCAGGGGGAAAGTCCAAAGGGGCGCCTATGGAAAGAGAAGGGAGGTGTTACGGGGAGCCTCTCCTCGCGCCCCACCCCCACCCCACCCCCCCCCCCAAAATCCCTTTCTGACGTGAAAGGAAGGTGCGCGGCCCCCCCACACCTTGCACCCCCCACCCCCAAAACACAGCGGTCTGCTCCCCACATCCAGGTGGCGGTGGAAGGGGGGGTAGGAAGCTTCTGAAGCAGAGAGGCAGCCAAGGGGAGGCCCTGGCAACCACCCCCCCGGCGGAGAACCAGCCCCACCACCACCACCACTTCCTTGGGGTGGGGTGGGGTGGGGGGGGGTCTCTCTTTCCTTCTCCGTGGCCGCCTCGCCCTCCCCCCCCCCCCCCACCACCCCGCCCGCCCGAGGCGACGACGACGCACCGGCGCAAGAGCGGGTCTTCCAGATCTTCAGCAGCAGGATGATGATGGCCGCCAAGTGGGAGAGATCCCCGGTCAGGCGGAAGATATTCATGGCGGCGGCGGTGGCGGCGGCGGTGGTCAAAGCCGGAGGGGCGATGGAGGGGGGGGGAGGACGACCCAGGAGAAGATGGCGAGGAGCGCAGCAGCGGGCACCGAGCGACGTGGCCCGGGGACGTGGCCAGAGACAGCCAGCGCGGGCGCAAGGCACGCCGGGAAAAGGGAAGGCGCGGCAAGGGGGGAAGCAGGAGAAGGAAGAGGCGGCGAGGGGAGGGGCCAAGGGACCGGCCACGCCCACTCTCCCCTTCCCCTTCCCCCTCCCCTCTCTGGGCGCGCGGACGGTGTGTGTGGGGGGCGGAAAGACGAGCGAGCCGGAGAGGGATACTTTCTGCGCATGCGCAGGCAGTCCCCATCCGTCTCGAGCGCGGCTTCTACACTGGACCCTTGTATAACAAACAGCTCGTATAACATAAAATCTGTACAACATAAAAAATTCTGGAGATAGGGGAAATTTGCTTAACATAATCGCCTATGGGGAAAATCCGTACAACATAAAAACGGGATAACTCCATTTTCAATGCATTCATGGGAATTTGGGAAATTTTGCGTTTTCATTTGGAACCCTTTATACAAGGTACCACTGTATTTGCTTCAGCTTGTGAAACGTTCCCCACCACCACCACCACCACTCCCTGTGGAAATTAGCTACTCGGATGGGACTACAACTCCCAGGATACCCCCCGGGCAGCATGGCAGTGGCCATGTTAGGCTGGAGGATTTCGGGAACTATAGTCCATTTGGCCTGTTTTTCACCCTTCCCAAGTCAAGGGGCCCCAGTGTATTACGCCAAAGCCAGCCAAGGTCTTTTGGCACAACTGTCTGGAAAGCGCACAGATATGCCTCCTTCATCCCTGGCAAGAAAAATGTTAATGTCACAAAGCAAATAATTCAACTACAAGTCAGTGGCTATCATTATGGATGCCTAAGGAGAGAGAGGCAGGTTGGAGAGAGAGGCAGGATATCTCTCAATGCCATTTGAGGGGAATCTTAAGCAGGTGAAGACATCTGCTTGGGAATACCCTGAAACAAATGGTGAGCCACTGTGTGAGGCAGAATGCTGGACTGGATGGGCTGTGGCCTCTTCCAGCAAGGCTGTTCTTAGGTTCTTATCCTTTGCTACGCCCAAAACCTGCCTCATGGCTGTCTAACGATAGGGCCGGCCAGTTTTGCCAATGGACCATGTTTTGTGTCAATAAGTGCCTTACTTTACCTACCCTGATGTACTGTTGATCCGGTCATTCTGGTGAATCATTTTGTCTTGTTAGGGCAAAGCATCACAATTTCCCCCCCAGCCACTATCTATTTTGTACAACATTTCATCAATGTCTGTTATGTAACTTTTCTGAAGCTCTACTTGAAGCAGTGCAGCACACTCAGGAAATAAAGAGTGAAACCAGATTTGCTTTAGAAGAAATCCATAGCTGGACAGCAGAATTGGCTACTCACAGGCAGATGGATGGCCACTATTACTATAAAGATAGCTACTGGCAAAAAAAAAAAATCAGAGCTTTGCAGTTTATCCCGCCAGAAACATCCTTCACCAGTGTCATGATTGCAAAACCAACATGCAAATAAAAAATCTTGCTTTACTTCCCAATGATTAACCAGCAAACAAAGAGCATTTCATCTACAGTTTTCATACCTGCAAAACCTAACTGGAGGGTTAACAAATATCCTTTATTTCTTAAGACAGCTCTGCTTTTAACTTGCAAAGCTAACATCTTGGCTCTTTCTGTGCGGTGTTAAGCTAGGTATTTCATTTTAAGTGAGCTAGGCTCCCAGACCTGCCAAAATTGTTCACTCTGCTCTAACCACTACACCAATGATGGTGAACCATTTAGAGACCGAGTGCCCAAACTGCGATTCAAAACCGACTAATTTTTTGCAAAGTGCCAATACAGCAATTTAACCTGAATACAGGTGGCAGTGAAGGGGCCCTGTCAGGTGCCCACAGAAAGGGCTCTGAGTACCACCTTTGGCACCCGTGCCATAGGTTCGCCATCACTGCACTACTACACCATACTTTGACTTTTAGAATGCCACAGGAAAACTACTTTATCATTGTGTACGATAAAGGAAGGTCCCCTTTCATACTGTTGTCTTGTTTAAAGCAAAGTGCAAATAATGGACAAAAAGGAGAAATGAACTTGGACTTACTACTTTGAACATTTCATCAGCGATACATTTTATTGCTTTTGGGTGGAAATAGGGCATCAGCTCTTTATTGACAGCTTTTAATTCTTTGTGATTTAAACCAGTTAGAGAGAGAGAGAGAGAGAGAGAGAGAGAGAGAGAGAGAGAGAGAGAGAGAGAGAGAGAGAGAGAGAGAGAGAGAGTCAGACGCCAATTGCATGTTTATAAAGCAGAATTTGGGGTTTTTATCACATTTTAAAGCTTCCTTATTCTTTAAGTGATCAATATTTCATTCTAACATGTTGTCTGATGCCTCTGGGAAATCATGCCTCAGTCTAAGACATTAAGGAGAGTGACTGCAATTAAATGAATGTTTCATGGGGAGCAGCTTTTCCAAAGGGCATTTTATTCATTCAATTTTTCATTTCTGTTTGATTCTATTTTAAAGGCAAAAGCACCACTACCAGTCTCATCCCTCATTATGCCTAAGGGAGTAACTATACAGGCATTTAGCCTGCTATTTGCTGCCTTTTCACACGACCCCTAAACTCCGCCGCAAATGGCTCCAAGCTCCGGAGCTTAAAATTGTTTCCCCACCAGCTCCGGAGTTTACAGCCGGGCTCTCCTTGCTTCTGTTTGTTCTTTTTTTTGCTCCCCCCCCCGCCCCTTTAAGAGATCTGAATGCAGTGCCGGGATGGCAGAACGGAGGTGAGCCGGCATTCTTTTCTTCCTGTTTTTTCTCCCTCCCCTCACGCAGCCAGCAGCCAGGAGTGCGGAGGGGGTGGGAATGCAGGAACAGCGACAAACCCCTAAGATCTCTGGTCCGAATTTAAGTGGCCAGCGGATCTTAGGGGTCGTGTGAAAAGGCCCTAAGATGGTTCCATCTTCCACATGAAAACACTTCAGATGTCTGGAGATGGCTATTATATCACTGGATTTCTCAACACACTCACCTCCCTTTGAGATTAGGAATAATTGAAATCAAGGGTAGAGAGTGCAACCTTTCATTTCCCTGAAATTAAGCATTATTCAGACACAAATTATTCCAGGGGCATGGCTATGTAAATAAATTTTGAGCCTAACGCTGTAATTTTGCTAAAAATACCTGCTGCGCACAGGATTATTAGAGGTTTAGCACATGGCAGAAGTCAGTACGGATTGCCCAACAGAGCACAGCTGGTGTGTGCTAAGCTTGACAGTAATTTTGCTCGGCTGCAGAGGTCATTGTCTAAGGAATAAAAACAGAACAAAAATAGAAGAAAAGCAGTTTTCTGGCTCGTGAAATCAAATCTGGCGGTCAGTTTTCCCATTAGGGTTGAAGAGGTTTAATTTTGTTCTTCAGTTGTAGCTTTTAATCCATCAAGAGAAGAGTAGCAGCTACTTTCAAAAGTGACTTCTTGATGCGTGCAGGGGGGTGGGGGGAAATGGAATGGGAGAAGAAAGAGTTCTACAAGCCCCCCACCCACCCACCAAGCTTCATTTCATTTATTTTCTGGTTCACTGAGAAAGCAAGCTGCATGGAATGGACCAATATTCTAACAACATAAAACATAAGAAGAGCCATTCTGGATCAGGCCAAAGGCCCATCTAGTTCAGCTTCCTGGATCTCACAGTGGCCCCACCAAATGTGTCTGCGACCACACAAAACTAGATATCTGTCTCTTGATACCACCCCCCTGCATCTGGCCCTCGAAGTACCCCCGTTTTAAGCCTGGAGATTACACATCTCCCTCATGGTCTGTAACCTGTGATGGACTTTTCCTCCAGGAATCTATCCAATCTCCTTTTGAAGGCATCCAGGCCAGATGCCATCACCACAACCTGTGACAGGGAGTTCCACAGACTAAAAACACGTTGGGTAAAAAAAAAGTTCTTTTGTCTGTTCTCATTCTCCCAACCCTCAATTTGAGTGTATGTCTCCTACTTCTGGTATTTTGTGAGAGGGAGAAGAGGGCGTCCCTCTATCCACTTTACTCATGGCCCTGCATTATTTTGTACATCTCAATCATATCCCCCCTCAGGCGCCTTTTTTCCAGACTAAAGAGCCCCAAATGTTTTAGCCTTTCCTCATAAGGGAGGTGCCCCAGCCCAGTAATCATTTTAGTCGCTCTCCTTTGCGCCTTGATCCTCTGCATGGAATGGATCAATATTCCGTTCCATGTGTTCAGGACCAACTCTTTCTGAAGCTGAATGAAGCAAGTAGCAGAAGCTTGGATGGCAGAGACCATAATTTTTAAAAAAATACATAACACCTTTGTATTAATTGATACTTCTAAAAGGTTTATAGATAGACTCACAAGCACATTTACAGACAGTCTCTGGAATCTGAAATTTGTCCTGCCTCTTCTATACAGGGCCAAATGGACACAAGTATAGTGGGTAGAGCAGAAAGCTGGGACCCAGGAGACCTGGGATCAAATCTCTGCTAACCATAGAACCTAATTGAAAGGTGTGGCAATACTAAACCACTGAGAAGCATGTTGATGGCACATAAGAAGCAACAAAATAGAATAAAAATAAGGGCAAATGTTTGTGGCATCCTAGAAACTAATTGTTATTCCAGCGTCAATTGTGGATTATGTTCGATCGCATCAGAGACATCCCATACTAGATCTCAGGTTAGTGGCCAAAATCTCGAAGAAATTCTATGCTTCCTTGGGCCTTTTTACACGACCCCTAAGATCTGCTGGTCCCTTAAATTCGGACCAGAGATCTTGAGGGTTCGTTGCTGTTCCTCCGCCCCCACCCGCTCCGCACTTCTTTGTTCTGTCTGCGTGAGGGGAGGGAGAAAAAAAAGCCTTAGACAGGGACAAAAGAATGCATTCTTACCTCCGGTGCCGGTGGAGGTTGCTCCGACCGCCGTTTACTTCCTGGTTCCTCTTTAAGGGGCGGAGGCAAAAGAAAAACAACAGAAAGAAGTGAGGAGAGCTCAGGCACTCTCCGCATCAAATATTTTTCACCATCAAAAAGCAGGTACAAGAAAAGTGCGCTGGGTCGCGCTAAAGTGGGCGGGGTCGCACTTAATTGTCTGCAAACTCCGGAGCTGGTGGGTAAACATTTTTAAGGTCCGGAGCTTGCAGCCATTTGCGGTGGAGCTTAGGGGTCGTGTATAAACGCCCCTTGAGACTGCAGGTGAAGACACAAATTTCAAAAGAAGCTACTATAGCTACTAGGAAGAGTTCTTTATGGCTTTAAGGCAGGGATGTCCAAACTTTTTGCAAGGATGGCCAGAGTTGGTGAGGTGAAAATCTGTGTGGGGTTGATATATCAGTCTGCCATTCTTTGACCAATCAACATTAACAGCATGAGCAGAACCAGCGGTGGCATCGGCGGGGAGTGGCAGCTCCCACGCCATGCGGGCTCTTGGCACTCTTCTGGGCTGGCTTTCTGGTGCTCCCTGCTGGAGCCTGTGCGAGGGTCTTTCCACCCCACAGCTCACCGCTGGCTTCCCCCACTCTGGATTCCCTTTCAACTCTCACCTGCTCCACTTGCCCTCCTTTGAAAAGGTGCCCACCACTGGCCACGCAGAAGAGGAGCCGGAAAGTTTCTGCACGCCGCCGATTCCCCTCATCTTCCTCCTCCTCCAGAACTGATTGCCGGACTCCCCAAATCCCACCAGCAGCACCGGCAAAAGAACAATGGCCAACACCCCCCTCTCCCCTCCCCCCCAAAAAAAAAACCACTCCCTCAGCCCAGATCTTGCCTTCTCTGCCTCAATCAGCCACAGGGAGAAACGAAAGGTGGAGCACAAAATGGGGCCAGCCCCAGTGGCCAGCAGGGGGGAAAGGAGGAGGGGATCTCAGTACCATCGGGGTACCCTCTTCATCTTCTGGTGGGGCCTCTCAGCTGAAGAGGAAGGAAGGAAGGAAGGAAGGAAGGAAGGAAGGAAGGAAGGACAGATGAGTGGATTGGTGGATGAATAGATGGAAGGAAGGAAGGAAGGAAGGAAGGAAGGAAGGAAGGAAGGAAGGAAGGAAGGAAGGAAGGACAGATGAGTGGATTGGTGGATGAATAGATGGATGGATGGAAGGAAGGAAGGAAGGAAGGACAGATGCGTGGATTGGTGGATGAATAGATGGATGGATGGAAGGAAGGAAGGAAAGAAGGAAGGACAGATGAGTGGATTGGTGGATGAATAGATGGATGGATGGATGGAAGGAAGGAAGGAAGGAAGGAAGGAAGGAAGGAAGGAAGGACAGATGAGTGGATTGGTGGATGAATAGATAGATGGATGGAAGGAAGGAAGGAAGGAAGGAAGGAAGGAAGGAAGGAAGGAAGGAAGGAAGGAAGGAAGGAAGGAAGGGGAGGTGGCCTCCCTTCCAACCTCCTTCCCTCTGTCTCGCCAAGGCAAGAACAATGTGAATGAGCGCATAATTGCTGGCTGGCTGCCGCGCTCCCTTGCTTCCTCCCTTCCTCCCTCGCTCACTCCCGCTGGGCCACTCAAAATTTGAAAAGGGGCCACATTTGGCCCGCGGGCCGGACTTTGGACATGCCTGCTTTAAGGCATAGAAATCCATCTCTGCCTTGATGCCTAAATACACTAGCTGCTTTTATACTAATTGATTTTATCCCAGGAGCATTGCACTCACTAGCTAGAACACATTGGCTGAAATCAATAGTGATTCATAATTTGATAGGGTGGTATCACACGAGGGGAAAGATGCAGGTAATGGGAAATTCCAGCTTTTGTCCTTACCTGATAACCTGATTGAAGGTGTGGCTTCCAAGTTCCCATGTCCCTTGGATTCTGTTCCGTCCCCACAGCCCTAACCTGCTTCAAGCAGGCAGAGAGGAAATTTTAAAAAATGGCCGACCAGCCCCAGGGACAGCTGCTGGGAGCGAAGGAGAAATTAAAAAAAAATTAAATGCCCCAACCCACCCGCAGGCCAGCTGATTGGTGCCGGGGGCCAGGGGAAAAAATAAAAATAATAATTAAAAACCTCCAAACAGCCCCAGGGCTGGCTGGTAGGGGCTAAGGAAAAAAAAATTTAAATGCCCTGACTGGCCTGCAGGCCAGCTAACTGACATGGGGGGGGGGAAAAAGAATTTTAAAAAAAAGCACCGACCAGCCCCAGGAACAGTCAGTCAGCGCTATGGGAAAAAAACCCGATCGTATATGCACTCCCACAGACGTCTGGCTCCAAAAAATGTGGTTTTTTAAGTGAGGCAAAAAAATCCCAACTTCTCCAGTAGGTATTGGAAAACTCACTAAAGGGACGTTACTGGGTTGTGTGTGTGTGTTTTTAAAGCCCGGTGGCCGGGGGGACAAGATTTTTGGACATGGATTATCTTGAAATTTAATTTGGATTTAAAGGGACGTGTGATAGAGCCCAAAGTCTGTTAAATCATAGGGCAGCTTTGGTGAGTCAATACACTTGCTCTAGTTGAAACACTATTGGATTTCAGCCACTGTAAAGTATGGTAAGGGTGATTTTTCTTCAGCTAGAAACAATAGAGTACTGCTTATAGCATTTCAGCCAGTCAATCAATCCGTCAATCAATCAAATGATGCACTATATTACCTGCCTTAAGTGGCTGCTTTATGGTCTCTGACAGAATCTGCGATTCAAGGTGGTTTCTTCACATCTTAAATTGAGATAGAAATACCCATAGCTTTACAGCAAGAGTGTGCCACCTCCCTAAACTGGTGGTCTCCAGATATGCTGAACTACAGTCCCCATCATCCTCCAACCAATGCGGCTGGAATGATGCACATTAGACTCCACACACAATAAAGGATGCCAAACTGGGTGAGGCTGCTGTTTTATAACATAATTTTCACACTGTGTACTAAAGGGGAAAATGTCAACAGCTATGGAAGCTACCTTATTCTCCAGTTAATGAAAGCTCCTAACTATAGTAATGGAGAAGAAACTAAACAAACAGTTCTTTCTAAATGAGAATCAAAGCACTGAGAAATCTGTCACAGCTTCTTTCACACATTACTAGTTTCCATTTGTATCTCAAATACAGTATATGAAATTTTAAAAAGTCTTCTTTTTTGAAGTTTTAATGGGCTACAATCCACAAAATACATTTTCGGTTCTCTCTATCTGTAATCTCATCCCTGCTTCTTTTATTACCAGGGTACCTGGCGAGGAAAATAAATTAAGTAAGGTGATTAATTACTATTTGTTTACAGCACATTTAGAAAGAAATTTGATTTGATCTAGGTTGGAAAAACCCTTATTACTATATGACCAAATGGTAGGGCAAAAACTAAAATGGGGTGGAGGGTTGGCAAGGAGAATTCGAAACGTTCAACCTCTGAGTGGTAATTTTTTTTAATTAGTTTGGTCTTTGACCGTAAATAAAGATAACTAACTAACTAAAAACATATTTTTTTGGAAACTTTGATTGAAAGCAAAGTATCTGAGGCATACTAAATCCCACAGGAAGGTGCTATTATACAACTGCCTATGTGCGTTCCACAAGAAGGAATAACATCCCTAATCTCATGCAAGAAAGAGGAGAATGACATTGTCCCATTAAAAGTTGCCTTTGGGAAGGCAGAAAATGAGAACAGGCAGTAAAATTCAGACTCACCTTGTGCGTGAAGAATATGTGGGGTGTTGAGGATCACAACAGATTATCTCAGCCAGCTTCATGGCAGGCCAAAGCAGATTACTTTCTCCAAGCAGCAGCTTGCTACAAAAGGCCCATTTTCCCCCTCGGAAGGTGAATATGGGGAGGGGGGATTGACTAGGAAAGAAGTGTGTGTGTGTGTGTGTGTGTGTGTGTGTGTGTGTGTGTGTGTGTGTGTGTGTGTGTGTGTGTGTGTGTGTGTGTGTGTGTGTGTGTGTGTGTGTGTGTGTGTGTGTGTGTGTGTGTGTTGTGGAGAGGAATCAGGAACACAGAGTGAGAAGCAAGCGCAGAGAGGCTGCAGAAAAGCAAACAAGAGAATAGGAAATGATCTGAAGGAGAGAAGATGAATGGAAAGCTAGTAGATGACTTGTCTTAATTGAATGGCAGAGTCACCTGAACCACATCTTCATGGGAAGCTCTGGTTGCCTAAATCTTGTTGCTCTGGTTCTTTCCACTTCCAGCTCAATAACCAAGCAGTTTTCCAAACAAAGGTGGGAAGGTGGCCCTATGAAACTAAGGGCAAGCATTCCTGAGCCATAGTTTGAGACATCTGGGGCAAGAATAACCCAGATAGTTTACAAATTAAAATTAAGAGCCTTGGGAGAGGAAGGTTAATGACCAGAATGCCCGATCATGTTACTTCCTCCAGTGCTGAGCTGTTTTGTTCTACATGGTGTCAGATTAACATATTTTAACTTAAATTATTGATTTGCATATTATTTGGACAGAGCTGGTATTTCTATTACACAGCAGCCAAAGGCAGCCAATTATAGGCATGATTAATGGGCAGCTACCGTATATACTCGAGTATAAGTCGACCCAAGTATAAGTCGGGGCCCCTAATTTAAACCCAAAAAACTGGGAAAATTTATTGACCTAAGTATAAACCTAGGGTGGGAAATGCAGCAGGGCCTGGCAACTCCTCCTTTGTGAGCTGGGTGTGTGTGTGATGTTTAAAATGACTTTTAGCCACCAAGGCAAGTGCTTGAGTTGGTGGCTAAAAGGCATTTTAAACATTGTTTTAAAATGACTTTTTAAAAAGTCATTTTAAACATGGGGGGGGTCATGAGAAGCGGCACACAATGTTTAAAATGACTTTTAGCCACCAAACCCAAACTTGCCTCAGTGGCTAAAAGTATTGACCCGAATATAAGCCAAGGACCCCTTTTTTCAGCCCAAAATTAGGGCTGAAAAACTAGGCTTATATTCGAGTATATACAGTAATTGTTAAAGTTTCTTTTAAAATATACTGTGTGCGTTTCTATCATCTATCTATCTATCTATCTATCTATCTATCTATCTATCTATCTATCTATCTATCTATCTCACATTTTCTCTTTCAGGGGAAAGGAAAGGTCTTGTGGGATTTCTGGCTTGGGGGGCCACAATAACCGGTCCTATTTGGTGAACTAAGCCCCCTGAATAGTGGTAGTGCGAGTCACTATTTTTTTTTTGTCTGAATTAGAAAGCAGAACATCTTGGACTGCCCCGTCACTGGACAAATGTCATTGTGTTTGTTTCTGTACATCACTCTGTTATAAAAGAGAGTGCACTGGAAATAAATAAATGGGCAAGTATTTCACGTTTTATTGTGTAACATATAATTTTATTAATTAATTGAAACATGAGAGGTGGGCAAACTGCAGAGATAAGGAGAGTTATGCAGGCCCATCCCTGGGTTTGGAATGATATATCTAATTCTGTAACCCCCACCAGCCTGAATTTTGTTTCTTACCATTAAAAAAAAAAAAAAAAAAAACCCTGCTTTAAAAACCCTGCTTTTAAAAACTTGGATGAGTTTGTGTGGGGCTCTCAAAACATGGCAAAACTAATTTCATGCCTCCTGGAAGGCACTCAAGACGTTTTCTGAAGTAATATATATAATGTTTTCTCTGTTGCTGCTCCCAGTCTCTGGAACTCCCTCCCACAGGATGCCAGACTTGCCCCATCTTTGCTGTCCTTCTCGCAAGCGGACAAAGACCTTTCTGTTCAGGAAGGTTGACTGACATGGGCTTTAAAATGGATGACTGTGCTTTTGAATGTGTTTTTACTATTGATTCTATTTGCCATTTTAAATCTAATATTACATTCTTTTAAAAATATTTGCATACTTCCTGTCCTTAGTTTTTAAATATTGCCTTTCAATGGGTCCATATTGGTGTGTGTGTGTGTGTGTGTGTGTGTGTGTGTGTGTGTGTGTGTGTGTGTGTGAGAGAGAGAGAGAGAGAGAGAGAGAGAGAGAGAGAGAGAGAGAGAGAGAGAACCTGACAGGGTTGGGCCCACTGAAGTGAAGAACAAGATAGCATTACTCCTTCACCCCTATTTCACATGTAGAAACTGACTGGATATTTATTTTATTTATTTTAGAGTATTTTTACCCCACCTTTCTCCTTGGAAAAGGACCCAAGGCGGCTTACAGTAATGGGGGATAATAGTCACTGGAACTCAATATTAGTGATGGGAATTGACCTCAAAACAGCCCAGAACTTGGAAGTGATCAGTTATAGCCATAGTAGGTTATTATTTTTGGCAACACAGGTGTAAGAAAGATGTACGTTTAAAAAGTCACATAATTCTGATGAACAGTATTTTATTACAGGAAGTCAATGCATTCTAATACTTTTAAAGGTTACTTTTAAACTCAATTATTTCATTTTTTTTTCTCCACTAAAGAAATGTGTCAGCTCTTTGGAGGAATCTTTCACAGCTTTCTAATTTAAGAATGTTTCACTCCAATATCAGCAGTTGGAAGCACACGCTTGCAAGTTGTTCCAAAATGTACTTAGAAATTCTTGAGGAATTCTCTCAAAACAGATCTATTTGTCTCGCTACCTCATTCTGATCATGAAATGTGCCCGTGCTGCCCCCTAGCCAAAAGGAAAGGATATGACAGCAATCAAAATGAGGATTATCTTCCCTTCCTCTACCCTTGTGAAAGATTAAGTTCATAAGGAACAGACTTACCCAGGAGTAAGTTCCATAAAACAGGAGGACGTACTCTGCATGACTGTGCACAGTATTATTCTGTCCTTTTCCTTCCGAGGGGAGAATTATGTATTTTAGATATGGTTTGATCGACTTACAAATATTTTTTTCATTTTTTTTTGTAACTTATTTTTTCCCATTTTTTAGATAGGTACCCCAGCATTCAGAATGGATCAAATTAGTAAACGGAGGTACCACTGTAGTTGGATGGGCAGTACATATATAAGTCCAATAAATAAGTAATAAACCAACTACGTTTGAATATCCCAAGGAAATCTCTCTCACTAAGAAAGTAAACCTCCAAGTTGAAACCAATGGGGTTGCATTCTTCTCTGTACACCCATACTGGTGAGTTTTGATACTAAAAATAGCCAAGCACAAGAGGGACATGCTACCCTCTGTATCCTCTGGGTCACTTCTCCCATCTGGTTTCATGGTTCCAATTGTGCTGGAAAAATCCCCTGATGTTGGCAATTCCGTGTGATCAATAGGAAGAATGTAAATGAATACTCTATACAGCAGTTCACTACAATAACTTTTGAAACCTAATAATGATGTAAACATAAAATAAAAAAAATTAAGAACAGTTACCAGATTTGTATCTCAATTTCAAAACATACAGTATTAAAATATACAGTATATCCTTTTTTGTCTCTGATGAAATTTTCCACTTTTTTGATCATTTCTTATGGGGGGGGGGAGGAGGAATGAAACTTTCAACTGTGGCCAAATTTGTGTGTGTGTGTGTGTGTGTGTGTTGTGTCGTTACAGTCGTGACCGACTCTTCGTGACCCCATGTCCATGGAGTTTTCTTGGCAGGAAGACGGGAATGGTTTGCCAGTTCCTACTCTAGGCGCCTACAGCACCTGGTAAAATTTAACTGGAATGTATTAAGAATAGACCCACCATATGGCTGCCATAAAAACTGTGAGAAGAAAGAAGTGGCAACCTTATTTTAGCAGCCTAAACATGAACACATGAAACAACAACAACAACAACAACAACAACAACAACAACAACAACAACAACAACAACAACAACAACAACAACAACACTTTGCAGAGCTGAGCACTGGACCTCTGGAGGAATGTTGACTGGACTTTCCTTGAGATTTTGTTTGACTGTGTTTTTAATACTGTACTTCAGATTGGTGGGGGGGAAAGTATGTGTTTTGGATCTCCACCCATCTCCCTGCATGAATCCAATGAAAACCATAGCCATTCATAGGGTGCAACAAAGCTTTATGCAGAATTGCAAAGCAGCTCTTCTTGAGGACCGTGAAGTCATCACGGTTGATAACTGTATATGTATCTTCGTTCACTGGCTCAGGGCTGAATATTTCCAACACCAGAAGCAGTCAGAAATAAGTATAATACATACAGAAGGAACAAGGGTCAAAACTACTGCTTCAACGTACTATGGGAGAATACAAAACCCTTATGTTGCATAGGAAATAGGAGTCAAGAAGGCAACCCTGGAAGATGTTAACTGATGTCTCACTTTCTCAATTTGTTGGCGAGCTAAGTTTCTGTATTCCATCAAAACTCTGGTTGGAACAGTTTCAGATCATACATCGTGACCCCTTAAATCAGTGGTTCTCAACCTGTGGGTGTCCCCAGATGTTCCTGGACTGCAACTCCCAGAAGCCTCCACCACTCGCTGTGCTGGAAGTGATTTCTGGGAGTTGCAGTTCAGGAACATTTAGGGACCCACAGGTTGAGAACCACTGCCTTAAATTTTCCTACGCTGGAAACAGAAACACTTTGTTGGTCTCTGGCACAAGCTCACCGAAAGAATAATTCCTGGACTCTGTGGGTGTGACTCTTTGAAGGAGTTTCCTTCCTTCACCTGCTTGACAAGACAGGGCATAATTCAGTGAGTAGGGTATCCATGCTGTGAACAAGGCCTCACGTTCCATCCTCAGCATCTCCAGATAGCTGGACAAGAACCGGAGCTCTATAAAGCAGTGCTATAATGGTTACATTTTGAAGTGCACACTCTCATTATGACATAGCTATGCCCCCAAAACAACCCAAAACATTTTTTGTTTCTACTAAGAGTTGAGTCTTTTGCAAAGTTAATAAGCCTTAACTACACATCAAGATCAAGACATCAGATACTGTCAATTACCACCAGCACTGACAGAACACAGTGCCTGAAATCCTGTTGCTTGTTGTTGGTTCATGCCCTTAAGCTGCTTCTGATGTATGGCAATAGGAATGAGGGAATCTCTGAAATATCCTGTCCTCAGCAAACATGTTTAGCTCTCATAAACTCAAGTGTGTGACTTTCTTTAAGGAGTGCATGGGGCTTTCCCCTCCCTGTACGGAGGGGATTGAGGTGAGCATATACACACACACACACATGTATCTTAGGGCCTTTTCACACGACCCCTAAGATCCGCTGGCCACTTAAATTCGGACCAGAGATCTTAGGGGTTCGTTGCTCTCCCTTCCTCCCCACCACTCCGCACCTGTCTGCTGAGGGGAGGGAGGAAGAAAGTGGGGGAGACTCACCTTGGAGAAGCTGCTGGAGCTCTGTTGTGCTGATTCCTTCTCTTTGTTTGCTTTTTTTTCCTCCCGCCCCTTCTCTTAAAGGGGCGGGAGGCAAAAAAAAAAAAAAAACAGAAGCCAGGAGAGCCCCGCACTGACCAGATTAAATCCGGACCTGGCGATTTTCACCCTCCTCGAGCAGGTACAAGAAAAGTGCGCTGGGTCGCGCTTAGGTGGGCGGGGTCGCACTTAATTGTCTGCAAACTCCGGAGCTGGTGGGGAAACATTTTTAAGCTCCGGAGCTTGCAGCCATTTGCAGCGGAGCTTAGGGATCGTGTATAAACGCCCTTAGAAGGAACCTTGGAGTCAATTCCTGCTGCTTTTAGCTTTTCCTAGCATTATTGTCTTCTCCAGAAAGTCTTTCCTTCTGACATTGATCTCCAAGTTTGATAGCCTCAGTTTCATCATTTTTGCTTCCAGATCCAGTTTAGGTTTGGTTTAATGTAGGACCCATATATGTCTTTCTGGGCAAGCAGGGCCCAGCACCGTATTTCAAACGAATCAGTTTTTCCCCTGTCAGCTTTCTTCACTGGCCAATTACACATTACATAATAATTGGGAATGCAGTAAGGTGGGTGATACAGCCTTGGACCTTCAGTGACACACTGGATGATTTTTCCTAGCTCCTCCATTGCTACCTTTAAATATCTCATCTTTCTTCTGATTTCTTGACATCTAAAATGATTATTTTATCCATGGCATACAAAATATTTAACAACTTCAATGTCTTCATTGTCAGCATTCAGGTTGTGTATTTCCTCTGTAGTCATGTCATCATGATTTTTCCTTAGCATATTAAAATTTGTAACTTTCAGTCTGTTTTTAGCTGATAAAAATTTCTAGGGAGAGGCAGCATGCGCACATGTATGAGGCCAGAATGGGCACTTGCTCCCATGAATTGTGACAGGGAATTTTTAAAATGTTCTGGGTTAGGAATGGACTGAAAATTATTCATTTTCTTACTCTAAACAACAGGATTTCAGCCAATATCTTATGCCAGAAATGTATCTTTGATTCCAACCCCTGTGAAGAGTGCAGCTATGTTCAGAAGAATCAGAGAAACCTAAGGATGATGCTATTCGAGCTTTAGCAAACAAAAAAGGCAAGTACTCCATCGTATCAAGTGCTAACCCAACTAGTCAGCAAGGGCAATGATGGATTAGGCAAACCAACCAATTTATTTATTACAATGCAGCTTTGTAGTGTTTTATGTATATCATAATTCCCCAAATGGACTACAAAAATTCTGCCAGCATGAGAATTTTAGTCCACAAAGCAGCTTTTGCAAATGCAGGAAGCAAGACTCTACTGACACCATGGAACATGAGATACAACAGTCATCTCAAAAAAAGTTTTATTAGCATGATTAAAAACATGTGCTGAAGACCAACAAATAACTTCATAAACATGGAAGAAAATCTATCCCAACAGTTGATCAAGTTTTGTATTGAATGGACAGCCTTATTGCCAGCATTCGCTTCTGATGTCCTTGAGGGGGGAGGGGGTCCCCGTTCTACCGGATCAGTTCGCACAGTGTTCTGGCTATTGCTGGAACGTATGCCGTATCGTGGTTAGATAAAAAAATATCTTCAATTTACTGACTGTGGGTGTTTCATGGGGGGTTAGAAGTCATCGATGGAAGAGGTCTGTCACTTTAAAAGAGGTTTGTCACTTTAAAAAATATGTCCTTTAAAAAAAAAACCTACAAAGGAATTAGTATTTTCACCTTTCGACTTTATAAATGATGTCAATTTAGAATGGATAACCACACGTTTTTCCTCCTTTCCTGTAATTAATTAATAATAATAAACCCCACAAAAATAATAAAAAAAAATTATCAAAACGTTCATTCACAGGCTGCTTCTTGGGTTTGACGCAGAAGACACATTTACACTGGTTTGAGGACGAAGACAGCATCATCTAAGACATAGTAGTCATTATACATATCACCTTCACATAAGTACGGCAGTCTAGTGAACGCTTCTATGGCAAATCCAGCTTTCCTGAAAACCTCGGGCAGACTGTTCACTTGTTCCTCCCACGTGTGTCCTTTGATTTCCAGAACCTCTGAAGGTTTGTCCCACTTGCCACCTACTGAAAGAGCACATGGGATCTCTCTTAGCCATTTGTTCATATTTCGCAATAATACACTTCTAGTCCAACTTTCAACTTAATGTGCTTAAGATGTGGGTCACAAGACGACTGAAAGATGCAAAAGAGAGTATCAATAAGAATAAATCAAATTGGGGGGGGGGGCGCAAAGAACAATCCAGGCCATACCAAGCTTTACCCAAACGATCAGAGCTGCAGAGGCACCTTAGAGTGAACCTACACAGGCATTTGTCCTGCAATTTGGTCTGGGTTGAGGATGGGGTGGTTTACTCCTTTTCCTGCTGACTGCATGATGTATACACCATCATGAGCCAGCCTGTCCCTGGACAGTGCCTACCTGCTCATATTTGGGTCTCTGTCAGAGGCCACTGCTTTTGTGTATGAGGGTAGGGTCACTCCTTTTTGGTGAAGTTTCTGCAAGTGCAATCACTGTGACTGAAATGAAGCAGGTAGCTTAAATTGTCCAGTTGTTTAAACTGCTTAACTCTCTCGAGACACTGACAACGTCCTTCCCCCTTTTCTTTTGGAGGGTAGGGCAGAAATTTTCCATTTCTTATCAATTGTTGCTACTAACACATCATGAAAGGTTTTCTTTAAAAAGCTCTTCCAATGCATCGCTGATGTGCTGTATCTGTTAGCAACAATAAAAAAGAAATGGAAAGCTTTGTTTCCTTTCCTTTAGCTCAGCGGTGCCCAAACTTCATCCCTCTAGATGTTTTGGACCAAAATTCCCACAGTCCTTTGTCACTGGCAATATATGCTTGGAATTCTGGGAGTTGTGGTTCAAATCTGGAGGGCCAAAGTTTGGACACCCCTGCTTCAGCTGATAGGTGGGGATGGCATAAAATGTCTCGAATCCAAAGCACAGCACTCCATGCTGCAACCATTTCATTGTAGATTGCAGATCTATTATAATGGCAAATTTCAGGGATACTTTGCAGGGATACTCTGAGGTTTGCAAAATATTTGCAATAAAACATTAAGGGAGGAAAATAAATAGTCACGTGAGGACCAAGCATATTGACTAACCACCGAATGGAATGGAATGGAATAGGTATGCTATTCTTCTCACTGGCTAAAACCCTACTACATATTAGGCATGCACAAGTATACCTCCCATTCCACAGTGTGAAGCTTTCTCAAGGAACAGATTCTGAGTGCCATGAATGAGTAGCAAACCGTTATTTAAGTTTTAAGTATTGTAGTTTTCTAGTGTCACAAGGCACTTGTAGGTTTTTCTGCTTCATGTGTCAACAGAATTGTGCTGACTTTGAAGGACTTGGCTGTGTGAGACAGTGTGGCAGTCACATCTAAGTTGAAGCACTTGTGCATAAATTGTGGGAAGCATTATTTGCCACTAGGGACGGGCATTCCATTTCAGAACCAGTAGGTTACGAAACGAACCACGCGAGCCCAGGTGGTCCTCAGAACCAGCTGATACATGCAGATCCAATTGCTTTACCTTTCTGTCTCGCGCAGGGTTAAAATCCAACAAGGAAGCACGCTGAGACATCATCTTTCCTGCTTTGTGCTGCTGGCCAATCAGAGAGGGAGGCGGGATGAGGCCTGGCCCTGCACAGCTCCTGATTGGCCAGCGTCACAGATCTAGCACAAATGAAATTGCAGCATGCTTCCTTGTTGGATTTTAACCCTGCACAAAACAGAGAAAGGTAAAGCAATTGAATCTGTGTTTATCAGCCAGTTCCGAGGGCCACCTGGGCTCGCGTGGTTCGTTTCGTAACCTACTGGTTCCAAAATGAAATGCTCATCCCTATTTGCCACACTGTCTCACACAGCCCTGATCCAGCTGTATCCTGATCCAAACAAAGAAGCTTAAAAAACCAGGAAACTATGGTTGGAAGATTTAAGGTGAAATCAAAGCTAAACACAGGCATCTCTGAAAATGTACTGATTTTAACCATCTTCAAGAATCTTTAGCAGATGGTGTCCCTTAGGTTTTCAGTCTGCTCAATATGAAAAGGAATATCCATTAAAAAACAGATCCTCCATCTAGCAAGATTCCCTCACAAATGTTCTCGGGCATAACCCAGCCATCAAATTGCCCACCCCAAATCCAAATGCTTCCAAAACAATGAGGCTTTGATTGACCTTCAAGAGAAAAACAGTTTTAGCACTGGAGGTCTATTGCTGAGAATGTGTCTCCATGTTTGTGCTTGAGATGTATTTATTTAAAATATTTGAGGTACCACTCATCTGTCACATGCCTGTGAAGCAATGGAGACGTCTAAAAACTGGAGCTCTCAATAAATGTGCATAACTTTCCAGGAAAAACAAAGAAATCATATAAAACAAACATACTTCAAATAATAAAAGCCAATTCTAAACTGGGACTCAGTTGCAGCTACCAGAACAGGCATGTCCAAACTTCGTCCCTCCAGATGTTTTGGACCACAACTCCCACAGTCCTTTGTCATTGGAAATACAGGCTTGGAACTCTGGGAGTTGTGATCCAAAACATAAGGAGGGCTGAAGTTTGGACATGCCTGTACTAGAACAAGCTTTTTGCTGATCTGAGAAGTCACAATGGGATGTGAGGGGTGAATTGGGTTGAGACCAGCTGGACCGAAGCCTAGGCCATTTCGCAAGTGACATTATGAAGATACGAGAAGAAAGAGAGGGCAAGAAACTGTCTAGACCACATGGACCGAATTGGAGGAAATATGAGGCTCTTTAATTCAGTCAAATCTGAGCATGTCTTCCTTTTCTCTCTCACACAATAAGAAAATAATCTGCTGTTTCAGGACCACATATTTTGTTAACGCCCCCAAATGCAGCAACAATATTAGGTAAAGAATCCAGTATGTTTCTTCAGGAAGAAGAATCAGGCCATATTTACGTCCAGTAAACGTGGTCTTAGGAAGTTCCTCTATTGGGTAATGTAAAAAAAAGGAACTAATAAGGATTTCCTACTTTGGTTTTAGCTCAGTATCTTTTCTGCTTTCATGAGCTGAAGCTGTTTTACAGGAAATCCACTCAAAAATGGCAACCTTCAAGCAACATATTTTGTTCTGGGCTCTGGAATTTACATGGGTATCACACTGTGCTGGTAAGGTGCCTGGTCTTTTTTTTAATTCTTTCAACTGTTGTGAGTTTTTAATGCAGAGTGTTAGGCGGAGTTAGACAGTCACCTCTGGGAGTATGTTTTGGAGGTTCAAGAGAGAAAACTACTTATTTAATTTGTAGTTACTGTCTGCCCCCCTTGCTAGAAACAAGAAACATGCTTAAGATATTTCCTACCACCATGGTCAAAAAAGGTGGCTGCCTTTATATTTAACAGGAAAAGCTATTTTCTGTTTCCACTCAGGCAGCAAAATGTCTTAGCTAGCCCTGAGTCAACACTTACTTCTCAAGACCACTGGAATGCACAGCATGAAAGAAATAAAAATTCTGCCCCATGAAATATGGATTGTATACTTTGTCTAAATTATACAAATTAAAAACAATGTACAGGTGAGTACGTTCTCTATTTTTTCTGTAGGCATGGTACAAAAACTACTTAAGATTTAGCACCTTAAATTTAATGTTTGCTTAATATTTCTAGTGCTTACTCAAATAAGAGCTTGGGGAAGTTACTTTTTTGATATATAACACAAACTATCTATCCCTAACAAGCATGGTGGCTAGAGGATCCTGACATCATAGTCCAAAAAGCAACATTTCTAATCATGGCTTAGAATATGCCTTATTAACATATTATTTAAATAGCTGAAGAATCATTTAAAGGTACAATAACATGCATGCACAACTAATTTGGAGTAAATTCAGGGAACTCATATTCAATATTCCTATCTAGAACTGTGTTAATATGTAAGCTGCCGATAGTGCCTCAAGTCTTATGGTTTGCTAGTACTGTGCAATTAAGAAGTTAATGCAAGCTTCTACATTAAAATCCCCAATTTATTTTTTAAATTTGTATTCATAGAATCATAGCGTTGGAAGAGAGCTCAAGGGCCATCCAGTCCAACCCCGTGCCATGCAGGAATCCCCATTATTAATCAATAATGTCCCCTAAATAGTACAAATTAATTAATTTTAGCAATTTTTGATATGTTAATTTGTCAGGCCATAAAATGGCCCCCAAGGCAAATAGAAACACCAAATTTGGAGGGGGGGGCCTTCCTCTACAATCGCTCCAACTTTGGTGGGGATTGGACTTTTGATGTCTGAGTTGTGTACCTCTAAAGAGACCCCACCCCCAGGAAAGTTCGCCCAGATAACTTGCAGAAAAGCTTATTCAGACTCTCCTCTACAATCCCTCCAAGTTTGGTGAAGTTTGCGTCTCCCCAACCCAACTGATATAGGGTACTTTCCTAGGGCTGCTTTATGGGTGCATAACACAGATGTCTGAAACCCCATCTTCGCCAAACTTGGAGGGATTCTAGAGGTGTGTTGGGAGAAGCTACTCTGCCAGCTTGGTGACTCTCGGTGCCTTAGGGGCACATTATAGTATTTAAAGTGGAGATTAATCAATTCATTGATTCATCCCTGGAAATGTGTCAATTCATCAGTCCTTACAAATCATGAATCATGCTGAATCACCATTTTTTGTACATATCCCATCTCTACTCTTGACATTTTTGCATTGTACTTCTTCTCAAAGTACGATTCTTCCATCTCAATAGGTCCTGACCAGTGCAAAGTGACAGCAAAGCAACTTCCATCCATGGAAGCTTACACTGAATCAAACGAGGTCAATATATCATGTGAATTCTCCACTCAGAGTTGCCCCACATCTCCTCCTAATATCTTGTGGTTTCGGTATCTTGCACATACCCATGAAGATCTATGCCATTCTATATGCAAAAACAGTGTCAAATTCAAGATGCACCTACCATCTAGACACCAGGCTTTGCTTCAGATCAACAAACTCAGTATGGAAGACAACGGAATTTATTATTGTGGGATAGCAATTCAAGGTTCAAATTCACCCACTTCCAAGACAACCAGCACAGGAACCCTGCTAGTGGTCAGAGGTTGGTTCATTTTCAAAATGTTGAGATTTTATTTATTTGCTCGTTTAAGACAAAAATCAAAGACTGCTCCCTTATATAGAAATATAACAGCCTATATGCTATTTGCTTTTACCGAAGCAACTGAAGAAGACAGAAACCAAAACAATTTGATTAAATGTTATTCAGTCTTTTAAATGTGTGTGTGTGCGCATGTGTGTATGTGTGTGTATGCTGGTGATTAACTGCATTCCCCAAGTGCATCTGGAAAAACATTGATTAAAATATTGTTATCCTTATTGGTTTGTGAACTACATGCTCAGACACACAAACACCCTAGGTAATATAGGAGAGGCTATACCCCAGTGGTACGGCATAAGATGTGCATGGAGGTGTCATTCTTGGCATCTCCAATGTGGCAGGTGACAGGCAACTGAGAAGACTCTCAAAAGGATCACTAACAGCTGAAACAGACCAGGTATTGAGAAAACATTTGTCCCTCCAGAATGGCCAATTGTCAGACACAAATGAGAGGTCCAGCTTTAAACATTTAGGGGCCAAGTGTCGCCTACTGATGGGAAAGACTTTTTGGACTAGCACTTTTTGGACTATCATTTTTGGACTTTTTTGGACTAGGATTTGTAACAAAATCCCATTCATTGGCTGATTTGGATATAACAGGCATACAGTAGAATCATAGAGCTAAAAGAGACCTCAAGGGCCACCCAGTCCAACCCCCTGCCATGCAGGAACCCCCATTAAAGTACTCCCGAAAGATGGCCATCCAGCCTCTGCTTAAAAACCTCCAAAGGAGGAGACTCCATCACCCTCCATGGCAGCATATTTCACCGCTGAACAGCTCTAACTGTCAGGAAGTTCTTCGTAATGTTCAAATGGAATCTTTTTTTCCTGTACAGTGGACCCTCATATAACAAACAGTTTGTATAACATAAAATCTGCACAGGATAAAAAATTCCAGAGATAGGGGAAATTTGCTTGACAGAATCACCTATGAGGCAAATCCGTACACGATATAAATGGTCGCAATTAGGGATTACTCTGTTTTCAATGCATTCCTATGGGAAATTTGTATAAAGGAAAATTTGCTTAACATAATTTCATTTGGAACGAATTGATTCCTTTATACCAGATACTACTGTAGTTTGAAACCACTGCTCCGAGTTCTAGTCTCTGAAGCCATGGAAAACGAGCCTGTCCCCTCTTTGATATGACCTTTCAAATATGAAAACATGCCTATCATATCCCCTCTCAGCCTTCTTTTTGTAAGATTAAATATTCCCAGCTCTCTAAGACCGTCCTCATAAGACATATCTTCTAGAGACCTTTAACCATCCTGGTCACCCTCCTCTGGACCTGTTCAAGGTTGTCAGCATCATGTCATGATAAGCCTTAGAAAGATGGGAGGAAGGACAGGGCTTGTGCGTCCCTTCTCTTCATTGGACTAGATTTGTTATTTGGGCTGTAATGAAAATAAACCAGTCTCCCACCACACCATGAGAAGCCAGGATTCCATACAGGGTGATCAGCAGCAACTACTTAAAAGTGGTCACCCATGCCTTAATCACATTGCATCTTGACTAGTGCTATGTGCTGTACATGGGGCTACACTTGAAGGGGGGGTAGAATCTTTAGCTGGTGCACTATGCAGCAACTAGGCTGCCTAATAAGGCACAAACTCAAGTTCACATGATTTTGATACTGAAAGATCTGTGCTGGATGCCAAGATCCCATTAAAGATGCTAAATCAAAAAGCCCTAAATGACTTGACACCTGAGGATTTAAAAAATCATAAAATATGGTTCTTTCAAACTTATTTAGAAGTTAAAATTCTCTTGAGAATGCCATTATCTGCAGGGACCTCCATGACAGGCATGTAAAAGCTGGCCTTTTCCTGGGCAGTTCCCAGATAGCACACTCCTCTCCAAATTGCAGACTGTTTCCACGGCTTTTAGGAACTGCATGAAGATACATCTTTCAACCAACTTATAAATTATTTTAATGATCTCAACTATTTGTAAATTTGCTTATTTCAATTGTTTTTATGGTCATGTTTGATTTGATTTTGCTGGTAATCTGGTTTATTGCTATGGTTTTTATTATGTTTTATGATTGTAAGTTGCTTGAGCACTATGTAGTAGTGGAAAACAGGGCATAGATGTATAAGTAAGTAAGTAAGTAAGTAAGTAAGTAAGTAAGTAAATGATGATGATTGTTGTGTCATTACAATCGTGACTGACTCTTCGTGATCCCATGTCCATGGAGTTTTCTTGGCAGGAGTACTGGAGTGGTTTGCCAGTTCCTACTCCAGGCACCTACAACACCTGGTATTCCCTGGTGGTCTCCCATCCAAGTACTAACCAGGGCTGACCCTGCTTAGCTTCCTAAATCAGGCAAGATCGGATGTGCTTAGGGCATCTCGGCAGCTAAGTAAATGATAAATACCAAGATTTTAAGCAGGTTTGATCCTGGTTTCAGATCTTAGTTAAACACACCATTTACCATTTTGGAAGTGGATGAATGCATGGATGCATGGATGGGAGGAAGGAAGGAAGGATTGATTTATGAAATTAGTGAACTTTCTATATTACTGAAATATGTAAACAAAAGTCCAGACTCTTCAAATTGAAATACAACAATGCAATCATTCATTTATACTACAAAAAATAATGTACAGTGGAAAAACAACAATTCTCTTTTCTTTTGTTTATTAATGCAGGGACTAAGACACACCTAGTGGTTAATACTGCCATGATGGGCATCTCAGTGCTGCTATCCTTATATCTCATTGCCATTTTGATAATTTCAAAGTTTGCCTCCAAGGTATGTTCAAAATCTCTCTGTGCATCTGCTTCCACACACCTGGCCATCAGCTTTAAAATGCTTTCATCAAGGGAAAGTGAAGGCCAGACTGGGGTTTCACATAAGCCCACATATTAACTCTTCCCATTTATACATCCATTTAATGTGTATGATTCCTGTGTGTGCAATCACACACAAAGACACATGCAGGTTTACAGAGAGGAACACTCATACTTATATAGAGGGTACATGAGAATCATGTTCTCAGCATGTCTGTAAATTTCATCTTTCAGTCTAATCAAAACTAGACTACAACTAGACTTTTGCCTTTTAAAACTGCTAATGACTCCTAAAAACAAATTAGAGTTGTGCCAATTTCTGTTTTTGAACTGCAACCCTCAAAATTCCCCAGGTACTATGATCATGCCAACGAGCGAATTCTTGTATTCCAAAAAGGACAAATGTGTACACTTTTATTAAAATAAACCTGTCCCACAAAGAGAATCATTTGTCCTTATTTTCATATGGAGAAATCTCATGCATTCTCCTCAGGGCTGCCTTTCAAATGGGTTTGTTAATTGCAGCTGGCCCGGACTGCCAACATTTCGTCCAGCTCAGTGGTTCTCAACCTGTGGGTTCCCAGATGTTCCTGGACTGCAGCTCCCAGAAACCCCTTCCAGCACAATGAGTGGTGGAGGCTTCTGGGAGTTGCAGTCCAGGAACATCTGGGGACCCACAGGTTGAGAACCACTGGTCCAGCTGATTTCATCTGGCTATTTTCGGCTGCTTGTTGGACCCTTGTGTAGTTCAAAATCCATGTATAGCTATTATGCTCATGAAAACATAACTATAAAGCATAAACACTTGATTAACACACATACACACAGAGAGAAAATGCCTTTATTGGAGAGGGAAAACAGAGGCACAATCACTCCTCCTTAACCCCGGCCATGGAAAAGCACACTGCGATGGCCTCCCGGACTTCCATCTACCTTTTGGCATGCCCCAGCACCCTTCCCTGCTACCACATGCGGCCGCAATGCCAAGGGGGGCCGACCAAGCCTCTGCCATTGGGCCAGACCCCCCCCCCACACACACACACACTGCCAAGTAGAGATGGTCTTTTTGTTTCGGAAGTGCTCAGCTTCCGAAATGAAACGTGGGAGCCCAGCTGGAGTTTGGAACCAGAGGAACAAAATCAACCAATCCCTTACTTTGCGCTGGGGTCGTGCGGGGTTAAACTCCGAGGAAGAAGCTTCCAACGCATCTTCTTTCCTTCTCCTTGACCCTGGCCAATCAGGAGCTGTGCAGGGAAATGTATCGTCCCGCTTCCCTGTCTGATTGACCAGCACAAGGCAGAAGGAAAGATGATGTTGGAGGCTTCTTCCTCATTGGAGTTTAGCCACGCATGACCCCAGCACAAGGTAAGGGATTGGTTGATTTTCTCCCCCCAGTTCTGAACGACAGCTGGGCTCCTGCGTTTTGTTTCGGAAGCTGACCACTTCCGAAATGAAAAGCCCATCTCTACTGCGAGGAACAGGTTCCTCAGTCAGCCCGAGAGCCACCTTTCTCCTTCCTTGAGACAAACAGCAACACAGCATCTATTGAATGTTTGTTTGTTTGTTTGTTTGTTTGTTTGTTGTATAACCAAAATCATGCTGCCCAATGCCATGCAATTCAAAAAGAGATGTCCTTGAAATATTCTTTGTATTTGATTTCTTTTCCTGGTTGCATTATGCAATATTTTGCTTGGATTTAAATGTTCTTAATACATCAATAATCTAGCTCAGTCCTATCTATAAAGAGTAGGCAAAACATAAACTGGGATGTACTGGTAAATCAAGGATTCCTAGCCTTTCATGTTTAAAATATTAGCCTCTCCTCCCGACAGAATCCCTCACTTCTCTCCGAATTGTGGCAAACATGCCCTTCATAATTCACATCTTCATCTGAAAGGGGTTTTCCTTGTCATTCTGGCCAAGACATAATGGAAAGCAGGCATAAAATGTTACTACCATGTCCCCAAACATTTGTAAGATTAGGTACTGTATATACTCGAATATAAGCCTAGTTTTTCAGCCCTAATTTTGGGCTGAAAAAGGGGGCCCTCGGCTTATATTCGGGTCAATACTTTTAGCCACTGAGGCAAGTCATCTGTGGCTAAAAGTCATTTTAAACATTGCATGCCGCTTCTCATGACCCCCCTCTGCATCACAGGGGGAGAGGCACATGACATTTAAAATGACTTTTAGCCACTGACTCAAGCACTTGCATCAGTGGCTAAAAGTCATTTTAAACATCACACACCACTCCCCCAGCTCACAAAGGAGGAGCTGCCAGGCCCTGCTGCATTTCCCACCCTAGACTTATACTCGAGTCAATACGTTTCCCCAGTTTTTGGGGGTTAAATTAGGGGCCTCGACTTATACGCGGGTCGACTTATACTCGAGTATATACGGTACCTATTTTTACTAAAATGCAAGCTCAGATTATCAACCACCTTTGTTGTCGTTTTTAACAGCCAAAAGTCAATGAAACAGAAACGGGAGACCTGAAAGGAAAGCACAATGTTTATGTAAGTGTTTGCTGTCTGAGATACTAATATCAAATTCCTTCTCCGGGTCTGGGGCCCCTGACATACTCAGAATGGCATCCACAGATGCACTAGACCAGTGATGGCAAACCTTTGGCACTCCAGATGTTTTGGACCACAGCTCCCACAGTCCTTTGTCATTGGTAGTCTAGGCTTGGAATTCTGGAAGTTGTGGTCCAAAACATCTGGCGTGCCAAAGGTTCGCCACCACTGCACTAGACAAACGTATCAGCAAGACCAGATGTGTGAAAATGTTCAAACAAATTTTATAGGTAAAGGGGGAAACATACAATAGCAGTCCAACAAGGGCAGTGGGATGCCTCAATTTAAAAAAAGAACTGGCTTTACTTCTAATGAGCGTGAAAACTAATTATGTGCTGATTCAGTATCTGTGGCATGTTGGAGCACAATTCCAGCCAGCCTGACTACTGGCCAGGAAGCCACTTCTAATTTGATTTTTTTTAAAAAAAACTCTTCAGAGGTACATGTAAGGTTTTTAAAAGATGGATCACTAACTTTTGAAAAGCCCATTTCTGGTGGGATGCCTGAAGTGGGCCGCATGGGTTGCAAAGAACTGCTCACAGGCCACGTGGCTCTTACCACTGGTTTAGCCACCCTGCCGAGAGGCAGCAAGGGCCGCCCTTCTTTTCATGTCAGCGAATGTTCTCATGGGTTCTGTTGATTCCCCAGATGGCCACGCAAGCATTACCTCCCCGGAATTGCCAGGCAAGCCTTCAAACTCTCTTTTAATCCTCAGGGCAAAGGAAGCAGGGAAGCCGTTAGTCGAGCAATTGCAAAGGAAATCCACCAAAAGAAGCGCAACCGAAACCGATGGCCCGTAAGTGGGTTACATGAATTAACGTGGGCAATTACACCATTCGAACAATCTTTGGATGGACAAAGATTGGTCCAGTATTTTTGTTTTTGCCAACAGAGGAGGGGCTCCCGATTACTGTACCACAGCTGGCTGAAGCTTGCGTGGTTGTGCCATGGAAGAGGGAGCTATTCCACAACATGGCATGACTTCATTGAGATTAGGCAGACCTTCCAGGGCTGGCTATTTGCATCATCAACGAATCTGCTAACCCAAGTATTTTCCTGGTTATTATCCTGATTCTTAGCTGCCCAGATGTCCTAAGCACATGAAATCTCGCCTGATTTTGGAAGCTAAGCAGGGTCAGCCCTGGTTAGTACTTGGATGGGAGACCCCCAGGGAATACCAGGTGCTGTATTAAAAAAAATCATTTCGTATGAACCGAACCCCCGTCTCCCTAAACTAAAAACGAAACGAAACGAAACATAATTTTTTATTTCATGCCCATCTCTACACTGTATTATCTGATGTCTTCCTATGGGGTGGTATATAAGCAGAATACTTTATTGCAGTGCAAATCCACTATTCTAAGCTTAGCAGCCAAAACTACTGAGATGTTTATTCTGCATTTCGGTGGCATAAACAGTTCTGAAAGCTGCATAAATCTTGTCGCACTTTGTATGAGTAAGAAGGCAGAATGGAAAGCAATCCAGGTGGACTATAGAAAATAAATATTGAAAGAAATATTTTTTAGAAAACTGTTGACCTGACATATGGGTGCTAGTGTAGTATACAGATGTCATTAGTCAGTAGATCTTTGAAAATCTGTGAAGGCGGCTCAAAATTCAGTAATTTTCTTACACCTCTGGATTGATAATGCTACATGTGGCGTTTGTAAAATTACAAGTCAGGCATAGATGCCGTCTACTGGGATTATTCTACCTTGGGGATTTGGGGATATGTTTTGACTATTCCTGACTGTTAAATTTTACTTTATTTTCCTGCAGGGGCATTTGACTAACATCTTCAAAAGAGATGGACAGTCCTAGTTGCTGTTCCAAGGCAGCAGCAAAGCTGAAGTTGTGGTTCCAATTCTGATTATTTGGAATAAAAAATCTGTATAGAATACCTGAAACATCTCTTAGAAACGTTAACACTAGTTTTTGAGTGCCTCTAAGACATTATTTTTTGGTTTTCGTTTCCTTTTATCTTCTCTTCATCTTCTCCTTGCTCCACCAATTTTTTTTCTTAGTTTCTGTTTATCATTTGAACAACTTGTATCTCTTCCAAACAAGAGAGTGCTCCTCAATGGGATGAACTACACATCTTTCTGATCTTCATATAGCAAGTGCTGGTGTTTAAACAATGAGGAAATTGTACAAACTCAACTATAATGTATATTTGATTCTTGTCAAGTCTAGAAACTGGCCAGTGCTTTCTTGTGTGGTTGCTAAAAAGGACCCTGGAATTAAAGGGGCAAGGAAAGAATGCCAGAGAGAGATACAACAGCACATCTCAGAAATCCCAAAGAGTTATACCCATGCAAACTCAAAAGAAACTGGGTTGTATAAGATACATAGAAAATCGAATACAATGTTTATAATCAGGCCTGGTTGAAGATTTGTCTGTATGAATACAACTGAGAATGCTCAACAGCAGTAATCCAACTAAGAAGAATAGCATTCTCCCTAACCATAGCCTTTTTAAAGAACTTAAAGGGATTGCGAATCCATTGGGATGCCATTCCAATGGCACATAACAACAAGAGTCAACTTAGATGCATTTGCTGAATGGCTGAAACCTAAATCTACAACTAGAGTAGCTTTCTAAAATATACTTTCATTGAAAAAACCACCATAGAGGAAGGGAGGGAATCCTGCACAAGAAGGAGATCTGGATGTACAGCCCCACTGTTGGGAAAGTCTTGGCCAGACAGGCCCGCCATCAGCAAATGGCATCCTTGGACAGATGCCAGGGAGCTGGCCTCCTCCTCCTCCTGGGGCCACCTTGGCTCCAAACTTTCAAAAAGCCTCTTGGCCAGGACCTGACATTTCAATTGGCTGCCATTAATTTGGAACAATGCTACAGTAAGGGTAATGCGAGTAAGAGTGCTTTTACACGACCCCTAAGATCCGCTGGTCCCTTAAATTCGGACCAGAGATCTTAGGGGTTTGTCGCTCTTCCTGCGTCCCCACCCCTCCGCACTTCCTGGCTGCTGGCTGCGTGAGGGGAGGGAGAAAAAAAGGGACAAAAGAATGCAGGCTTACCTCCCTGCTGGTGGACGCCGCCCCGTCTTTGTGATTCCTTCTCTTAAAGGGGTGGGAGGCAAAAAACAACAGCAAAAAGAAGCGAGGAGAGCCCGGCACATTCGCATCAATATTTTTCACCCTCGGAGAGCAGGTACCTGAAAAGTGCGCTGGGACGCACTTAGGTGGGTGTGGTCGCACTTAATTATCTGTAAACTCCGGAGCTGGTGGGTAAAGAATTTTAAGCTCCGGAGCTGGGAGCCATTTGCGGCGGAGTTTAGGGGTCATGTAAAAAGGCCCTAACTTAAAACAGTAAATTTCATGGTCACCGACCTGGCTTGCTGCCACATGAGCTACAAACATGGTTCTCAACCTTTTGTTACACAAAACACTCAATCCAAGAAACTGAGTCCAACCTACCGTGATGCAAAAGGTCGCTCTTGTCAAGACGACCATTCATACATTTACAGGCATCCTGTTAGTATAGTTGTTTATTTATTTGTAGTAAATCAGTGAGTGGGGTGGATGGGAGATCAGGAGAATTACTGGATTTCTCACGATACTCTTCGTGTGCCAGAAAGTCAGAGGTGGGTGTGTAAGGGTAAGAGACAGCACAGCACACGTGAGAAGACATAGAGATTGAGAAAAGTGAATGTGTAGTAATAAATAGCTGTGAAAACTCTGTGTTACACCAATGTTATTTCTGTATGCTACGGAAACTACAGTACTTTTCCATGTTAATCTAAAAAATGACAGTTTTCTTATACAGTAGTTAGTACCTTAGTTTACGAGCATAATTCCTTCTGGAATCATGCTCGTAAGCCATTTAGACTTCTAAATTTTAAAAAATCCCATAAGAAATAGTGGAAATTTGCCTTATTCGTTCTGGGGCCGCCGCCTTCACTGTCACCCCCACAAGGGACAGAGGCTGGGGCTGGGGCTGAGGCTGCAGTGAGGACCAGAGGCCTCTGTAGTGGGCGAAAGGCCTCCGGGCAACCCTGGCAGTTACCAGCTCCTCACCGCCGCTCAATGCTCCGGTGTTTGTTTTGCAAGACAAGCTCGTTAACTGGAACACAAATGTTCCGAAATTTCTGCTCACCTTGCAAAACACTTGTGGACTGGGGCACTCATAAACCAAGGTACATGGAAGAAAGCTGAATCTGCGGTAGCGAAATCGTAATTTTGGGTTGGAAAAGTGGGGGTGTCCATGGGGGCATCTTCTAGACGGAAAAATATCGGTACTTTGTGTATTACTGATTGTGAACTACTAGGCTAGGAATGGCCCACTAAAGTCCTACAGGGCCCACTGGGGAGATCTTTGTAGTGAGAAACTCACACTCAGATGTGGCCTTGGTCCATTTCAGAACAAGGACTCAAAGGAGGATTTTAAAGAGCAAGTAGGCTCCTTTGGAAGGGGCGTGGTGTCTCAGCGGACTAAGGCTCCAAAAACTGTCAGCTGTAAAGTCAGCAGCTCGGCAGTTCAAATCCCGGGTGCCATGCAGCGGAGTGAGCTCCCGCAGATAACCCCAGCTCCTGCCAACCTAGCAGTTCGAAAGCATGTAAATGCAAGTAGATAAATAGGTACCACGTAAAAAGCAGGAAGGTAAAAGAGTGTTTCCTTGCAGCCATGCCAGCCACGTGGCCATGGACTTGCACAACACTGGCTCTTCAGCTTGAATACAGAGATGAACACTGCCCCTAGAGTCGGACACGACTAGCACGCATGCGCAGGGGGAACCTTTACCTTTACCTAGGCTCCTTTGGGATCAGATCCTCTTGGCATCTGAGAATTTATACGCCCCCACAGGCAGCTGCTTGGGACTTACCATTTTCCACATATGGATGAAAGGGCAGAACCAAGGCCAGGATGACCCGGCCTCTCGTTGGGTCCAGTACACTTCTAATATCTTTTAATACAGTCAATGGCTGATCGCACCGATCAAGGAGATTCAAGCAGCTGATGACGTCATACTGGAAGCCCATGTTCTGCCATTCGTTGATGCCAAGCACTCTGCAGGTGGAAAGAGAAACAAACGCACAGGCGTGTCACTGGGCAGCAGCAGATCCTTCCCGTCTCATTTTGCCTACAATGGTGCCAAGTCAAGGAAGGGCTAACATCTGCTAAGTCCAAAACTCCATGCATATAAAAACCTGGCAAAAGAAATGTGGATTTCTCATTTTATTACATTTACACATATCTCGTGAGAAGTCTAGAAACCCACAAAGGCGCTGCAGAAAACAATCTACATTATGGGATGAGGACTTCCATATACTTTAATTGAATGTAGGTTATAGATGTCCCATATCTTGAATATATATCATATAAAGAAGACACCTCCCCCCCTTTGCCACGCAGGATGGATAATGAACCTGCCATTACATTAGAGATTGTAGATACCACAGGGCAGAGGGCAGAACAAGGCAGGCTACTCATTGGCACAATTGACCCATTTTAAAAGGAAAACAAAAAAACAGCTCCCTGAATGGCATAAATATTGATCATCATCTGTATTTTTCACATCAAAGATTCTGAGAGCTTTTAGTGCAAACTCTGCTCCCTTCTCTATAATCTTTTCTTTTCTAATTTTTAATAATGTGAGCAATAGTATAAGGAAGAACTTGATCTTGTCCACATGCACCTACTTTCTTCTTTTACAAGTGTGGCGTCCTTGGAAATCAGCATTAGGATTTCCGCAATAATCTGCTCGGACAGATGAGGGTAGAAACAATTATCAATGCAAACCCAATTCTACTTAGCACAGTACCTGTATTTCTTTTTCTGAAGCTGCCATATCATCGTTTCAGACAACTCGGTGACATAGGTTTCGTCAAAATGAGGACTCATGACTTTCGTTACTTCTCCATCTCCAGCTCCCAAATCAAGGAGCCGGCGGGATTTCCAGTCTGGATTTATTTTGAGCAGTCTCTGAAATTGTTCCGGTGAAAACACAAACATTGAACCTCTTCCCAGCAACCTGAAATTCCAAAGATGGAGAGAGAGATTTTAGATTCTTCTTCTTCTTCTTTATTTTGGAAGGAGCCAGATTTAGAAAACAGAGGCAGCGTTTTCCTCTTTTGGGACAGGAATATACATTGTGATGAGTCAGAACCAGAAGAGGCAAAATAAATGGAAATCAAGCACTAAAAGAGAGGCTGAAAGTTAACATGAATGGAACAGTGGGAGAGAGGATTAATATTTTAAAAATGTATAATCTCGGAGCAAAAGGGCACAGTATCTACCTAAGGCTCCCTCTGCGACGGGGGAACAATGGAATAGCAAATGAGGTATTGGTAGAAAAAAAAACTGGCAGCAGGGGCTGGTCAGGGTCTCTGTGGATCACCGCCAGTGCCATCTCGGGCTGTTCCACTTTGAAGACTATATTGTAAGATTATAGCCCCAGCGACACAGTTCAGATGGATGAAAAGATATGCAGGACATACAGGAGGAAAGAAATAATTGGTTAGCAAGAATCACAAGAGGGAAGCAATGAATTAGTCAGGCTGACTACAGGTAGAGAATCCAACGGCAGAGTCCTAAAAGCGACTGGTGACAAGGCGTTCCTTCGCTGCAAAGAGAGGAGAATCCCGATCAAGGGAGAGGCCAAAGGAAGGCGAGAGAACAGGTAGCGAAGGCAGTGAGACCAGATGAAAAGAGAAAGCATTAAAAGGGCATTAAAAGGAAAGAGTTTTGTACCAAACGAGCAGCCTCCTGGGGGTAACCGGTGAGTGTCAGTCAGATAAATTGGCTCGAGGGTATTATCCTAAAGGCACCAGGGGAAAGCCACAGAAAGCCTTTTCGAAAGAAGAAAAACGGCAAGGAAGACATGGCGAGGGGGAGTGGAATGCATGTCGCTGGCAGCACACTTCAGAGGGACTGCCTAGCTGAGAAAAACAAGGCACTCCCAATATAATTTCCGCCGCCGCCACCACCACCACCACCACCCCTGCCCCGAAGCCACAGTGGGCCAGATCAAACCATCCGACAGGGCAACGTTTACACCGGGAGCTGGAAAAGTGTTGAACTGTTGATACAATACTCCGTTCTGCTCAAGAGGACATGGAGCTGGGCTTTGAACAAATCCAAGTGGAAAGTCTGTCTTTAGAAGAGCTTAGTGCCAAAGGAAATGGAGAGGGGCTGGGTCTCGGCTTCCTTGGAGGCCATCTCAAGGCTAGTCTAAGACATTTGCTGTTTGCAGTCAAGAAGACATTGAGGGCCTGGTTCTGTCCACAGACAAGAGCCTCTTAGAAGATGTGGATGTATTTTCTCCCATTGGATGGCTACCTGAGGGGTATAAGGCAGCCTGTGGATCATACGGTTCCCTCCTCTGTCCTTGTGCCTCTGATGCCTGAAGTGACTAACTTACCTTAATTAATGACTGTGCAGAGCCTCTGCCAGCCAGAATCTTTTCTAACATGTGAGGAAGTATCAGAACTAGATTGAGGCACGGGGCAGAGTGACAGATCGGGCTCGATTCCACACGTGGACTTCCTTTCCCCTGGTATCAGGTCTATTTGTATCCAAGAAACAGAAGTGTGGTTTTCGGACTACAATGTTCAGAATTTCTGAGTGCTACCTGGAGAATTCTAGATGTTCTAATCCGAAACTCCAAATCTTTTATATATATATATATATATAAAAATAAAATGGACTGAGGAGTTTTGAAAACATTGTTTAGAGCCCACCTTTCTCCTACAGCTGAGAGTCAGGCAGTTGACCTAATAATAATAATAATAATAATAATAATAATAATAATAATAATAATAATAATAATAATAATAATAATAATAATAATAATAATAATAATAATAGATCACATTACACCCTTATTAAAGCAGCTCCACTGGCTACCAATGAGCTATCGGGCACAATTCAAAGTGCTGACCTTGACCTACAAAGCACTGTATGATCTGGGTCCTAGCCACCTCAGAGAACAAATCTCACAGGAGGAATCGGCTCAGGTGTTAAGGTCATCAGGAGAGGTCCTTCTCTCCATCCCACCACCCTCACAGGTACGTCTTGTGGGAACCCATCAAAGGGCCTTCTCGGCTGCTGCGCCCAGACTCTGGAACTCCCTCCCACTAGAGGCCAGGACTGTCCCTTCTCTGTTGTCCTTCCGGAAACAGGCAAAGACCTTTCTCTTCAGGCAAGCTTTCCTTGAATGATGGACTATCCAAGATGTAACTTTTATATGGATCTTCCTTACACGATCACATAGACTTTGTGTTTATAGACTTTGTGATTGCATTGACACTATGTCTTCAATGTTAGCTTCCATCACTCATAACGCCTTTTAATGCTGTGAGATGTCCCTCAATTCCTTGTGCTCATTACTTGAACATGTCTTAATTGTACTGGACTGTATATTGTCCCTCACTACTATAAACCACTTTGGGTCCTTTTACAAGGAGAAAGGCGGGGGGTAAAAATACTCTAAAATAAAAACAAATAACATAATAAACAAACAAACAAACACAGCTAAGTTAAAAGCAATTTTAAAAGCACATCAAAGGAAAGTACAACATCCATCCACTAAAGGCCCAATCTCAGCTTCCAGCTAATTGCCACAGGCCTATTTGAATAAGCTGACAGCACGAACACTTCCTTCCATCCTAGCATTTCGGGAAGGAAGTTCCATGGCTGTTGGTCCTTACTTCAGCTCTGGCAAAGGGACGGGCCCCTCCACAGCTCCAGTAGGCTGTTGGCCTGTTAAGAGAGTGCAGAACTGGCTGAAGGGCATATTCATGTCAGTCCCCAAACAGAGGGAAAGAGCCAAGTGATTTAGAAAGAACGGCTGCAGCTGCTATACTCTAGCACCTGACAGGTAAAAGCACTGCCTTACTTGGCTATAGGGGAGTGCTAACCCTGCCATCTCTTCCTCCAGGAAACACTTGCTCCACAGAGAATTGCATGTGTGTGTGTAAGGTGTACCCTTGTTTGCGCAAGTCCCTCTGGTGCAACCAGGCATTGCTCGGCAAATGTCAAAATGTAGCTCTTACCATAAAACAATTGTGAAACTCTTCCTCATTTTTTGCAGGTGAGACAGAGATGCAAATACATGCACGTCCGCCTTGCACCCACCTTTGCCTTAAACTTTGGCCCTCCAGATGTTTTGGACCACAACTCCACCAGTCCTTTGTCATTGGCAATACAGGCTTGAAATTCTGGGAGTCGTGGTCCAAAACATCTGGAAGGTCAATGTTTGGACACCCTTAACAGGTCTCAGATGTGCTCTTTCATGTTATGCACTCAGAAAGATGGGTGGAGGTGGTGTCAGATCGTAGAAGGCTGATGTCTGCTTTTTAAGTTTACCCATAGTGCTAAATGTTTTCATCGGGAATTGACTAGCAGTCCTCATAAGGTAAACATCTGGGGATCTGACTGGCAAGAGCCAAGTAACAAGCACCTCGGGGACTTTAATGTATGTTTAATTTCAAATGCACAATACAGTGGAACCTTGACTTACGTCATTAATCCGTTCCGGAAGTCTAGACATAAGTCAAACATGACTTAACTCAAATGAACTTTTCCCATAGAAAGTAATGGGAAAGTGGATTAATCCGTTCCAGATGATGAAAAAGACCCCTGAAAATAGCAATTTAACACAAATTTGACAGGGATAGGAGATTCCTTCCAGGGATGTAAATGAAATGTCTCTTCAAAGAGAGGAGGAGGCAGTGGAATTATAGTCCACAAGTTATACGCCTCCACTTTTTAATGTTCATAGCAACAATGTCCAACATTTAAGTTTTACTGATTTTTAACCTGACGTTCCAAGTTCTGAACAACTCTATGCTTACCATTAGAGACCCACAACTGTACAGCTCCCCAACTAAAATGCTTCAATTGTCGACCAGACTTCTGCAGCCAGATTTTTTACAAGACTGAGCCGACTGTCTAACCAGTGAGGCCAGCCCCGAGCTCCCGGCCCTTCTTCTCCTCCGGCAGCAGCAGGCGGCTTCGGCGAGGGCGAGGACCAGCTCCAGGTGCTCGGAGCTGGCCTCGCCAGAGCCGCCGCTGCCGGAGGAGAGGAAGAAGGCAGGAGCAGTTTGGAGGCAGTATCCGCGATACTGGGTCGTGGCTGCCGCCCGATTCCGGTGCCTTGCACCGGGGCTCCGAGATGTAAGTCAAAGCCTGAGACTCAAGCCAAACAGGCCCCTTCTTGCTGCAAGTCAAATATGCTGCAAGTCAAGCAGCATGTAAGTCAAGGTTCCACTGTAATAAGAACTCACAACAAATGCTGCTAGTTTCAGATGGTGTTGGCTTTGCTAGCTGGGGGGAGGCCAACAGGAGATGAAGCCCAGCACACCTGGAGGGCATAATAACACAAAAGCATTCCATTGGATTAGACCAGGCCTGCCCAACAGGTAGACCGGGGGCTACCGGTAGCCCGCGAAGGGTTCAAAAGTAGCCCTCCAACCATCAATAAAAAAAAGTGAGGGGATAAGTTCTCCACTCCTCCCTCCCCCATCCCAAGGACCACCACTGCCCCAGTAAAGTTCTGAGTCAGTCCCCTGTTCCCTCCACCGGCCAGATCATTGGTGTGCCACTGTCTTGTGACGAGCTGAGTCGCTGGTGCGGAGTGGAGGGAGGAGAGGGGAGGAGAGGGGCGAGAGGTGGGGTTGCAGGTGTGCCCATCTCCTTTGTGCAGTGACATCTCCCTTCTCCTTCCCCCCTGGACAATTCCCTCCATAACAGATTAATTGATTTTCAATGCATTCCTATGGGAAACCGCTGCTCTACTTACAATTTTTTTACTTATGACCATGTGCTCGGAAGGAATGGATAAAATTCGTAAGTAGAGGTTTTAGTGTAGTAGCCCTCAGGCACTTTGGGCCAGAAAAAGTAGACCTTGGCCTGTTCAAAGTTGGACAGCCCTGGATTAGACCTTGACAGTTTTGACACATCACATCAAGATGTGGTGTGGATTATTGACTTTTTGGCTGCTGTAATGTGCAAACCTCGCTTTGCCATGGCTTATTAGTCACCCACAAACTATATCAGAAGCTGCCACTTGTTGTTGACCTATGAACTCAGATGCCCAAATCTGCAGCGTGGACCCTTTTTCTCACACTGCTTGTAAATCCACAAGCTGGACATGAAAGCAACAGCCCATCAACATGTATTCAGAAACTAGAAATGGGAAACTGTTTTGAACCACAGTGGACAGAATCCCAGCGCAATGATGACCAACAGTTAGCTGGTTGTGGGATTCTGGGAGATGTAGTCTGGAAAAACCAAACGTATTCCATCTCTGACACAGACATACAGTACTATATGTGTGGACAGAGGTCCCATATAGCAAAAGAGAGCAAAGCAAAAGCAAAGCAAAGTGTTCTGCTTATATGCCGCCCCATACCACTTCAAGTAGTCTCTGGGCGGTTTACAGTTTAATTACAGTATGCAGGCTACACACTGTACCCCATTCCCAAGCAAGCTGGGTACTCATTTTACCAACCTCGGAAGGATGGAAGGCTGAGTCAACCATGAGCCCTCTACCTGGGATTGAACCCCAGGTCATGAGCACAGTTTTACCTGCAGTACAGGCATTTAACCACTGCGCCATGGGGCTCCTGCGCCACGGAGCAACTGAGTCCCTATGGTTTTGGCTCACAACTCCCACCACCCAACAGTGACCAATTACAGGAATATGACTTCAAAGATCTGGAAGGTCACAGGTGTCCATCTCTAGCACAGCACGATCGTAACACGCTCCCTTCATTAAGTTTCATTTAATTGACTGGAACGTTTCTTCAAGCGTTTTGCACACTTCTATGCGGGTATGGCATGATAACATAAAACACACCATTTCTTAAAACCAAGCCTCATATTTTTCACTTACCCATTGATAGATGTCCTAGACATAAACAGACTGAAAACCGATGACACAAAGGAATGATAAAGTTGAATGAACAGCCAGCCAGATTTCTCAATGCTATTGTTTAAGAAGATCTGTGTTCCTTGGTCAAGGTAACTCTGGATGAAGATAGGCTGAAGGGATTCACAGAGCTGTTCTCTATTGCACACGTACCACTATAAGAGATGGAAAGAAGAGTGGGGGGGGGAGAAAAGAACTATTAGTAATATTTTTGTACAATTTGGTAGGCTTAACCAATGTATGACAGTTTGTAGAGCAAGGAGACCACTGTTAAGCACATGTCGCATACAACGTACGCCCCAGGTTTGTGACTGTCAGTTAGCAGGTAATGAGAAAGACCTTCCTGCCGTGGGGTGCTGCAGAGCTGTGACCAGCCAAGAGCTGGGGGTGGCGGTGGCGAATTAATTGTAGGAAGCTGCCTCCATTCCCGGTTGACCTTGCAGCGTTCTTAAATGTCCAAGAGAAAAAGGTGTGTCATTCCTGTCACTTTGATAGAACAGCTTAATCATAAAACAACTTGAAAAGCTCTAAGTCAAGTACAGAATCATAGAATCATGTAGTTGGAAGGGGCCTCTCCACTCTCCTGCCCCAGGAAGAAATTCAAATCAAAGGATTTCTGCCAAGGTGGTTCACTAAATTTCTCTTGAATGCCTCCAATGTTGGAGCACTCACCACCTCTTGAGGTAACTGGCTCCACTGTCGTACTATTCTAAGAGTAAGGACGTTTTCCCTAATACTCAACTGAAATTGGGCTTCCTATAGTATAACTTGAGCCCATTGCTGCATGTCCTGCACTCTGGGATGACTGAGGACAGATCCTGCCCCTGCTCTGTATGAAAGCCTTTGCTCCTCCATCTTCTTTTCTCCAGGCTAAACACGCACAGTTTTTTTTCAGACTTCCCTCCTAGGGCTTGGTTTCTAGCCCTCTGATCAGCCTTGCTGCCTTCCTCTGAATTTGTTCCGACGGGTCAACACTTCCTTCTTGAAGGGTGGTCTCTAGAACTGGACACGGTACTCAAGATGAGGTCTAACCAACCTTCCCAGGAGTTTGATGAAGGGTCTGCTGTTGCTTTACTTCACGTTTACCGTAATAAAAATTATATTGCAAATCATGTGTGATGTTTGTCCTGCTTTTCACACCATTTGTTCCTCAGGTAACAATAGCCTGGAACAAGTTTTGAAACTGACAATAGGGAAAAATGCCAGAATCCTGTTACTCCCCCTAGCCTAAATCCGATGGTGTAAACCTCAACATTTTTTGTACAAATGGCTGCCAGCTAAGGAATCAAAGCTGAGACCAGTGTGTGAGAAGTGATTGTTGTTTTTTAAACTAATGGCAATTTGCTCCTGTCACATTTACACTACTCTTGTAGTACTTACAAGACTACTAACAAATACTCAAGAATGTTCAGCCACTGCCACATATATAAATGTTCACCAACACACACATACACACCCAACAGCAACAAAAGTAGTCAAATTAAGCATAATACCAGCAAGAGAATAGGTTGGGAAATGTAAAGATGACAGACATGCTGTCCTCTGTCCACTTGTTATTCTCCAGGAGGCATCAGGTCTAAACCACCAAACAGAGGGTGCAAGTGACTTTCTGATTTCAGGTTACAGCAATCCCTACACGCCTAGCCTCCTTCCAGTAAAGTTCACGACAGCAAACAGCAATTAGATGCAGGCAAAGTTGCTTTACCTGTCTCTTAATGAGAAGGCTCATTTATCTCCACCCTTGTTGCAGTAACATGGAATGACAAGAACAAGAAAAATGTCGGGACACCCTGAACGCTAATAGGGGTGGAGACAAATGAGCTCTCTCCTTCGGAGATGGCTTGTTTCATCTGAGGCTGTTTGCATTTCCCACCGACATGTTGGGTGTTAATAAATGGTTTCTAAACAAAACGAGAGAAGACAACCGCAAAAACAACCACGGCACATTCAAGACAAAGAGATTTGTTTCAAGCCGGTGCCTGAAAAAGAGAACTGGAATCCACAAATGTTGACATCCAAATAGATGTGTTGGTCTTAAATGGCGCCATGATATTTAAAGCCTTGATTTCTTACTGAGACAGACTAAAAGGCCACCTCTCTGAAAACTAGTGCCCCAACCATGCCTTCCTTCCTTGCAGCAGAGTCATGCCATCAGTTCCTCCGCCTCTATTTCTGGCCCCCTCCCACCAGCATCGTCTAATTTCATCAGTATACAACCTCTACTTGCCTGGAAATGTGTTAGTATCTTGCTGTCTCCTTTTTTTACTTTTGTTCCACAAAGCTTGCAGTTCTTCACTTTTCAAATTTCCCGTCCGTATCTGTGGGGGATCAGTCCGAAGCCCTCCACGGATACCGAAAAATGTGGATTATAGCAAACGCTGTTATAATAGGGAATGTTATACAGTACACAGCATGGGCTCTGGCTCCCACTAGTTCAATGGTTCCCAACCTGGGGGTTGGGACCCCTTTGGGGGTCGAAAGACCATTTCACAGGGGTTGCCATGAGCCAGTGAAGAAAAGGTCTGTGAAGATTCTCAGTCATCCAGGTGAGTTTATCTGGGAGTTGAGTCATGGCTACTGGACTTCTTTTTTGAGAGATAGAAATGTTTCGCTGTTCATCCAAACAGCTTCATCAGTCTGAATACAGCTAGTGCAAGTCCTCCATCTTATAGTCAGTCAGCTTTGACCTCTTGTCACCCTGGTCTGAATTAGGCTCATAAGATGAACAATGGCCTGAATAGGTTCGTTAGGGAGACAATAGTATCCATAGCCTTAAGGTGAACAATGGCCTAAGGTGGTGAAACCTATCAAGAATGGGTCGTTAGCTATGGCCTTGGTGGTGAAGGCTTTTTGATTTGTCTGGGTACTTTGGAAAGCACACCCTGATAAGTAGCAGATAGACTATGCCTGAGGCTGCCACCTCTGTTGAGGGAGGGGGTTTCGATGCTCACATGAATGGCTTCCCTTACTCCTCTCTCAAACCACCTATCTTCTTTGTCTAATATGTGTACATCCTCATCTTTGAAAGAGTGCCCTTTGTCCTTCAAATGCAGGTGTACTGCTGATTCTGGTCCTGACCTGTTGCCCCTCCTATGTTGGGCCATCCTTCTGTTTAATGGCTGTTTAGTTTCTCCAATGTAGAGGTCTGAACACTCCTCATTGCATTGGACTGCATATACTATATTGCTCCTTTTATGTTTTGGTATTGGATCCTTTGGGTGGACAAGTCTCTGCCTTAGTGTGTTTGTGGGTTTGAAACAAACAGGGATGTGGTAGTTGCCAAAATCCTTTTAAGCTTCTCAGACACTCCAGCCATGTAAGGAATGCCCAGGTTCTTCCGTCGGGTCTGGGTCTCAGATTGATCCCTTATTCTTCTGGGATGGCCCACTGCTTTGTTGAAGGCCCACTTTGGATATCCACAGGCCTTAAGTGCTATCTTCAGGTGCTTGTCTTCCTTCTTCTTGGCTTCTGTGGAGGTGAGGATGCTCTCTGCTCTGTGGCTTAGGGTCCGGATGACTCATAGTTTGTGCTGTAATGGATGGTGGGAGTCAAACAGTAAGTACTGATCTGTGTGGGTGGGTTTCCTGCAAACCTCTACTCCAGGCCACGGTCGGGTCTGATGATGACTGCACAATCCAGGAAAGCCAGCCTGTTGTCTTGGGTGTCTTCCCTAGTGAACCTAATATTAGGGTCCACTGCATTGATGTGGTCTGTAAAGGCCTGTACTTCCTGAGTCTTGTTTTTCACCCAGGTATCATCTACATAACTGAACCAGTGGGATGATGTTGTCCCTGGGAAGGTGTTGAGTGCCTTCTTCTCCATGTCTTCCACGTATAGGTTTGCAACAATTGGTGACACTGGGGAACCCATGGCAAAACCATGCCTCTGTCTGCAGAAGTCCCCTTTGTACATGAAATACGTGTTCAGACACAGGTCCAGGAGCAGGCATATCTGGTCTGGGTTGAGGCTGCTTCTGGAGGTGAGGGTGCTGTCTTCTCTTAGTCTTCCCTTTAAGTTGTTAGGGCATCAGTGGTGGGAATGCTGGTAAAGAGAGATGTAACATCCAAGGATACCATGGTTTTGTCTGTATCCAGTTTCAGCTCCCTGAATTTAGAAACAATCTGCTCTGAATTGTGCACGTGGTGGTCTGTGAGTCCAACCATTGGGGCTAGGATAGCCGCCAGGTATTTTGCAATGTTGTAAGTCAATGAATTTATACTATTGATGGGTCTGAGTGAGATTCCTTGCTTGTAGATATTGAAAATTCCATAAAAGCAGGGGAAGGTCTCTCCAGTATATAACCGATGGTAAGTCACCCTGTCAATTGTGTTATCCTTCTCCAGGTATTTTAAGCATTCTACTACCTTTTTCTTGTAGTTTTTCTTGTAACCACAGCACAAAATCTGGATTATATTTACACACAGGTTCACACCCAACAGTTTAATAAGATTGTTTCACCCGCAGCAGTGTAACAGAATTAAGTAAGAGCAACAACATATAGGCCACGGTTATACTAAGGATAATTCCAAGCTGAGAAACTGGATTGTGATTTAACAGGGTGACATCCTTACATGCAATATCTATTCAACCACTTCATCCTCCCAGATTCCACTCCTCTTCCTTTAAGAACATTTAATGCTCAGCATTGGTTTAGGAAATGGGCGAGGTGTTATGCGTTGGTACAATCTATAGGACATATACTCGATTGTTATTTTAATTTCTATAGATGGTGAGTCTTAAAACACGCCACTTCAATACTTTGCAGTCTGACAGCAAGAGTGCAATAGGTTTAAAGAACACACAGTAATATGGCAATAATTTCTGCAGGTGCCAAAAGCTAACTACTGTCATGTGCTGTCAAGTTGGCTATGAGTTTTAGCAACTCTATAAAGGAGTTGGTCTCCAAAATGTTCTGTCCTTGACGGCCCTGCCCAGCTGCCATAGACTCAAGCCTGGGGTCTGTCGATCTCATATTTGGCTTTCCTATTTTCTTGCTGCCTTCCACTTTATCCTTCCCTGCTTTCTCATGATGTGCACCAAGTAGGACAACTTCGGCTTCAACATTTTTTCCTCCAGGGAGAATTCTGGCTTGATTGAGGGCTGGGAGAGTAAGAACAGACAAAAGAAAATATTTTTTCCACCCAGCGCGTTGTTAGTCTGTGGAACTCCCTGCCACAGGATGTGGTGATGGCATCTGGCCTGGATGCCTTCAAAAGGGGATTGGACAGATTCCTGGAGGAAAAGTCCATCTCACTTTACAAACCATGATGGAGATGTGTCATCTCTAGGCTTAAAACTGGGCGACTTCAAGGGCCAGATGCAAGGGGGGTGGTATCAGGAGACAGATATCTAGTCTCGTGCGCTCCCAGACTCATTTGGTGGGGCCACTGTGAGATACAGGAAGCTGGACTAGATGGGCCTTTGGCCTGATCCAGCATGGCTCTTCTTATGTTTTTATGATTTGATCCGGGACCCACTTGTGCATCTCTCTGGCAGTCCAGGGTATTCACAAAGCTCTCCTCTAGCACCATATTCCACATTATTATTATTTTTCCTGTCACCTTTCTGAACTGTCCAGCTTTCACACCCCTGCACGGTGATTGGAAATACAAAAGTGTGGATGAATTTAGTCTCGGTCTCCTGCGGTACATCCTTACCACCTGATGACCTTTTCTAGTTCATTCATTGCTGCCCTACCTCATCTTGGTCTTCTTCTGAGTTCTTGGCTAGACTCTCCATTAGGATTGATTATTCAACCAAGTTATACAAAATCTCTTAAATACCAGTATTTCAATTTCTTCATTGTCAATGTTAAAGTTGCGCAGTTCTTGTGTAGTTTTTGTGCCACGGGAGCATGCTTGCGAACAACTTCCTCTGCACAGATGTTGTCACAACCAGAAGAAAAATGTGCACCGGGGTGGAACATCCCTGCACAGAGGGCACCAGAGGTGTTTACAGCCATACAGCTTAGAGGGGTAGGGGTAGGGAACCTCTGGCCCTCCAGATGTTTTGTACCACAACTCCCACAGTCCTTTATATTGGCAATACAGGCTCAGAATTCTAGGAGATGCAGTCCAAAACATCTGGAGGGCAGAAGGTTCATCTCCCCTGGCATAGAGGAAACCATGGATAGGATTATGCTTGCTTCAACCCAAGTTTCAATGAGAACTCACTATTTTTCACAGCTGCTTCTTCTTTCTCTATCTCACAGCTCACGTTTTATCTTAAATCACCAAAAACAAAACCTCTTTTTCACACACTTCCCTGTAGATAAAAACAATCTCTCTCAAATCAGGAAGTATACCAACCAATCAGCTCACTGTCCCATTTGCAAACATTCTATTACACTTCTCAACTGTTTTTAAGTGTCTCCCTAGCACACATTTAATCTACAACGGCTAGACTTCAGGCACCTCGTGGAGCCTCGTGGCGCAGTGGTTAAATGCCTGTAACTGCAGGTAAAACTGTGCTCACGACCTGGGTTCAATCCCTGGTAGCAGGCTCAAGGTTCACTCAGCCTTCCATCCTTCCGAGGTCGGTAAAATGAGTACCCAGGTTGCTGCTGATGGTGGGGGGATGTGTAGCCTGCATACTGTAATTAAAAACTGTAAACCGCCCAGAGACTACTTGAAGTGGTATGGGGCGGTATATAAGCAGAACACTTTGCTTTTTGCTTTTGCTTTACCTAACCTGCGTACAAATACAATCTATATAAAATACTGTATATTTTTACAGTGTAGAAACAGCACAGCTTCTGAGGGCCATTCATGCCCTTTATGGGCATTGGCAGGTTCTCAATCCCCCCACCCCAAGAGAAGGATTATACCTCAAAATCACAGATGATGCCCTATTCCAAGCTTCATCATGACAAACGTTTCTTTGCAGGCCATGCATATGGATAATATTTTGGTCTCTCTGGCTGCAAAGGAAGAGCTGCTATACTTGAAAAGACTCTAGTCGCCTGCTTGAGTCTATTTCTTGGTCCCAATAATCCTGTTGTTGCAGAAGTACTCCTGGAGGCTGACTGGTTTTTTTTTGTCAGGATGAAGGGCCAAGCTAAACTGCAGCTGGTCATTTTGGGGCTGTAGCCCACACGATTTTGCAGTCAGCTGCTTCCGTATCTCTGTACAAGATGCTGTTCCAGTGGAAGTAGTTCAGGCCATTTAAGAACATTTCCCTCATTTCCCTTCATCCTACCAAGTGTGAAATTGAGGTGGGCATGCAATGCTCAGCAGGCTGGCCAGCTTGCGCTTGCTGACATTAAAGACAAGCTATGCTGCCTTTGCAGTGATTGTGCAGAGAGGCTTGGATCAGCCAGATCTCAAACAAAATTCACTATATTTTCATGCTTAAGAAGCTGAAAGGTTTTCTGCTATAGAGCTACTAACATCTTGAAAGGTGAAAGGGGCGTGGGGCCGAAACTAGCCTTACATATAGAAAGAGAGGATACAGGGAAGAAGAATAGGCCAGATCATTTTTTGATTATTAAAAAAAATTATTAAAAAAAAAAGAATAGGCCAGATCTTTGACATACTAAGAAACAAAAACATAATTACTGTCCATCATCATGTTGGCTGGGACTGGCAGGTGCATGACAACATTAGGGGGTTAAGCTGTTCCCCGCCTCTACTCTAATAGGCCAAATTAAGATACTGGGGCTGTCTTATTGTATTCATATAATAGAAGTATGTGATACAGTAACACACACACCCCGCCTATTGCGGGGGTTAGGGACCCACCCGACCCGCGATAACTGAAAATCTGTGATATGCGGATGCAGGTCAGGTGGGGCCTGGGGGGCAATCAGATCCCCCACCACCAAGCAGCGTTGGGGGGATCTGATCCACCACCGAGCTGGAGCCTGGGGCTTGGGGAAGGGAGAAAAAGGTTTAAAAAGCCCAAGCTTTTTAAACCTCCCCCCCCCTTCCCCACACCCCAGGCTTCAGCTCACTGGCGATTGGGAGGGGGGAAATAAAGGCTTTTCTCCCCTATCCCAGTGCTAATCAGCTGGAGCCCGGGCAGGTACTGCAGTCCCGCGATATAGCAGGACCGCAGTACATGAACTGTGAAATGTCGGGGGCTTACTGTATAAAGTGGGATTATCTACCAACCGTTACAGTAGACCCCATAACACAGGATGTCTTAGTTCTTTTTATAAGGTTGTCATGGCTAAAAACTGATGCGATTCCGAGTGGTTATGAGCATTATCAAAGTAACCCCAATATTTTCCAGTTCATGTCATTCTATAAGGATTTCAGTCCTATTTAATGGCCTATATGCCCCAGGAAAAGGCAACAAAAGCGAGCTTCAGTATATCAAACCAGCCTTGTTGACACTTTCAAAAACAGAACAAAAATGAAATTCACATTTGATGTGAAAAATACCGGGGCTAGATTGAGGCAGTGCTAAATGAATTGTTTCAAAACATATTGTGTAGCACTCGATTCGCAGAGGAAAGGCTGCCATCTCTCGTTTCCAATCATGTTAAGCCTCGTTATCACCACTTCTTCATTTTGCCCGAATGTTTGAGCGGCAGCACAGAGATAGCAGTGATAAGCACAATCCTGACATTAGATGAAATGTTCCCCTCATATTTAGAGAAGTAAAAGGGGGGAACCATGTGGCCATTACAAAATCCAGATGCACGACTAGGTTATAGGCCAGCGATGGTGAACCTTTTAGAGGCCGAGTGCCCAAACTGCAATTCAAAACCCACTATTTTTCCCCCCGCAAAGTGCCAATACAGCAATTTAACTTGGATACAGGTGGTTGTGAAGGGGCGATGTTGGGTGCCCACAGAAAGGGCTCCGAGTGCCACCTTTGGTACCCGTACCATAGGTTCGCTAACACTGCTATAGGAAATAGCTTTATAGGCTACTGATTTAAAAAAATGCAAGCTTTCGTAGACAATATTCAAAGCAAGTACCAAAAGGATGTTTCAAACAACAAGTTCATACTTTGTTTAATCTATATCTGATACTCTGCCCTATCACATATAGTTTCAAGGTGGCTAATATGCTATAACCAATGTTCCTTCTAATATTTTCTCCACTGTGCAGGAATCTTGTGCCTCTGCACATGGGGGGAGAGGGGAGTTTCAGCCAAACTCCAAAAGTAAACGGGCACAGATTTTAGTTTCTACTGTGTGGCACCAGTGATCACAGAGAACATCCGTTATAACACAGCTGAAACAGAATATACGTACCACAATAAAAGCAGTAGGGAAAAAGGTCAAATAAAAATAGTTGCTAAGACAAAGAAGAGAAAGGTAGCTAACAAATAAAGGCAAAGTATTTGAAGCTAACTGCTCTGGGCAAACAGAAATATTATTTCACCTATATCCAAACTTTAGCCTTCCAGATGTTTTGGACCGCAACTCCCACAGTCCTTCGCCATTGGCAATCGAAGCTTAGAATGCTGGGATTTGTGGTCCAAAACATCAGAAGGGCCGAAGTTGAGACATGCCTAAGCTCACATGAGTACTTTGCATTCGTAATCCTGAGGATACGGATGCAGAGTATGGTACCGCAGGCACCATGGCCCCAGAACCAATTGGCCCACTCACCACTTGGTGCATCTGCATGTCACCGCCAGTGTTGGACCTATCAGAGAAGTGGCTGGCTGGCACTTCCCCACCTCCCAAAGCAGTCAGCCACTCTGGAGAGGAGGTGGGATGAAGAGTCTCCCCAGTCAGCTGTTGGGTGGTCAGCTGTGCGAGGTGGCAGGGAAGCACCGGGTGGGCTACTTCTACAATAGCACAGTATCGGAGATGACGGGTACAAGAGCAGAATGTTGAGTGGACCAGCCAGTTCTGAGGGAAGGGAATGGACCTCATATCTATATCCCCAGGGATACAAATATGAAATACTCATGCCTGTTCATAAGTAATTGGTGTCAGCGGGATATCCATGCAATTAATGTCCCCTTTAATTTTCATTTCCACTGCACAGAGTTCTGTCACCAGTGCGAGTTCCATCACGTCTGAAACAAACACAGTTGCTGTGTGGTGGGAGGCAAAGGCGTGCACCTTGAACCTTCGTACAACAGTTGAGTATCACAATACCTACCCTTTCTTACTCCAATAGATAAGACTATCCAAAGAAAAACAATCCCAAATTATCTTAATGGTCAGATGGATTCATACAGAAGATGGTGACCCTCGGTGTACTCTGACCCCAAGCTCCTATTTGACATTGATGCTCAAAAACCCAGCAATAACTGATGGAGATCAGAATAGTACAGTACTGTATTTTAGTTCTACTGTGGCTGACATAACTGTGATATGGACATGTCTCTCGCACCCTTCAGCAGTCTAGCATTTCAGTTCGAAACAAAATCACTTGCTTGTTACATACTGTAATATGCACGTTACGTTGTCAAGACTTACTGTATCTGACACTCTAAATGTATTCATTACTCAATCTCCATTTATATCTCAAGCTCTCCAAACCGACTGCCTGGAAGTGAGCTGTGTATAACTCTATAAAGTTTACGATACTAGTAGAAAAGATGATTTGACAAAAAATGTAAAATGTGCAACTGTGTTCTTTCCAATTGGCTTTTAAGAAAGCAAATACAGTGGTTTGGCTGTTGCATTCATACAGAATAATATGACAATCTGCTAATTCCTTCTTTAAGATTACTAATTTATAGCAACGGAGCACTAAAAATGTGCAGTCATCTTTATATAGATATATATTATTAGAATAAGTATTTCTGTTGTCAGAAAAGAGCCTTACATTTTCAGGTCCAAGCTTGGGGGGGTCATATTATATACAAACAAGTACCTAACTTGTTTTTTAAAATTGCTCCAGTGCATCTTCAACTGCTGATATAACAATTACTCATCTGTTTGGAAGAGTGGCCCATGTTCCATGAAAGTTTACACTAAAAAATAGCAGTTAGCCTTTCAAGTGCCGAAATGTCACCCACCCCCCTTTTTGGCTCGTTTTGTTTTTCACTGAGTATCACGGCTGTATCTGGCTGCAGCGTCAGAGTTGGGAGTTCAATTCTCTTGATAATGCCTGGACTCAATGATCCACAGGGTCCTTTCTAGTTCTGCAGTTCTGAGGTTGTTCCCATTAAATGCTTGCACAGATTAACATGGTTACAGCTCCAAAAACTATAACTAAAAAAGGCACTAGACTCAGCCAAATGCAGTAAATGCCCTAATGAAGAGACTCGCACAGGGACAAACGTCATCTCTACGATCTTCTTTCGATTTGGATTCCTGCACTGAGAAGTAGCTTGGACTCAATGGCCTTAGAAGCCCCTTCTGACTCCATGATTCTATGATCTTCCTAACTAAATGAAAAAAGGTCAAAAATAATAATAGCTAAGACAAAGAAGAGAACGAGTAGCTTTGTGCTGACCGACCAGAGCTTCGCTCTCTCTCTCGCTCTGGGTGGCCACACCTAGGGAGGCCTGAAGGGTTTCTACCCGGAATCGGATCTTCTCGGTGGCTGGCCCGGCACATTGGAACAAACTGCTGATGGAGATTAGGCTGGCAGATTCGCTGTCGGCCTTCAGGAGGGTATTAAAGACCTGACTCTTCAGGGAATGCTTAGGGTGACCACCGAGTGCACAGTGGTTTGTTGTCAGTTGTTTGTCTGTTGGTCCCAGCCCTTTCTTGCTGGACCCTGTTTATGTTATATGGCTGCTGATGTTCCATTTCTATTTCTATTTCTATTTTTTATTTTATTTGCATTTTATTCTCATTATTTATATTATTGATATTATTGTTATTATTTGTAATTTGATTGGGTTTGGCTGGGGTTTTCTTTGTTTGGAGAAGTTGTTTATTTGCAACGTGTTATACACCGCCCTGAGTTCCCGTGGGAAAGTTGGGCAGTTAACAAGTAAGTAAGTAAGTAAGTAAGTAAGTAAGTAAGTAAGTAAGTAAGTAAGTAAGTAAGTAAGTAAGTAATGTAAACAACAAGACTATGTCCCTGCCTTACAGCAAAGTGAACTCTTTACATTCCACGTACCCCCCTGTCTATGGTGAACGATTATGCAACACTCTTTCCAAAAAGCTACAGAACCACCTATTGTGGATGTTGAATCATGAATGTAGAATCAGTTTTCTGAATTGGATATTTTGCTCAGATTCTCCAAGAAAAAATATCTATAATGCAAAACTTACTTCCCTGAAGAAAAATTAAGAAAACAAATACCCACACCTCTGCAGAAATGCTTGGAGCACAACAAGAATAGCATAGATTCACACAATAACATCATAAACCCTTCCAGCCACACAAGGAGCCAAGCAGAAGAGAAGGTCACTCTCAAGGGAAATGTCTTTTTGTCCCACCAAACTGACTCAGAGGATACAATGAAGCGGTGATCTGGATGTCTTTTTCAACAATTAACTCAAATTATATTTTCATAACCCTGACACAACCAGGATGACAACATACAAGCTGTGCCTCACTCTTCAAAACATGAAGAGGAAATGTCCAAACAACATGAGGAGGAACTATATACCAGCCCAAAACCACCTTTCTCTCAGCACCACAGAAAGAAGAATGGCATGTGGACTCCTCCAAAGGCTGGAACAACCAATGGGACTTCTATATTGAGTGCTTTCACCACCTCGCCTAAGTTGCAATCATCCACAAGGGACAATTCTTTAACCTTTACTGTTTCTTTGATTTCAAGCTACAAATTTCTCTGTTTTGGAGGTCAAAGTGCAACATTTACCAGTATTTCCCAGTTTCCTTGCAAGACAAACTTGCAAAAGGGGAAGGGGAAAGGGGAAGGAGATGGATGAGACCACACATACCAACTCAAAGCAGAAATCTGAAGGAAGAATATATGGGTAGATGGCAGTGAAATTAATCAAGGAAGTAATCACACAGGCTTCAAAAAAGGAAGAAAATAAATATGAGCAAACAGATGTTATTGGTAAATATTGAACTACTTAGTTTGCTCAGATTGATATCAATGATTTTTCACTCCCTGCAAAATACAGCAATTTATAATTTCCTTTTCTAATCTATGAATATCAAGTTCTGAAGGAGGACGTGCAAACAACAACATTGTGCACCCTGCTGTAAATGCTAAAAAAAGGACAATTTCCAAGCTAAATCTAAGATTTGCAAAACTTCATTGCCCACTCCCCCTCTCCAATATTATTAATCAACAACAAAAAAATGACATAGTACAAGCAGGTTGTGCCGAGAAGCTTGCAGGACTAGAGAAACTATTTTCAGTCCCAAGACATGAACACAGGTTTTACAGACAGGCAGACAAGAACTTGGAGGATTTCCCAGCCTTAATCATACACATTAAGGACATGTCTACTGGGCCTATCTAGATTGGCAAAAAAAACCATAGAAAAATCTGAATGCAAGGGACCGGGAAGGAACTTTGTTTCCTTCAGCAATGTCCTGTGCGTTGCTAAGATTGGAATCATTAGTTTGTTATTAGGTAAACTACTTCTTAATACAGATTGTGTTCTTTCCTTATGGCCTATTAATCCCAGGTTCCATACATCCCCTTGTATTTCTTATTTGGCAGCACAAGAAGGAAGAGGCCCATCGGTGTGTACTAACCTTCCTTTGAGCTGATCCTTCCATTCCAGAGACACCAAGGTGCCCTGACTCCCTGTAGGAAAGAGCCTTCCTGTACACCTGTCCCATCTTACTCCGTCCAAGTGCCCTCCTGTACACACTTCTGGTAAACTTTTTTTGCCTCCCCCTTCCTTCCCTAATAGCTTCTCTCCTCTGTGGTGGATGGAGGGTCATCCAAGTTCTCTCCTCCACTGGTGTGTGTGTGTGATTGTGCTGTGCTCGGAGTAAGCAAGTAACCCTGTTACTGTGTGGCAATCGGCACCCAGGTCACTCACTGACTTCCGGCCTCCCCCAAAGGCGTCCTTGGCGAGGTTCCTGCCTCTCTTCCCCTCCTTTATTTTGCACAGCACACACTGGACACACAAAGCCCGACACGGACCCACACCAACCCCTTTCCTCCTCCTCCCCCCCCCCGTCCTCTCTCCAGCAAAACGCCCCATTTCCCTCTTGCCTCAGGCCTGGCTTAGGAGGAAGCGCTGCCCTTGTTCTTTTCCGAGGTGGCAGCTTCCAAGTCGGTGTCGGGTATGGAGACGACAACAACCCCAACCCCCTCCCTCCCCCCAAAAAATTAATAATAACCTCAGAGCACTTTCGGGACACCCCCTTCCGTCCCGCAACCCCACGCTTTCCCAAAGGGCGGGGAGGGTCGTCCCAGAGGGGATCGGAGGGGCCCCTTCCAGCCTCCCCCGTTGGAGATCGGACCCGTCCGCCAGGGAGCCCACGACCCTAAACCCAAACCCAAACCCCCCACCCCGACCCGGTGAGAGAGAGAGGGGGGGTCCAAGTGTGTGTGTGGGTCGGGGGGGGGCGGGGGTTGCTTTTGCTCCTGCCGGCTGGTCCCTACCTGGTGGTTCTCCTTGATGCCCGGGTTGGCCTGGCTGTTGTGGCTGCTCATCATATTCATGTAGAGGGACCGGGATAAAGGGCTCCGGAGGTACCTGGCAGGGCCAGACCACATCCTCTTCCTCAGCACCCACAGAAGCAAGGTGTAGCAGCCCAGCCAGGCCAGGAAGAGTCTCATGGGGGGCGCAGGGCGGGCAGGCGGGCGAGGGGAGTGAAAGAGAGAGAGAGAGAGAGAGAGAGAGGGCGGGCAGGTAGGAGAAAGAGGGAAAGAAAGGGACGCTCAATCACCCCCTCCCGCCATCGCCGCCGCCGCCGCCGCCGCCGCCGCCTCCTCCTCCTCCGCCTGCACTCTCCATGGCGGCAGCGACAGCCAGCGCCGAGGCTCCCCTTTCAGCGCCCGCACATCCACGCACACATTCACGAGCGCATAGTGTGTGTGCGTGTGCGTGTGCGCGCGCGCACACACACACGCACGCACGCACGCACGCACGAACACAAACACCAGGCCGGAACCTGAGACCGCAGGGAAAGGGACTCCGGCCGGACGCGATGGCCGGGGACACACGCGCGCCGCCTCGCTCGCCTGCTCGCTGGCGCGTGCACGCGCGCCAGCCCTTTCTTGTCCGCCCGCTTCCCCACCAATCACGGGGCCGGCCGGGAAACCGCCTCTGGGGGCGCTGCTTTTCAAAACGGCCGGGAACACAATGGCGGGGCCGCGCGCGCGGAAGGCTCTCCTGCCCCCCCCCCACCCGCAGGGAGGAGGAGGAGGAGGAGGAGGGCTTCTCCTTTCCCAAATGTGTTGTTCCCACACAACTCCACACGGAGTAGGGGCGTGTAGGGCACCTGTAGGGCGTGTGGGTGTATAATTTGTGCCACTCCTCGCGCTGACACGGGGGGGGAAAGCGAATTACAGTGGTACCATGTATAAAGGAATTAATTCGTTCCAAATGAAATTATGTTAAGCAAATTTTCCTTTATACAAATTCCCATAGGAATGCATTGAAAACAGAGTAATCCCATTTTTATGTCGTACAGATTTTCCCCATAGGTGATTATGTTAAGCAAATTTCCCCTATCTCCGGAATTTTTATGTTGTACAAATTTTATGTTATACAAGCTGTTATGCAAGGGTCCACTGTATATGGAAAGCTGCTAAGAAAGAGGGGACCTTCTGGGGGGTCACCCCATTGGTAGCATCGCCGTCCTTGAGAAGTGTCCTGGCGCCGTATTGGAAAAGCAAAGCAAAGTGTTCTGCTTATATACCGCCCATACCACTTCAAGTAGTCTCTGGGCTGTTTACAATTTAATTACAGTATGCAGGCTACACATCCCCCCCCCTCCCAGCTGTATACTCATTTTACGGACTTTGGAAGGATGAGTCAACCATGAGCGGCTACCTGGAACTGAACCCAGGCCATGGAGGATTTTGTAAACCAAAACCAACAGCTTGAATCTTATTCGGGAGGCAACGGGTAACCAATGCAGGTGGGCCAGAATGGGGGTGATGCGGTCAAACCTGCCCGCACCAACCACCAACCTGGCCGCCGCATTCTGCACCCGCTGCAGTCGCTGAACAGGGTTCAAGGGGCCAAGATGTTTGGCTGCTGGAAAGGCAAACAGTCTGCCTTTTAGCGAAGGTCTCAAATCTGCTGTCTGCTCCATGACAAGGTTGCTGTCCCATCACTGCATGACAAAAGCTTGGAAGACTGGAAATCACATCCATAAAAACAAAGGGCCCTTGCAGGACCAGATCTAATCTAGCATCTTGTATTCTACAGTGGCCAACAAGGAGCTTCAGGAGAGACTTGCCTATCATTGCGCTTAGAAGATATACAGTAACCTCCCCGCCACTGCCTATCGTGGGGGTTAGAGTCCCACCCGACCTGCGATGACTGAAAATCTGCGATATGCAGGTGCAGGTCAGGTGTGGCCTGGGGGTGGGGGGCAATCAGATCCCCCACCGCTGCTCACCTGCACTGCTCCGAGACTTCTCTCAGCAGCCCGGGTGAGCGGTGTTGGGGGAATCTGATCCACCACCGATCTGGAGTCCAGGGCTTGGAGAAGGGAGTGGCACCCTCTCCCCCCCCCTCCCCACACCCCGGGCTCCAGCTCATTGGTGCCAGGGTGGGGATATAAAGGTTTTTCTCCCCCACCCCAGCACTAATCAGCTGGACCCCTAGCAGGTACTGCGGTCCTGTGATATAGCGGGGCCACAGTACATGAACTATGAAATGGCAGGGGGTTACTGTAAATCTTCTGAACATAAGATTTCTATCCAGTTATCATTCATAGCAAGAATGTAAGAACTGAATCGAATCAAACCAACAGTCTTGTTTCCTGTAGTGGTCAGCTTGATCCCCTGGGAAGCCTACAAGTGGATCATAAAGGAAACATCTCTCCTTCGATCTGTTCTGCCTTCCCCATATTGAGAGGATCACAGGTTTTGAACATTTACTTATTTAGTTATGGGGCTGCTGTTGAATTTGTCTCATTTCCTCCTAATATCTTTGTGGCATAATATTCCAGAAATTAAATGCGAACATAAGACAGCCTTGCTGGTACAGGCCACTGCCCATCCAGTCCAGCATTTTGTCTCACCATTTGCTTCAGGGTATTCTCAAGCAGATGTCTTCACCTGCTTAAGATTCCTTGCAAATGGTATCGAGAGATATCCTGCCTATCTCTCCAACCCGGAGGTTGTCCTTAGGCATCCATAATGATACTCTTGTTCTCCATGAACATGTCCAATCCTCTCTTAAAGCTGTCAAGGCTGCAATTTGCTTCCTTTTGTTCTTAAAAGCCAGCTGATCATTGCAAGAACCAGAACCAAATCTAGGTGTTCTGGAAGGGAGAGAAAAAGACCTATGAATTTTCTCCACACACATTGACCTTCAGATCTTGTTTCCCTAATTCTAGATAGGCAGTGGCAATATTGAAGGACTTTTAAACCAGAACATCGTGTTCCTCTATTAGTAATTCATATTTCAGCACTACAGAGAATTTGGGTACTGGCTGGCAATCTCTTGATCAAATTCAACCCTGAGCATGTGGCAGCAGGTGTGATTGCTCAGTGGTGGTGAAAAGTACTCTGTGAAAGTTCAGCAGTGCTCTGTTGTGTCTCTGTATTTCACTGCCATACACCATGATAAAATAGGTACAGAAATGAACATGTTTACCTAAAGCATCTGATAGTTATACTGCAGTGCAAACTGTGCTAAAATAAATCAGAGCTCCCACAGAATATAGGTCTAGGAAACACTGGGAATATTTGTGAAAAAACTGTTCATTTCATGTGGAGGAAAATCAAGACTTTACTAGAGGCTGGAAAAATATTGTTATCAAACTAGCATCAGTAAATCTGTGGAGATTCTCAACGGAGATTCTTAGTCATCCAGGCCTGGTTATCTGGGAGTCAGTAAGAGATACATTTCTATAATTAACTCTTTGTTGAGAAATAACTGTTTTTATATTCTCCACCCTAATCTTTATTCAATTATTGTGCTATACTGTATCATTAACACTGTAAGGTTGGTATTGAACATCTTAAATAACCATAATGTACAACTAGGAGATACAAAGCCTCCACATTTCAATAGGAAATGTGCAACAAAGTCTGCTAGATAGATTATTGTGCCAAAAATATACTATATACTGTACCAAAGGAGCAATTATGTTATTAATTAAATTCTGTATTTAGGAAAACACAATCGGTTTTCTGGTAATATACTTTCAGAAGGATTATTGTTCTCATATTATGTGTGAAGCACAGTACAAACGATATTTAAAATTTCAAATGTAAGCATACACCAAAGTGTTCTGACAGATCACTTGAAATTTAACCCAAAACTTGTTAACTTCATTATTACTTCTGATATAACAATGAGGCACAAAGCCATTTTACTTTTGTGTGAAGTATTCAGGATATAAACGGAAAGATGCTAATCTGATGTACTTTATATGATTTCTACTACTATTTCAAGGAAACTACGGAAAGAGAGGAGATGTTTTAAATTTAAGTGTTCTTTTCAATGTTGATGTTTTCTATTGGATCTGATGGTGCTTCTCATTTTGAGGTACACTTCAGAAATCATTTCCCCCCTTTTGTGTTGTGTTCAACTCAGTTAGAAATCCTTGACTTTCAAATAAATAATTTTGCTTCAAAAATAAACAAAATGACTATATATATATATACATAAAATCTCTTGGGCAAAGGACAGAATGGTAGGATTTATTATGGCATAATTTAGGCATTGTGATATATCAAACATCATTAGTTATTCATTAATTATGCAGTGTATACTGTATAAAGAAAATAATAAAAGGTGTTCACAGGCACAAATCCCAAATGTTATGTTCAGCTATTTGAAACAAGACAGAGAAAACCTGACAGACAATCCAAAAGCTGTCTGCAAGCAAAACCAGAGTCCCACTGTATAATTTTACATACGCTTATTCTCATTTCCATAGTATTAAGCAATCAGGACATCAAATACTAGTAGACCTGGTACCTAGTAAATATATTTTTGCTATAGTCCCAAATTACCAAGTCAAATTGTGTAAATGCATTTTAATTTTTGCTCATGTATTATAATGTGCTTTGGAAGCATGAAATATCTTTCCTTTCATAGCCAAGCCTTTCAGCAGGGAACTTAGATTTTGATGGGAACTTCTCCCTGCCATCTCAGACAATAACATGCCTTTCTACCATCCAAATTTGGTGTGTTTCTTATGAAACCGTTTCCAATGAATTTCCTCTTTGCTTTTCTACTGTCACTGACAAACTGCAGGGCTGTGTGCATGTAGTCGCCAGTGTATTTGATAAAACATACCCATCATTTTCATTGCTCTCTGGTGGAACTGCACATGCCTCCTCCCCTTCTAGTTAAGGCTTTCCTTGTCTTCTTTCTATATTAGAAACAATTATCATCTACTCTTCTGGTTTACTTAGAAGCAATGGGGAAGCAGTATTCCAGAGTATCAATGGTGATGAAATGCACCTTCTTAAAATTATGGGCCATTGCTTTCTCCAAATCAGGATAACTTAAGAGGAATATTCATAGCTTTCTAACATACAATCATGCTGTTTCCTCTGGAGGCCTGAGGTGAGGTAGAGTCATTTTAGTATACTCAAATGTTTATTCAATTACCTGTTATGGTAGCTGAACTAGAAAGAGCTACTTGCTTCAAAACAATGTGCTCAATGTGCTCAAAACAATGTGCTCAGTCATATCAGATGAACATCCAATGGTTCAGACTGCTCCAAAGAATCCCGTGTTCTCCTTCAAATTTGACATCAGTTGGAGTGAATCTCATTCCCCTAACCCAAATATTCACAGTCCACGCACAGGCATTAGGTGGCTATTTTGGATAGAAAAGGGTGTCCATGTTAGAATCTGCACAGCTGCAATGCAAAGAGGAACCAGGCAGATCATGTAGAACATGGCGTCATGGAGACCTAGGAACAAACTGGGAGAGAAGTCTAAATGTTACCATCTTCAGTACTTTCTACAGTAATTGCAAAATAAGAAACGATCACACATTATCACAGCTTTGTTCTCCTAATACAGGGGTCCTCAACGTTTTCAAACAGCGGGCCGATCCACCACCATCCCGATACCACTCGGGCCGGACCACAGTCCAAGGAAAAAAAGGGGGGCAGGCGGGGGGGAGTGGGGGATCTTGCCGTGGCCCTCCCACTTTGAACTGCCCCCCTAGCCAACGTGCCAATCATCTGGATGGTAGGTGGAGGGAGTGGGGGAAGCGACATAGCCCACCGCTTTGAACTGCCTCAGCAGTAGAAGCAGCTGCGGTGGCTTGCTTGCTCTTGAAGCAGGGGGTAGGGGGGGTGTCTGCCATTGGTCCCGGGGGCCCGGATTTAGGACCCTGTGGGGCCGCATCCGGCCCCCGGGCCTTAGGTTGAGGACCCCTGTCCTAATAGTTCAACAAAACCACCCTTGGTTTTCTTCCATTAGGATTAGAGAACCATCCTATTAAACAAAATGCTAAGTTAAGTTCCTTCATGAAGAATGTAGAAAATACATAGCAATGCAATAGGAACTAATCAGAGCATCTGGCCAATGTCTCATAATGTATCTGAGCCTGGATGCCCATGTATTGGCAGTGGCTGGAGATGTGTTTCAAATTAAAACTAGTCGGCTAGCTGCGCCTACTCCTTGAGAAGTCTGACTTGGTGGCACATGTCTTGGTTACCTCCCATTTGGATTACTGCTTTGTTTCGTATGCAGTTCTGCTTTCAATTTCCTAGGATCCCGGAACTGATGGTGAAATTGCAGTACACTTAAAAATATGGTTACTAGTCTATACTTAGTACATAGTTTGAGGATAAGATCAAATTTAATTACAACCTGCCCCTTACCTTGGATCAGGTTGAGTAGCTTTGTTATTGAGATGGGCATATCCAAACTGATTTAATATTACAACTACAAGCATAGGGGCTAAAGACTGTGCTGGTTTTGTAAACAGAGCATTTGTTCCAAAAACCATCGATGAAAGTGGTGACCTGAAATTTTAAGCATACGTATTACATAATGCAGTCATATAAATGTGAAACTTTTTAAAACTTTAGGAAGAACTTCATAGGGTTAGAGCTGTTCGGCAGTAAAATATGCTGCCACAGAGGGTGGTGGAGTCTCCTTCTTTGGAGGTTTTTAAGCAGAGGCTGCTTACTTTGACCCTTAAGGTCTCTTCCAACCCTATGATTCTATGATTCTACGAATGGTTGGTAATGGCCAAACTCAAACATTATATATAGACCCTTGAAAGTATTGTCTGGAATATATTTTTTCTTTGACAACAAAGGGGGGGGAAGGGTCTGCCTCTAGACCCTTTCTAGAAATGTGGACCCTCAATCTCTTGTGTCACACATACCTAAAATAAAAGAATAAAGAGATAAGGATTCTAGGTTCAGCAACATCTCCATTTTCTTTTGGGATACCCCTTCCCCCACGACTTTATTGGCTAAATGAAGGTTTGGTGAAACAGACATTTGTCCTACTGTTTGGTCCACTGAGAGACAGATGTGTGTGCTACATAATTGCTGGAGTGAATCAAATTGTCCATGGACCATTCTTACCCACACCTTTCTGACCTGTCAGGGGCTTTTACTTTTTTGGTGCAAGTAGGATCCCTCATTCCATTTTGGACTCATTGATTTTTCAAGGTGAGAAATGTTCAGCAGTGGTTTTCCATTGCCACCTTCTGTTCAGTACTAATGAAAGTTAGCTCGACTGTCTGCCATTGGCTCTTTTGCCAGTGTCTCCTTTAGCTACAGCAGCTGCCCAATCACTGCCACCTCCATCAACATGGGTACTATCCATTCTCTTCTGCTGCTGCAGCAGTTACCTTTGAGGAGGGTGGATGCATCTCAGTCTGGTGTCTCAGCTGTGACCATTCTGCTTTGAATGGCCCTGCCAAGAGTCCAGACTCCTAAAAGAGTCTGGCCTCCTGATGGCATTTCTCTCAGCTTCAACAGCGCACTGAAACCCCCTCACCAGGTTAAGTTGTGCATCCCAGAAAGCCTACGTTTTATAGTCCTTGTGTGGATCATGAAAAACGGTGGATTTTTCTGAAATAAATTGATGTGCCTCAATGCTTGATTTGCCTGTGTTGTGGACAAGAAGCTACTTGTAGGAAAGAATATGGGAAGATAAAATGGTTACCTATAAGCAAAGATGTTGGACAAGGGTGTATTTTATCTTCTTATCTATTCAATCATTATGCAGACCATATCCTACAAAAATCCGGACTAGATTCAAATGGATGAATAAATATTGGTGCAAGTAATATTAGCCATGCAGATGACACACTCTTCCTGGCAGAAAGCACCAATGACTTGAAACAACTTTTAGTGTAAGTGCCAAAGCCGGACTACAGTTGAATATTAAAAAGACAAAAATCCTGACTACAGAGGAACCAAACAACTTAAACATTAAGAAACTGAAACATTTAAAGACTATTTGTTGGCTCATCATCAGTCCAGCCAAGAAATCAGAAGGTGGCTGAGCCCTAGAAGGCCAGCAATGAAGGAATTAGAAAACATAAGTGTATGGAGACCAACACCAAAATCACTCCTATTCTTGTATTCCTGACCACCATATTATATATGGGTGTTAAAGCTTGATAGTAAATAAAGTTGAGGGGGGCAGCAGAAATTGATTCATTTGAAATGTGGTGCTGGAGGAGAGCTTTGCAGGTACTGGACTGCCAGAAAGAACAAGCGATCCTAAAGCAAATCGACTCTGAATTATTTGTAGAGGCAAAAATGACAAAACTGGGGCTGTCATACTTTGGGCACACTGTGAGTAGACAAGATTCTGTGGGGGAAAACCAATAATGCGAGGGAAGGTAGAAGGCAGCAAGAAAAGAGGAAAACTAAGATAGAGAGGAATTGACTTCCTAAAGGAAGCCATAGCGAGCATTTTGCCAATACTGAGAAGGGGCTGAAAGTAGTTGCTTCAGGATATTAGAAAATTAATCATTTCTTTGGCTCTGTGGACAGGCTGAGGAAGGACAAAATATAAGTGTACTGTATACTGTATTTGGCAGTAAATATTCAGTACATCACTTTAAACAGATGCTTTTCAAGGTCTAGTTGAGAACCTGCCCAATTTGGCTCTAGGCAGGCTCTCCCCTGATAACCAGACCAAACAAAAGCCAACAGGAGGATGTTTTCCATTTAAAGTGATGCAGGGATTATGTTCTGTTCAATACACACATTTTTTGTTTTATTTCCTCAGCCGCTCCATGGAGTCGAGGAAGTGATTAATTTGCCCATATCCTAAAATGGCTGTCTTATTACATCACTACATTCTTTGGAGCAATATCACTTCATTATATTGACCAAGGTTGCTGTGTAGACTAAATATGTTGGACCCAATAGGGTTGTTTGAAGTCTGTGTGCCATTTGGAAGCAGGGATCGCACCAAATGGCATACTGCCCATCCTGCTGACTCTATTTAGTCTGCTCTAGCAAAGCCATTTAGAGACAGACTGATCCTACTAGGAGCTAACTTTATTTATGACAACAAAAGGAGCCGGGTGAGTGGGAGTTTGGAAAGCAATTTGTGTAAAACATTACACTGTGAAATATACTACAAAATACAGAACTCTTCAAGTTAGCACCAACAAGAAAAATAATACAGCATTATTACCAATGATAAATGTGTAGACAGTACTAAAAAAGAGAGAGGTACCTTCGTTTATGTTTCTTTAAATCTGCATCCACAATATCAGCCAAAGGCAAATTAAACAGACTAAAGGAAGCTTGAACAATTACCCTAAAATCAAGAAAAAGTTAGATGTCACTGTTTTAGATGCCAATAAAAGTTATTGATTGAGTGAATACACGTCATAAAATGTATAAGCTAAACATTTTCATACCATAAAATATTTCTGTTTTGTAGTATTGCAAGCACTTGAATAATAAAAGTTGACAATAAATAATAAAAAAATAATATCTCATTATGCTGAGTATTCCAGAATCACATGCATAGAAGTCTATTTTATTTGAAAATCCTTTGGCATTCTAATCAAAAATCTAGTTTGTTAATTTGACTGCTGTTAATATATTGAGACTTGGGCAACTGACACATCAAATTCCAGTTGCTTTGCTCCTGGCAAGAAATGATTTGAGATGAAGTCCACCTCATTTGATTTGAGATCTACCTTCTGCTCATTCCTGATCTGGAATACCATTTAGAGCAGTGATGGGGAAGCTTTTAGAGGCCCAAGTGCCCAAACTGCGATTCAAAACCCACTAATTTTTCGCAAAGTGCCAATAGAGCAATTTAACCTGAATACAGGGGGTTGTGAAGGAGCTACGGCAAATGCTCACAGAAAGGGCTCCGAGTGTCACCTTTGGCACCCCTGCCATAGGTTCGCCAACACTGATTTAGAGTATCATTTTTCTCCAGGTAGCTGGTCTCAACTTTCTATTCTCAACCTGGAGCAGAACTTTAAAACTATCTGACATTTGGTACTTCACAGTATTCACTATATGGCCATTTTCAGTGAGAAAATCCTAGATTGCATTTTGGGGGTGTAAATTAATGTGTTCATATGCTTGAAAACAAGGTAGGAATTTTATATATGAATTTTCTGCCCAAGAAAGAATACAATGAAAAATGTACTATTATAAAAGCAGAAATTTCAAATTCCATCATCATCTATTGATATGCTTTCTGTAGATGGCATATGTGTTTGTCATGCTTGCTGGTATAAAAAGGAAGTACCCACACCCTCCCACGAAGAAATTATTTATCTTTCCTTTTAAAAAAATTATTATACAAATTACAAAAAAGACAAAACATCAACAACAGTGCACCCCTTCACCAACAGGATCACTCTTCTTATTTACAGTCATTACCCTCCCCTCCAGAACAAAATCTGTTGCGTGGAAGCTTTACCCTTATCTCGTACAAGCACATATTCAATAAATCTACCCCATATATCATAGAAAATATCTCTTTTTAACTCTCCTTTTTAATCTTTAAAATATATGTCAATTTATCATTTAAAGCAATATTCCATATTTCATTGTACCATTCATCTAAGCATAGTTCATATTTAGATTTCTAATTTCTAGCAATTATTAATCTATTATTTATCTTTCCTACATTGAGATGCTAACAGTTTTGGAGTAGAACTCGTAGCCAACATTTGAGCATTCTGACGATGACTTTCAAATCTATTACATAATTCAATTGGATTCTAATTTATTGCAATCCTCCAAAAGCTGGTTTACCAGTCCCACTTTCTGGTGATGCTCTGGGACCATGCAGTGTGGATAAGGCCACGCAGGTGGTGTGGCACACAGCCCTGTTATCACAACATGCTCCAGAGAATCTCAGCTGGAGTTTATCCAGCGAGGCATAATTGGGATCCAAATTAAATTCTTAAAATAGGAGATAAATGTTTTACTTACATGTTTACTGTGAGATAAATAGCCAAGAGGTAGTAGTGTTCTGGGCCTAGAAGAAACATGATCGCTGCAGCTATTCCTTCAAAGTAGAAGGAAAATAAGACAATCTTGTAATACCCAAATTTCTTCAACAAAGCTTGACTGATGAGCACAAGACACTGAAATGTATCAAGAACAAAAAATATATTAAGCCTCTCATATTATTTTAACCATGATCTAAAAAAAAAGAGGTCCAGAATGTCTTGTGTGTCTTTATTTGTGTCATGGAAATTTCGATAAAAATGTAATTTGTACCTTTTTGTAGCTTATAAACAGCACAGCTTACTGCTCTGTCATATAACATTCCAGGAAGAGTGAAGGGACTCAGTCCTTGTTAGACCAGGTCACATTCTCCTTGGAGACTCTCAGGCTTACATCTGGATTTACTACCTAGATGTCATGGTTTTGATACTGGCCGGAAGTGGATCTGAACATTTTGTACAGGCTGGGCAGCTGCATATGCCTGCTTTGGATCTGACTACTGACACATATTTTATTATACCATACAACAGACGAAAAAGCTATTTTTGACAGGGTTAAAATATGTATATATCTATTAAAAATACAGAGTAAAATCCAGTTGTTAGTCCCAAGCAGAGCAGATTCTGCAGCCAGGTGCCTAAACCATGGCGTGGACGTGGACTTCCAGACAACTTCTTTTGTGAGTTTTGGCATTTTCTTTGTACAGTATGTGGTCTTTGGGACCTCAAAATGAATCATCTGAATTTCCATTATTTCCTATGAGGAAATTTGCTTTGATATAAGAGTGTATTGGTTCACAACACACTCTTGTGGGGGGGGCGGCAGGGGGGCGGCGGATGACGGGGGACAGCGACGGGCACGGGGGGTGGACAGCGACGGGCACGGGGGGGCCGCGGGCAGATGGCAGCGGGTGGCGGGGGGGCAGCAGGCTGGCCAGCACCCCCTCTCCATTTTGGCGCCCTAGGCAACTGCCTAGTTCGCCTTAATGAAGGCGCCAGCCCTGTTTGTGATTATGCCTATTTTACATACAGTAGGAATGCCACATATTTTGTCAGTTGTTAAAAAAGCCACTTTTTTCCCTAGATTCAAAGCTGAGAGAGAGGAAGGGGGGGAGAGAGAGAGACAGAGAGCCTTTTCACACGACCCCTAAGATCCGCTGGCCACTTAAATTCGGACCAGAGATCTTGGGGGTTCGTTGCTCTTCCTGCGTCCCCACCCCTCCGCACTTCCTTGCTCCTGTCTGCGTGAGGGGAGGGAGAAAAAAAGGGACAAAAGAATGCAGGCTCACCTCCGTTTGCTGGTCCAAGCCGCCCCAGCCGCATTCCTTCTCTTAAAGGGGCGGGAGGCAAAAAACAACAACAAAGAAGCGAGGAGAGCCCGCACTCACCAGATTACATCCGGATTTGGTGATTTTCACCCTTCAAGAGCAGGTACATGAAAAGTGCGCTGGGACGCGCTTAGGTGGGCGTGGTCGCACTTAATTATCTGTAAACTCCGGAGCTGGTGGGGAAACAATTTTAAGCTCCGGAACTGGGAGTCATTTGCGGTGGAGTTTAGGGGTCGTGTACAAAGGGCCAGAGAGAGAGAGTATTGAAGTTATCACTTGTGTTGAAAGCAGTGTAGAACTACCTCCAGTCCAATGAACAAATGTTGAATTTGTTTATAAAAATCTGTACAGTCTCTTAGCCTTTTTTTTTTTGCTAAAATCAACTGTAGCACACCCAAAAGGCACAGTATGAAAAATTGTCTGCAAGGAAATGAATTGACTCTTGTAAACAGGGTGAGGAAATACATTTGTCAGGAAATCAACATGTTTATCTTTTAAAATAAAAGAACAGAGATTGTCTGCTTACCTGAGGACAAATAAAGCCTGCTCCATACATGATGCTTCTGAGAGGGGATGAGAGAACATCCTTAGGAATGAGATTATCTGCAAAGATCATCATGAAATTGTTGCAAAATGCCAAGTGGAAGACTTGAAAAAAGTTCATGGTTACAAAAAGCAAAAAATTTCTCTGAGCCATGATCTGCTTCGTCAACGAGATGACGGAAGACCAAGACAGTACCCTCTCGGCACTTTCTAGTTGAGATGCATCTTCAAGAGTGTTTTGCTGTTCATACTCGGTAGTGCTATACAATCCCGTATAACACATGCAAGCAGTCGCTACTACTCCTACCACAACCACGAAAATTTGAAAATAGTTGAAGTTCTCCATATTATCGGTAACCAAGCCACAGAAAAGGATGCTCGTGGATCCCACTAAGGTTGCCACTTGGTTGTACTTAATAAGCTGGAGCCTACTTTCGTGGCTAGTGGAAATTTCGGCAAAGAGGGCACATTGTGCGAGCAGGACGAATGTGAGGAGGCCATCAAAAGCACACAAAGAGATGATGAGATGAAGGCCACTAAGCCACTCCTTTTCTTCATACTGTTTCCAAGGAAACCAAGGAAGCAAAAATGCCAAACCATAGAGCGGTGCTCCGTACAGTATGGAAAACTGACGTCGGGAGCAACATGGCATCCTGGAATTGTCTTGGATATATCCAAAGAAAGGATCATTAATAGCATTCCATATCATAAAAACAACCTGAGGGGTGGGGAGACAAAATAACAGTTTATTTTCAGGTTTTTTTACATACACACACCTGGTTCAACAGAGGTTACAGAGCAACCTGTTCTGTGCTATCAAGTCAGATCCAACTTACAGTGACCCTAATGGGGCTTTCATGGTAAACAAGATACTGTATTTAAAAAGTGGTTTTGCCAATTCTACTACCCCAGTTAGTTTTTGTGGCTGAGCAGGGATTCGGACCCTTTTCTCCAAAGTCCCAGTTCACTATATCCGTTAGGGCGCATTGGGAATCACAGCTTACACCACCAAAAATGCAGTGCAAACATTATATGGGAAAGAATAAATAATGTAGTTTTAGAAGAGGCAGGCATGTCTGTGAAGATTCTCACTCATCCAGGTGAAGTTATCTGGATGTTCAGTCATGGCAACTGAACTTCTTTTCTTGTGGGACCGAAATGTTTCGCTACTCATCCAAGCAGCTTCTGAAATGTTTTGATCTTACAAGAAAAGAAGTCCAGTTGCCATGACTCCAGGTAAGAGGTACTCTCAAATAACACAACAAGCAAAATCAAAATTAAAAAAGAAAATCAAAATAAAGATGACACAAATGTAGTACCACCTTAAGGACTAACTGCTATAGTTTAATGTGAGTTTTTATGGACAGATCCTGCCTGCTTATTCAGTTTGAGCTAGTGAACTTGGCCATAAAAGCCCACATTAAAATATAGCCATTAGTCTTTTTAAAAAAATTAATTTCCACACATAAAGGGTAACAGGGATGGGTAACAGGTTAGCATTCTATAGGTTTTAAAAAAGGAGAGTGTTAGATGGCATGTTTACATTATTTCCATTATTTTGAGAATGGCATTTGTGTATCTGCTATACTGTTGGAGCAGTTAGGTTACAGATTTCTAGGTTACAGATTTCTTTTTCATAAAAATTGTAGAGTGGTTTCTTTCACGTTCTTTAAGTCTTCATCTTTCAGCAGTTTTGATAATGTATCCATCTCTGCTGTTTTAAAACATTTCCCCAAGATTTCTTGTCGGTTGGATATTTCTACTGTTTGCCAGTATTTAGCAAATAAGATTTGTGCTATACAGTAGTTATCATGTGCATTAGTAAATGTTTCACCTTGGCATCTTTGATTGCTGGCATAATATTGAACAAAAATATTTCAGGTTATATTGTGCCCTATATTCTGTGCCTATGTAGCCATGCCGTCTTTCAAAATTATACCAATTAGTCTTGAAGGTGTCACAACATTTGTGTCATCCTTATTTTTCTTTTGTTTTTGCCTAACAAATATTGTGTCACTCAACAGGACAACAGCAAAACAGAATGCGTTAACTGCATTTTGATATAAGAATGATTGTAAATTCTATTTACAAACTGATTCTGTTTTTACCCTGGCTTTCTTCTAATAGGTTCAGAGAAATGAACAAGGTTTCATCTCTTTATTCTTCTCAACAAGAAAGGCTAGGGAGAGAGGATCTGGCTCAAGGTCACCTGAAGAGATACGCAGCCAACAAGGATTTAAAACTATACTTTTGAGATGCTTCAGACAATGATTTCTGGGTTCTATGACAGCAGCTGCTTTTAGAAAAATCAAGGAGTATGTGTTAATGTGTGTGGTACATGTGGTACAACTGGATTCAAATGGGTCTACTCTGTGATGTACTTTAGCACAATAAGTAATACAGGAGCATTAACTGAATCAATGGAATTGATAGAAGAGTTGACTTGACAAATCCCCATGGATCCAATGTGCTTACTTTATTTATTTATTTATTTAACTTATATGCCAAAGGTCTCTGGGCGGCTCACAGTAAAAGCAATTAAAACAATTAAAATGTTAAAATGCCAATAAATAATTATTAAAACAATAAAACATTCAAATACAAGTACAATACAGTAGAAATTGCCATCAGGACCAACAATCTATGCTATATCAGTTAAAAAACTTCCGGAACAGGAAGGTTTTGGTCTGGCACTGAAATATCATCAATGTTGGCGCCAGGTGGATCTCACTTGGGGGGGGGCATCCCATAGCCTGGGGGCAGCGGCTGAAAAGGCCCTAGACCTGCAAGCCATCCCTTTCACCTCCTTGAGGGATGGCTCTTTTAGGAGGGCCCCCTGGTTGGATCTTAATTGCCCAGTAGGTTCATATGGAAGGAGGCGGTCTTTCAGGTATCTAGGTCCTAAGACTTTTAGGGCTTTATATGTCACAACAAGCACTTTGAATTGGGCACCTTACTATGCTTAGTACAGGATTTTGGCCATAGTTAACAGTAGGAGTATTCAACGCCAATGTAGTGTAATGGCTAGTGTAACAAACTAGGATTTACCAGACTTGGATTAAAATTCCCTTTCAGCCACCAAAACACATTGGGGTAGAGAGAGCAATGAAAAACCAACTCCTTAAAAGCTCACATACCTTAAGAAACTTTTTAAGGTTGCCATAAATCAGGTGTGACTTGACATGTAATATCAACAACAAGGGTACACTGTCTTCCAGTGTGTAGAAATTTGTAAATCCATACCGAATCAGAGGTACTGGAATATTTTTTGTGGCTGAGGGAGATGTAACTCAGTAATATCTTAGCAAAAAGATACATCAACATTATAAATAAGAGAGTGACATTGGTACAGATGTGGAGGAGGAATATGTCAGCCTCAACTAAATCAATGGATTCAAGGGAAACATATGAACTTATTGATGTATTTAACATTTTCTCTTAACTATGGTGCTTTCATATGCATGGAAATTAAGGTTAAACATACAATCAAAATATATTTCCCAAGTTTATTAATTTGTTTGTACTGACCAGAACATCAGAGTTCAAATTGGAATGGCAATGATTTTCCAACAGAAATTCAAAACCTCTGACAGTGGGACTTCGACAAGAGAAGAGATTCTCGGCAACTAACATCTGATTTCTCCAGCTTTTAATGGATCACTTGGAGAGTTAGTTTAACTACAGATACCAGCCTGCAGACTGAGTATCATGAAACAGCGAATGAGGCTAAACTGCATATTATTCCACAGGATATGCATATTTGTTTTTGCATCCTTAAGGAGTATACCAGTCCTGTAATATACAGTATGTTGTAATAAATCAGGATGTGCACTAAAATAGACCAAGCAACAGATCTGAGTTCTTGTCTAGAACAAAGAGAAACAGCATGCCAGAGTTTGTCTGTGAATCTTTTGCTAGACAGAGAAAAGTCTCTCTCTGTGTGTTTGTCTGACATGCTTTCTAAAGGACTACAAATTCCAGTGCTCCTTAGACCTGATTAGATTTTCAGTGGCACAGACTCAAGAAACCATCAGGTCATGGCAGATAGTTGGCATCTGAACAGCCAGGCACCATAATAGTCTCATTAATATCATTGCTAATATGTACTGTAGAACTGCTTATGGGCCCCAAACACATATGGATAAACAAATTTGATCTTTTGAGAAGTATATCATTCAGAATAGACAATACTGTATCTAATAATGGAAGAGATATTGTTATCTAAAAGTGTTTTTAACGTTGGGGCAAAAAAACCCCCAATTACATTTATACACTGGCGGGGTCTGAACTCTGCAACAAACCAGGAAAGGGACCTTAGTGTCCTGGTGGACAGCTCAATGAAGGTGTCAACCGAGTGTGCCACAGCAGTGAAAAAAGCAAACTCAATGCTAGGGATCATTAGGAAGGGTATAGAAAATAACTCAGCAAGTGTCATTTTGCCTCTCTATCAATCTATGGTGAGGCCCCATCTGGAGTATTGTGTACAGTTCTGGTCACAATACCTCCAGAAGGATATTATGGAAATGGAAAAAGTGCAGAGGAGGGCAACCAGATAGTGCTTAAGAGGGGACCTTATTGAAGTTTATAAAATCATATATGGTGTGGACAAAACTGTTTTCCCTATCGAACAACACTAGAGTAGAGCTAGGGGGCACTCCATGAAATTTTGGGTGCTATATCTCAAACAAATAAGAGAAAGAACTTTTCACCCAGAGGATCACTGGTCTGTGGAACTCCCTGCCAGAAGAACTGGTGACAGCTGTCAGCCTTGACACCTTTAAGAAAGGATTGGACAAGTTCCTGGAGAACAAGGGTATCCATGGCTATCATTAGGGATGCCTAAGGACAACCTCCGGGTTGGAGAGATAAGCAGGATATCTCTCAATGCCATTTGCAGGGAATCATAAGCAGGTGAAGACATCTGCTTGGGAATACCCTGAAGCAAATGGTGAGCCACTGTGTGAGACAGAATGCTGGACTGGATGGGCTGGGGCCTGTTCCAGCAAGGCTGTTCTTACGTTCTTAAACAAAAAAGAAAGGAAGAGGAAAAGAAACCTTAACATAACATAGAAAAGTACATTATAATCACCTTACTTCTTAAATATTTTAACTATCTTAGATACCAGCTATTTACACAGTTTACACTGTTATCTAGGGCTTTTGTCAATGCATTTGTGCACAGCTAACACACCGGCATACTTTGCAATAAAAACATGCACATACAAAAAAAAAGACCCCAGAGAAAAATAAGTGCAATATTTACTGTACCTGTGCTTGATGGAATGCTGCTTCTGAAATTTTGTATCGATTTAAAAAGAGTTTAACATAATAGAAATTGAAGATACTGTTCATCATCCCAGCACCCAGTGTGGTCATGGAGTATGCCAGAGCATTAGGATGAATTCCTGATATGACCTTCATTTTTCCAACATGAGACTTGCCTTCCTCCCTGGGATAAAATAAATGTATACTCATAAGATAGAAACAAGCAGTTAACTTTCATGAATAGCGCTGAACAAAAATAATATTTACAGTGTGATGTTAACCAGAAGGAAAACTCAGTTTCATAAGAACAACAAATAGTCCATGGCCATTTAAAAAGTTTTCTTGGAAGTACTTGCCTGCTGATTGCAAATGTTACTTGTTAGAAAGTTGTAAATGACTGTAAACTTGTTTGTGTTAACAAAGCAAAGTAACAGACATTTTACCTAGAAAACTGAAATAGATCATTTCAAAAATACATGACTTTATCATACTTAGTCCTTCAATTTTAAAATCCTACATACAGAAACCAATTTAAATGAATGAATATCTTAAGAGTGCTTCTTTTTCTCAGCATCTATCCCATTTGCTGGCAGGGTCCACTATTCTGCGTTTTGTCTTCTGCTTTGCATGATCAAGGGCTTAGTCTGTGAGAACCCAGGACAACTTCATGTCATTGTCAAGGGTGTTCATACAGTGCTGTTTTGGTTGTCCCCTCGATCAGGATCTACTAACCTCTAGGAAGAGACCCTTTTTGGTCCGAGTTTCCTTGTCGGCAAGCAAGACATGTCCATACAGTTGCAGTCAGGTTTCACGCATCTTGTCAGTGACTGGTGCAATGCAATATTTAGATTGGATCTCATCGTTGTGTACACGATTGTTTCACACAAGGCCGCAGATCCATGTTATAACATCTTTATCTCCATGACACCAAGGCGATGTTTGACATCTTTAGTCACCGACCACCATTCCATGCCATAGAGCGTGACAGGTTGTACTGTACAATGGTGTGATAGATCTTTGACTTTAAACAGTCGCAGATCTTTTTGTCGCGCATGGTGCTTGATGTCGTACACCATTTTTGCCAGGCACTATTGATCCTTGATGTGACTTTGCAATTCAGACTTCGGTTAGCTGTCATCGTAGAACCAAGGTATTTGAACTCCTCAGTTCTTGGTAGGTTGATACCATTGATTTTGATCATATTTCATTCGTTTGGGTCAGTCATCAGATAGTCTGTCTTCTTCACATTCAGGAGCATTGTGAGATGGTCGCTCCATGTTTGGGCGTGGTGCTCAAGATCTGACTTCCTCTCCAATGCAATCATTGTATTGTCAGCATTAAGGAGAATTCAGGGCGCCGGATTCTGCAGATCAAGTCACTGTTTAAAAAAACTCTGTTTAAAACTCTGTTGTAGCAATTAAAATTTAAAAGATTAAAAGGGAGTGGAGCAGAGCTCGCTCGACACAGACGCTATTCCTCCCTTGGCAGGAACCAGAAGTCCTCCGATCAAGTAACTGTGTCCATAGCCAGAAAAGAAGCAGGAAGAGTGTCGATCCTTGGTGGACCCCAACCATCATACAAAGATCCTTCTGTGTACCAGCAGCAGCCTGCACATGGCTCTTCGGCAACTCATAGAGTAGTTTGAGCCAACTAACAAGTTCCTCTGGGACTCCATGATGTCACAATGCATACCAATTGACATCATGTTGGACTCGGTTGAATGTTTTCTCAAGGTCAAGGAACGCTGCATGCACTGGTTTTTGTTTCTCCCCTGCGTTTTTCGATTGCACTACTCATTCCACAGTTCTTGATGAAGGCAGCTTGAGTGACACTTGATTGGCCTATGGTGCGGATTCATATGTCTATGACTCGCTCAAAGATTTTAAAAGTATGTGAAAGTAATTTAATTCGTCTGTAATTTGTGCATTTGGCTAGGCTCTCCTTCTTTTTCTTTGTTGTACTACGTTGCCAAATGTCCAGTACAGTGGTATCTTGGATTACAAGCATAATCCATTCTAGAAGCATGTTTGTAAACCAAAACACTCATATATCAAAGCAAATTTCCCCATAGGATATAATGGGATGATTTGTTTTCGGGACCCAGTTTCCATTATTTCCAATGGATAAATTTGCTTTGGCTGGGAGCTGCATTGGCCTATGGAGCTCAGCCTGAGCCCAGCGCTACTCGGGCGCACTGCTGAGGCTGTGGACAGGTGACACTGGATGTGGGGCAATCCCTGGAGGTTGCTTCTGTTCAGTGCCTGGCCTTGTGTGGGCCCACCAGATGCCCCAGAGGCCCGTTCCAGGCATCAGTGGATCCACGCCCAGCCTCAGAGGCCACTTCTAGTCAGGAGGCAGAGGAAAAGGTAAGCCAGGCCGTGATTGCAAAGTGAAGTAAAATTTTATTTGCTCATTTTGTGAAACACTTGTAAACCAAAGTACTTGTAAACTGAGGTACTACAATATCTTCTGGTTAAAGAGTTCCATCAGCCAGTCACAGGGGGTCCAGCGCTGAGACTTTCACAGTTCTGTCACCACAACATTGGCTCCTGTGGTCTTGTCCGTTTTCATCATCATGGCAACTTCATGAGATATGATAGATTGCACAGGCCCTGGAACTGGAGGAACATAATTGGGCTGGCATGTGGGAATTCTTCCGTGTAAACTTGTTCGAAATAATCCCACCAACGCTTTGTTGCCTTGACATTATGGTTGATCACCTTTCCATTCTTATCACTGACCCTGTGGAATCTCTCTACATACTTGATCCTTTTGCGGCAGCTGGTAAATGTTACATTTGCCTTTGTGTGTACTGGGATTTCTGTACAATTCTCAAAGTGCACTAATTTCATTGTAGCTACTGCTTTTCTTGCACTGCGTCAAGCATTGCGGTACCTCTGCCATTTGTCAGCTGTGTTTATTTATTTATTTATTTATTTATTTATTTATTTATTTATTTTCATACTTGTATACCGCACCCATTTCCCTACGGGAACTCTGGGCGGTTTACACAAAATTAAAAACAATAGCATCAGACTGAAATTAGTTAGAAACAAATATGGCAAAGCCTCTTTTTCTCGTGGACTGCCACTTTGACTTTGTCTCTGCAAAGTCATGTTTGTTTGTCAATCTTTTTACAACCAGGTGTTGTTGTGCCAATTTCATCCCAGGCCACTGTTTTAATTGCCTGTTTTGCTTTGGCCCATGTACTGGCTACTGTCGTAATGGGAGGCAGTTGTATTTGCAAGATGGTTCTTGTCTCTTTTTGCCATAGTTAAGGGCACATCAATATCAATTAAACTGATGCAATATTGTGGTATTCAATCTGTCTAACACTGGGTCTGTGTAACATTTTGACAGAAAGACATATTAAATAAATATTGGGAACCAGATACAATAGGACAACTACTGCTGATTGAATTGGAACTTCCATTCATTTCCATCGTGCCAAACATCTGCTCCAAAAGGTTCGCAGGTCTTGCGAGTGGGCCTTTCTTGCCCAGAGGCTTGTTCTCCAGTGAGGCAGAATAGCAGTCAGGGAGTGAACCAATACAGAAGTTTATTCCAACCTAGAGAAGTTGACATGTTGCTTATATAGCAGAGTTTGAACAGGCGATAGATAAGTAGCGACCACTTTCACCCATCACAGGTTACAGATATTCATTCCTTCACCAATCAACAAGTTACTTTTTTAGCAGTCATCATGGATGACTTTTTAGCAGGCAGGGATAACATAGCCAAGCCTGCATGGCATTAGTCACGTGCACATTGAAAAATGTTGGCCAATGCAGCCCAGGACTGTTTCCTTGTCTAAGAGGACTATGGGGACTGGTCTGCCTTGGATGCGACATTTGGCCAGGAAGCTGGCTGAACTGGCTTGGACATTGGCTCAGAAACTCAACAAAGGTTACATTTAGAGATGGGCATGAAACAATTTTTTTTTCATTTTGTTTTTCATATCGTTCCCTAATGAAACAAAAAACGAAATGGCCCATCAAAGAAAAGCAAAATGAAATGGAAATTTTTGTTACGTTCTGTTTCGTTTTTCGTTTTCCCATAGGAGTGCATTGAAGCAATGCATTCATATGGGTAAAGGTCTGCGGTTCTCCCCCAACACGCCCAATCAGGTGGGGGAAACCGCGGGATTTTTAAACTTATTTTTGCCACCCCAAGTGCCGATCAGCTGGCGTGGGTAAATTGCAGGATTTTAAAACTTTTTTTTGCCATCCCAAGTGCTGATCACCTGGTGTGGGGGGCTTTGGGTGGCAAAAAAAAAGTTTTAAAATCCAGCAGTTTCCCCCGCCCGATTGGGCACAGGTAAAGTGCAAGATTTTAAAACTCGTTTTTGCTGCCCGAAGCACTGATCAGTTGGCACATGGGGCTTTGGGTGGCAAAAAAAGTTTAAAAATACCCTGGTTTCCCCCACCCGATTAGGTGCAGCAAAAGTGTGGGAATTTCTTTTGTCGTCTGAAGCCCCGCATGCCAGCTGATCGGCACTTGGGGTGGCAAAAAAGCGACTACCGGCAGGGCCCTGTGCGCCAGCTGGTTGGCGCTAGTTAAAAAGAAGAAGCGCTGACCAACAGGGCCCCACGCTCCAGCTGGTCAGCACTAGTAAAAAAAAAAGTGTCGACCAGCAGGGCCCTGCACTCCAGCTGGCCGGCGCTAGTAAAAAAATAAATAAGAGCCAACTCAGTCTGCAGGGCTTTCCAACAGGACCTAACTTTGGCTTATGTATAGATAACATTAGCATATTGCAAGGAGACTGACAGTGTTGAAGGATGCTTTTGACCAAATATGATCATAGGATTTTCCACATTTAATTTTAACACAGCAGCCTGTAACACGATCTGGTCTTCTATATCCAGGAGACCAGATAGTGTTTGAAGGTGTTGTTTGAAGTTGCTGTAATAATCATCAATGGAGTAGTCTTGGTATGGATCGGTCCCTTGTGCAACTGCAGTGTTTGTGACTGATCTGAAGGGGGAAGTTGTTCCTGAGGGCTCAATGGGCATTGGGCATTCCAGAGTCCTTTCTGCTTGCAACAATTACATACATCTGCACACCTTCTAGTCTAGATTATGGGTATTCCTCTTCCTTTACCCCAGCCTCATCCTACTCCCCATCCAGTTCCTCAAAACTAGCCTCTGGATCAGATACTATGATGGATAATTTGAGGCCAGAACTTGGGGCACTGGGTGGGCTATGTGTCCCTGACCTTGGATGGCCACAGCCAACATCCTTACTGCTTTGGTTCCTTCTTATCATACTTCCTCTTTCATTCCCTCTAAGGCTACTGAAGATTTGAGTGTTCTTCCAATCAAACTAGTCATTCTGCAATAGCTTTCTTCTGATGTCTGGGGCACTTGGGCTGGCAAATATAGATCTGACCATCTTTTTTCTTTCTGAGGCTTCAAGATCTAAGCTACTGTGACTTCGGGATGCATCCATTAAGCGTTCAAACCTTAACACTAGGATGTTTGTCAGGTTTTTGTCCACTTTCAGTGACTTTATCAAAGTTGGCAGTTTTGCTGCCTGCCTTACAAATACCCTCCAAGAGTGCACTTTGGTACCACTGAAGTCTCTCCTTATCTCTGATCATATAAGGATTCCAACTGGGGATTGTATCAGATAATGTCCCCATTAACTGTCTCAGCTAATGAGGCTTTCAGGGGTACATGCTGGCTAGTCTAGTATCTTCCTTGAATCTGCCCTTCCAACTACACATTTGCATGACTTGCTTCTGTTCCTTTGTGATCATGAGGGCAGTTGTGATTTGCTGAATGTCTACCCTGTCTGCCTAGTTATGGGTTTGACAGATGACAGTAAAGCATCTATGCACTCCATCAACATCATCTTGTAATCTCAGTTTGACTAGTTTATAGATGTTCTTGACATAACATTGTTATAGTCCACAGGGAGAGGAATCGATTGTGATGGTGCCTGCAGTCAGGTGAGTTTTCTCTAAAGCAGGCATTTGGAGTTGAAGTAACAGCAGGGGGGGGAACTTAAGCAGTGCTGTACCTCTCCAGGATGGAATTGGTGTCCTAAGTTGGTTGAGACTTAGTTTTTCACTTAATTGTTCAGAGATTTGACAATCTTACTGTTACAATAGCTTGGATCCATCTGTAATCTCTTGGATTCTTTGGTCAGAACTGGGTGGGTCAGAAGATTAGGGTAGCTGATTTGATGGATTCTGGGAAGAGGTTGGAGAAAAGACTGGAGGAGAGGACCCGAATGCAGCTGTATCATAAGAACATAAAGACATAAGAAGAGCCCTGCTGGATCAGGCCAAAGGCCCATCTAGTCCAGCTTCCTGTATCTCACAGTGGCCCCACCAGATGTGTCTGGGAGCGCACGAGACTAGATATCTGTCTCCTGATACCACTCCCCTGCATCTGGCCCCCTTCCTGCATCAGACAGGTTGAATGGCTCTGAACAAGAAGAAAAGGAGGAGAGGTTGGGGTGAAGGGAGCAGTCAAATTGTTTGGGAAAGCAAATGGAGCATTAGGAGGGGGAGACATTAATTGTAGTGGTTCTGGTTCATCAGCTTAAGTTGGTGACGGCTCTAGAACAGATTTAGTCAGAAGTGCCTGTAGATTGGAAAGTTAACTACTGAACCAGGAAAATAAATATGCGTGTTCTATTTGTTTTGAGATGAATCTTGGTTTTCTGAGGCCAATTTGTTAATTAATTGTTGGTTGAAGCTGCCTTCTGATGGCCAAGAAGGATCCCAGTTTTGTGGAACATTTGGCTAATCAAGAGTGTACAATTTTATCAGTTTTTTCTTGTTTAAGTCAGTAATTGGCATTTTCACACATTTTCAGGACCGTGTCTAGTGGACTGCCTGTAAGGGTACTTTGGCTTGTACCCATTGTGCTAATTTTATGTCTAACTTTCAAGTGTTCTTAGTTTACCTGGGGGGAGGCTGTTCCTGAGTGTATTTTGAGTACTCAAAATTCTGATTGGCAGATCTGACTTGGCATTGGTTCCTGTTCTATCCTGGAACACTACCTAACACCCAGTCCACAGAATGTGTCTGCAAATTGAACCTTAATGTTCCTAGGACCTGCTTAGCAGATAATCTCATATTGCAGTTTTGGTGGAGAGTTTGTGTGGTAAACTTGTTTATTTTGCAAACTCAAGGATTTATAGGCATCTTCATTTACACACACACCAACGCTGTTTATATGATCAATAATTTACCCTGCACCTGAGATTTTTGGAGATGTCCCCCTGGACCAGTGCCCTACACGGTTTTTATGTGCTGGACAGATGGTCCTTTGGCTCAGTTTGCACTCTCCTGACTAAAAAGCTGTACAACGTGGAACATAGGCATACAAATTTCAAAATTGCACCACTCCACTGACCTCCAATGGAGTCCTCCTTACCATCACTACAGCACCAGATTGCACGAGAAACACACAGAAACGTGAACAGACTCACCAATATACCATCAGGTGGTTGGTCACACAGTCTCAATCCTGACACAATGAACATAGATAGTCTCTTGGCTGGCTCGCCAACTGTTGCGCATGGGCCTTTCTTGCTCAGAGGGTCATTCTGCAATGAGGATGCAATAGAATAACAGGCAGGGAGTGAGCCAATAGAGAGGTTTTTATTCGATATGGGGTGCTCCTGATACAAAGACCAAGAGAGAGACACCCTAGAGAAGCTGCCACACTGCTGCTACAGTAAAGTCTGAACATAAAGTGGATAGATGGTGACCACATTCACCAATCACAGGTTACAGATATCCCTTCCTTCACCAATCAACATTTCAGTAGTCATGTATATACTTGAAAGTTTAGGTAATGCAGCACATGGCTGTTTCCTTATCTAAGAGAACTATTAGGACTGGTCTGCTCTGGACATTACATTTAGCCACAAAATTGGCTGAACTGGTTTGGACAATGGCTGGGGAACCCAACACAGGTTACATTCCACAGGGCAATAGAAGTACAGGCACCCCTCACTTAACAATCCAGTTCTATTCCTACTACAACTTAACCGTTAAGTGAATTGGTTAATAATAAGTGAGGACCTTAAAGGTAGATGTCCTTTCTGTGTCCTGTAGAGCAGTGGTTTCTAAACCTGTGGCTCCCTTAAGTGGGACCAGCAGCAACCAGGGTGGCAACTAAGTGGACAAGTGGGGCACATGCTCTGTGGCACTACACCGAGGGAGGCACCAAAATGACAAGACTGCTTGGCCTGCGGTGTCCACAGCAGCTTCTGCACTGGGGCTCCCAAACTGCCGTGGGGTTGGGAGGCAGGGGTGCTTTGCCCTCCATCCCTATCTCTGGAGGCAGCATTACCAGCATGGCCTTGTTGTCATGGGCGCTGCCTCCCCGGCTCTGTCGCTTTGGGTCCCCCAGCCAGCCAGCCAGCCAGCCCCTGGCAGAGAAAGAATGAGGTGGTGGCTGCGATGTGAAGCACCTGGTGGCAGGGGATGGCAACGAGGTGGAGGGCGGAGAGGAGGAGGGGGGACAACAGTGACAAGGTTGGCAGGAGGTAGCTGGAGCCTGAGTATATGTGGGGGGCCAGTGGGGGAGCCCTGCCCAGCTGCTCTCCTCTCCAGCACCAGCACCAACAACAGTGCTGGGAGCCTGCCCTGCTTAGGGGTCCTGGGCTCGCTGGCATGCAGCTGTCCAGTCCAGGGCATCCTCAGCCAGTTAGGCAACCTGTTAGAAGCAGAAGAGTTTCCACGTGAGCAGCAAGGCACCCTTCCTTCCCAGCTGGGGCTCCCTCCCTCCCTCCCGGCTGGGATTGAGTAAGGGACTGAGTTAAGGCTCAGAAGTGAAGAAATAGTGACCAAGGGCAGCAGTGCTGTGCTGTGTCATGCCTGACTCCTGCCCCCTCTTCCCTCTTTACATGCTCAGAGGTACAGTGGGCCCTGTAAAGAGCCTGGTGTGGGGTCCACAAAATTTGCCTCATACCCCGTATACTATGAAGAAAGCTTTTTGCGATCGAAGCCCAGGCTTTCGAATTTCCCTCACCAACAGCCCCCTTTGCATGGTGCAATGAGGGGGAAATTCAAAAGCCTGGTCCCCGAAACTGGTTCCCCCAAAGCAGAAAGGGGGCAAGCGGGTGAGTCACCCCTCGCCTACTCACCCCCCATCAGGGAAGCCAGAAAAAGCCCTATACCAAAGATGGAAAAGGGCTTTTGCTGTCTTTTGGGGGAGGGCATTTGAAAGCCTAAAATGCTTTCAAAAATCCACCACCCCTAAAGACAGGAAAGGGCTTTTGACTGAAGGGTTCCCCACCCCCCGCAACCTAGCAAAGGGGGTTAGCGTTTCCTCTGCTTTACTGGGTTGGGGGGGGGCCTCAATCATCGGTCAAAGGTATAACTGTATATATAACTGCATCACATATGGAAGACACAATTCTTAATGGTTTTTTGAATACAGCCTCGTGGCACAGTGGTTAAACTACAGTACAGTACTGCAGCTGAAACTGTGCTCACAACCTGGAGTTCAATTCCAGGGAGCAGGCTCAAGGTTCCCTAAGCCTTCCATCCTTCTGAGGCTGGTAAAATAAATTCCCAGCTTGTTGTGGGAGAGCACAATATTTGGCCTGCATCACTACTTGTAAACCACCCAGAGAGTGCTTTAAGCACTATGAGGCAGTATAAAAGCAGCATACTATACTTTCCTTTGCTCTATTCTCAGCTATGTAGACAACAGCATGATCTTGTTTTTGTACTGCATTCTAAACACCTAACTTGTGGTTAAGATAGGACTTATGGTTTAAAAAAGATTTCTGCAACAATACATTTTTGTAACGTATTTCTCTCTCTCTCTCTCTGTATGCACATACATGTAACAAAGAAAGAAAAATACACACATATATGGAGAAATAGAAATCCTTTATGGTTCCATGTAACATTAGTTGTTTCATCCTTAATTGCCAAATGAAACTATTTTTATTCTTGCCTATGAATATTCTCAAAGAGCACCATGGCTTGTTTAAATTAAAAAGAACCCGTATCAGAAGATACAGTAATACTTTGGTTTAAGAGTCTTGATTAACAAGCAATTTTTGATATACAAGCACCACTGGAGCAGGGCACATGATCACAAGTCAGCCAATGGTGGCTTTCCCTCCCTCACACCCACCCTCCACTGGATTATGGGTGACTGTCTGGGACATTATAGTGTTCTGCTTATATGTCTCAGGCAGCCTCCAAAGTAGAGGGAAGAGAGAGGAATAGAGGTCTCCCTTGTACCCACCAGGAACGTGCGGGTTAGAGTTTTATTTTTCTTTTATGTTTATATTTTTCTTTAATTTGTTTTCAACATTCTTTCTTATTTTTGCAAACCATTTCTAATCATGAGGCAGCTAGTAAAGTGTGTATATGGCTACACATTGCACTTTATTGTTGTCACATTACAATCACAGGGGGAAATCCAGTTCTTAGTCCCAAGCAGAGCAGATTCTGCAGCCAGGTGCCTAAGCCATTATGTGGACGTGGACTTCTAGCCAAATTCTTTTGCGAGCTTTGGCATTTTGTTCGTACAGTATGTGATCTATATTCTATAGGACCTGGAATGAATAATCTGAGTTTCCATTATTTCTTATGGAGAAATTTGCTTTGATATAAGTGTGTTTTGGTTTACAAGCATGTTTCTGGAACAGATTATGCTCGTAAACCAAAGTATTACTGTATACAGATTGGTTAATTAGTATCTTTCAACAGTCCACCAGGTGGCAATATTTTCTCACTACTTGTTATAAACAGCTCAGCATTCTTTCTGAGATCCGATGTATACATACTGTGTTGTCAACTCCAAGAAATGCAAGTGAACGTTGCAGGCACTACCACCTAATTACAATTATTTCCTCTCCAACAACTACTCTTGTGGGTTCCTCATTACTGTTGGCAAAAATATAGCCATGTGAAACCCTGAGGTAGCATATGTGCAGTCATTTGGGTGGGTAGTTACAGACACAGGGTAGCACAGGTTCTCTTTTTTATAATTATTTCCATCAGGAAAAATCAAGACAGGTAAAGAAAACCATAAAGAGGTGAGCCTTGCTGTTTTGAAGCCTTTATTCCACTGTCAACATATGTGGAATAATACAAAAGTACCCCTCCTCCTCAGTTTTCCATATACTGTACTGTACTGGTTTGGATAATGGAAAACATATTCAGCACAACCCAAATGTGTTAGGAGTACCTGAACAGCAAAAAAATGTGATTGATAAAAGGCCAGGCAAAAGAAGGATGACCAAAGTTCAATTAAAGACACATTGGTCCTAGTGAGAATCAATAGGTTACACAGTTGGTTAAACAAACACCTGAAATGAGTGATGTTAGATTACACACAAAATCAAACCATCATTAATGACTTAGATCTTCTATTTATCTACCTGCATATCTACCTGCCTACCAAATGGTCACTCTGGGCAGCTACCAACTTTCTGTAGTGTAATAATATCTGGGGGTTTGTACATCTGTTAGTCTATAGATGACAATTGTTGGTCGCTTGTCCAGTTTATTAGCAACTGCTTTCTCGTTCTTTTTGCAAAAGTTACTGTATGAAGGAAACAAATCTCTCCACTCCCTACATTTGCTGTACAGTACTGTATATGGTTTCTCCCATGTGAATAATGTAATAATACAAATCAAATAATATATCTAACAATAATTTAATAAGTATTAATAGTCACAGTGAATGATATAATAGATGCAAACCCTTTCCTGTATTGAAGGTTTCAGTTCTCTCTCTCTCTCTCTCTCTCTCTCTCTCTCTCTCGAACTGACTTGGTGGCACACAATTATTATGTATAAATATAGCAAACTTGCCCATTAGGTCTAAAATAAGGAGTACAGTAACTCTTTAAAATTACTGATTTTAGAAGTGCTTATATCAAGGGTAAGCAATTTAAATACAAACATCTGAAAAAACAGTTAACTGATAGTGTGCTGTATTGTATAAATGGCTATAAGACATTTGGCAGCTTTTTAGATGTCACAGCATTATGTCTTTGTTATTGCCACAGTAGGTCAACCCAGATACCCTTCTTCAAATATGTGACCAAGTAGCCCCACTCTGTTCCCTTTTGCACTACAGGGCAGAATGAATTAGTGAAAATTTCAGGGGACCAATTTAATTAGGAAAAAATAAAAGTTCAGAGCAGACCCTCTTGGGAGGTGGTCTTGGCTAGGTGAGATTGGGTGGACATATTTTAAGATAATATGGCAGGATATGATCTGCTCAAAAATCTGCCAACAGATAATCCCTGTACAGATTATTCTTGGGGGAGAGCTGCAGGTTCATATTGGGTATGATTTTCATTATGTTTTTATAATTTTTGCGTATTTGTAAAACATGACACTTTCAACATTTTGGAGGGAAAGCATCCAAATATTAAGTAATGTTACTTACACTGTTGTGGAAATGTGCAGAGCAAAAAAGGTGGTGACCTAATGATTTCTCCTCCATGGGCGAATGAAACAGGGTTGCTCTGTCTTTAATTAAGAATTAATTAAAGAATTAGGATGGACAGGCGTGGCCAGTCCTGGAGGAATTGAGAAAAAGGTGGTGCTCTTGGTTGTTATTGTTGTTTGTTTTGTGTCTTCAAAACAGTCCACACTTGTGCGCCAATCTGCCTTCTTAAAGTCTTAGCAAGTTATAATAGCAGAAACCACGGTAAACGTGGATTCATAATACGATTAGATGTCAATGCTTGCAGATTCCCGATCCATTGCGCTTCCCTTGGGAAAATTCGTGCCGCAGCAGGGCTATTTGCAACCAGCCTTTTGTTCCTTTGTGAGGCGGGTGATCTTGCATGCTTTCGCTGTGGGGTAAATCCAATTGTATGGAGGCAGCCTTTTGCGTCAGACGTGCAAGCCAAGACGGCACTATTAAAGAATGCATTTAAATGCATGCAATTATTGACGCCTTTTACGGAACTCCGCCCTCCGATTTTTTTTAAAAAAACAAAACGATAATGCTTAGGGCTGTTTAGAGGAAACACCCGTTGGGAAGTCGGGTGTTTCCTCTAAAGGAAATCTCTTTCCACCCGAAAGCAACAGACGCCGGTTTACTCAGAAGTCAGCCCCGCTCGGTCACACAACTTGTACGCAGGCAAAAAAAGAAAGAAAGTAAAAAGCTGCCGGCTCAACCCGCTCAACCTTTCCATTCCACCTCGGCCGCCCTCGACTCCATTTAGCCCACCCTAGCAACCGGCACCTTCCCGGCGGCGCATAGCAACGGCGACGCGACCCTCCCCGTCACCCACCCACCCACCCACCCACCCACCCAGTCACTCAAACAAAACGGCACTAACCAGCCCTCTTCTCCCGGCAGAAAAAAAGCTCAGTGGGCGGGACCTTTCGCCTTCTTCTCCCGCCCCTTCTTTGTCCCCATTGGCCGAGAAGCCAGCGTCGCCACGCAGGATTGGCCGGGAGAGCCTCCCACAAGAGGCTTGCCATTGGCTCTTCCCAGGGTGGGGCTCCCGCGGCCGCCCGCCCCCTTTTGAATCGCGAGCCTCCTCTCCCGAAGCCTCCTGCCACGTTGCCGCTCTAGCGAGGCCGAGGGGGGACCGTTGGGAGGGAGGGAGGGAGGGGTGTGTTCGGCTGCGTCCGGAAGCGCTCGGCCTCCCTCGTTCGGAAGCGGGTTTTAAAGGCGCGAGTGGCGTGCGCCCCGGCTCCTTTCGCTGAGGAGCGCCCGGGAGGGACGCCCGGCGAAGACAAGCCGGGGAGAGAGAGAGAGAGAGAGAGGGCGCCCCCTCCCTCCCTCCCTCCCTCCTTCGCTCGCCGGTGGTGGCCGAGGCGGCACGATGTTGACCGACAGCCTGGTGGAGGAGTTCGAGATCCGCGAGGATGAGCCCTGGTACGACCAGCAGGACCTCCAGCAAGGTGAGCGCGCGAGGGCGAGGGCGAGGGGGCGCCGCTGTGTGTGGGGGGGGGGGGGCGCACGCGCGGCGGGGGGGGGGATGATGTCTTTGGGCGGGAAGGAGGCTGTGAGGGAGCCTGAGGGGGGGAGACGCGCCCTGAGGGAGGGAGGGAGGGAGGGAAGAAAGAACGGCGGGTGCGCGGGGCAGGCTCCGTGTGTGTGTGTGTGTGTGTGTGTGTGTGTGTGTGTGTGTGTGTGTGTGTGTGTGTGTGTGTGTGTGTGTGTGTGTGTGTGTGTGTGTGTGTGTGTGTGTGTAGGGGGGGAGAGAGAGAGAGAGACAAAAGGTGAGGTGGAAAATAAATAAATAAAGAGGGAGAGGGGGGTTGTTTTTTTTTAAAAGGGGGGGGGAAGCCCACGAAGGGAGCGGGAGGGAAGCCCCTGCGGTTCGAATCCCACCCCCCAGCTCCTGCCAACCCCGCCGTCCGAAAGCATGCAAATACAAGTAAGATAAATAAATAAGTAAAGAGAAACTCGTCCTTACTCGTTCCTGCCGTGAATAATAAAATAAAAAAAAAGCAGGAAGGTACACGCTAACTAGTCTTCCGTGCGCCGGCCGCAGGGCCACGGATTCGCACAACACTGGCTCTTCGGCTTGAATACGGAGAGGGGCGCCGCCCCCTAGAGTCGGACACGACTAGCACACACGTGTGTGTGTGTGGGGGAACCTTTACCTTTACACGGGGAGGGGTCGTGTCCCCTTCTCACCAGGTCATTTTTTCTCTCTCTCTCTCTCTCTCTCCCTTCTTTGGGCCTTTTCACACGACCCCTAAGATCCGCTGGTCCCTTAAATTCGGACCAAAGATCTTAGGGGTTCGTTGCCCTTCCTTCCTCCCCACCAGAGAAAGAGGGGGGAAAATGCAGCTCACCTGGAGGAGCTTCCCGGAGCTCCGTTTCTCTTCCGTTTCTCTTCTGCTTGCTTTTTTTCCTCCCACCTCTTCTCTTAAAGGGGCAGGAGGCAAAAAAAACACAAGCAGAAGCCAGGAGAGCCCTGCATTGACCAGATTAAATCCGGACCTGGGGATTTTCACCCACCTCAAGCAGGTACAAGAAAAGTGCAGCTGGGTCGCGCTTAGGTGGGCGGGGTCGCACTTAATTGTCTGCAAAGTCCGGAGCTGGTGGGAAAACACTTGTAAGGTCCGGACCTTGCAGCCATTTCCTGCGGAGTTTAGGGGTCGTGTATAAAGGCCCTTTGGCATACACCTTTTTCATAGGGATTTTTTCCCCTCAGTGTTGTTTTTAATTACAGTGGTACCTTGTAGAAAGGAATTAATTCGTTCCAAATGAAATGATGTTAAGCAAATTTTCCTTTATACAAATTTCCCATAGGAATGCATTGAAAATGGAGTCATCCCATTTTTTATGTTGTACGGATTTTCCCCATAGGCAATTCTGTTAAGCAAATTTCCCCTATCTCCGGAATTTTTTTATGTTGTACAAATGTTATGTTATACAAGCTGTTTGTTATACGAGCGTCCATTGTTATGATTATTCCACTCCCCCTTGCCATCCCCAAACCAAGGAGATGTTTGTTTATTTATTTATTTATTTATTTATTTATTTATTTATTTATTTATTTATTTATTTTAGAGTATTTTTACCCCGCCTTTCTCCTTGGAAAAGGAAAAGGGCCCAGTACCATTAGGACATGTTCAAGTATTTGAGAACAAGGAATTGAGGGGACATCTTACACGTTACATTAAAGCTACAAGGTTATAAGTAGTTATAAACACAAAGTCTATGTGAACCCATAGATTCATATAAAATACACATGGTAGTCCGTCATTCAGGGAAAGTTTGCCTGATGAGGAAGGTCTTTGCCTGTTTCCGGAAGGACATCAGAGATGGGGCAGTCCTGGCCTCTAGTGGCAGGGAGTTCCAGGGTCTGGGTGCCACAGCTGAGAAGGCCCTTTCATGGGTTCCCACGAGACGTACCTGTGAGGGTGGCAGGATGGAGAGAAGGGCCTCTCCTGATGATCTTAACACCCAAGTTGGATGTTAAGATACCCTATTCCAGCCCTTTAATTCTGCTCCTGGTTCAACCCTCATCAGTTTTCCCAGCCTTTTCGTGTTCGTCCTTGATTTGCTGTTAAATGTGATGATTGCCTGCCTTGGTGTTGGTCCTCAAAACAGTCAGTGAAGTCATTCCACGGACTGTCTTTTTCTGAGACACACTGTGCCATGTTAAGTTTTTCTACCTTTGTCCCATCATTTCTTCCAATATGTACAGTATTTACATTTTTGTTGCTTTCTCTTTTCCTTCCCGTTTTTGTGGTTTCATCTCTTTCTTCCTCCACCTTATGAGGGTATCCTCCATTATTTATTTTCTCACAGTGGTTTCTCATTCACAGTTTCATGGTTTAGCTCTTGAATCTGTTTCCTTACATCCCACTTGGATAACTGCAATGAAACTGTAGATAAATACTTTAGAAACTGGCACATTTTCCCCTTGCATGAAGCCTCTGTACTTGAATATATCTCAAGAAGTGGATCCTGTTCAACTGAGACTTACATTAAAATACAGCAGTTTTTAAAGTGCCACAATGCTTTTTTGCTTTTATTTTGTGTTTCCTGTTGAAATGCTTGCAGAGGCAAATACAGCTACAACTCTGAAAACCTAATACTGTATAGTGTCATTTTCACACTTGCAGCAGGATTTTTTATATAATTTGACATCATTTTTATATAATTTGTCATTTGACATCAAATGACAAGGAAGATGGAGAAGGGGAAACAAATTAGAGTTGGGATTAAAATTGGCAGTAAATGTGTGTTACATGCCATCAAATTACAGGACTTCTCATGGGGCTTTTAAGGTAAGTGAGGAAATTTAAAGAATAGTTCAGTGTCATACTTCCATGGGGAAGTGGAGATTTGAAGCGAGGTCTCCTGAGTCTTAGTCCATAACTCGATCTGCCACTGCACACTGGATCAATGAATGGGGTGGGGATGGCATTAGAATCAATTAGGGAAGTGGTATGTTGTAGAAATGTTACTGATGTTCAGTGTGTAAGGAAGTGACATGGGAGGAAGGTAGATTTTGTTGAAGGCACTGAATGGGAGGATGGTCAGAGAAGAATTAGAGGAAGCCTGTGAAGATGGTGTCAGGGACGAGGACTTGAAGGTTTTTCTCTGACATGCAAGAGAGTTTACTCTTAACATGCTTTGGATAAACTCCCACCAAGTGGCATGGCCAATAATAGTTTCAGTCCAAAATGTCTCCATGTTTAGAGGTTCCCTATCCCTGTGTAGTGAGAAAGCCTGGCGAGAGGAGAGAATCACAAAAGGAGGTGAGTTTAGATTTTGAGATGTTTGCAGAAGTTTAAAATCATTTAAAGGGGAAGACAGCCTGATCCCATACATGCAGTGGCTGTACCCTCTCCTCCTGGTGAACTTGATGGCATTTTGTCTTGCAGAAATATAAGATTTATACAGTATATGCGGAAAATTCTCCATATAGACTGAAAACATTGAATGTTCACATACTTTATTCCCTATTTGTCAGGAGAAGTGTTTCTTGTTTGGGGTCATCATGATGAGTTCCAAACCAGAATGTAAAGGAATTTAAACTAAGCTGGATAAGCTTTTCAATTTAAGCCTGCATGGCTTTACCCCAGTAGTTCAGTAAGTCTGAGTAAACAATGTGAAGATTAAAACCCCTGTTGTATTCTAAACTTTAATGCATTTTAGTGAGATCAAATGATAACAGCCTTTTGAAGACTAAAACTATATGGAGATGCCATAAACCTGGCAATGATGGCTGCTGATGAGAAGTATCTATAAAGAAAACTAAAGCAAATGCCTGCAGTCTGGAGGAAGGCTGTGTGGAGATTTCAAGGCAAAAAAAATGCAGCTAATCTATTACAGTGCAGTTCAATGCTAAGCTTTGTCAGTGACTAAGAATTAGACTTTGTATTATTGTTAACAGCTCACAGGACCTCACATATATTAAAGCATATATTAGTTCACCTTTGGATATTGGAAATAAAACAGAATAACAATACTCTAAAACCTGTCTATCAATTTTATACCAGTTTTCACAAGGACCAATGCATTTCTATTCATATTTTTTCTAGGAGCATTTATTTATATCTTGTAGCTTATTGTACTAATATATCCTTTTGAGTGTAGTTGTCAGTCGGCTATTGGGCACAATTCAAGGTGCTGATCTTAACTTGCAAAGCAAAAAATGGCTTGCGTCCTAGCTACCTGAAAGATTGAACCGACTCAGGTGCGAAGGTCATCAGGAGAGGCCTTTCTCTCCATCCTGCCACCTTCATAGGTGCACCTCAAAAGAACACATGAAAGGTCCATCTCGACTGTCTTTCCAGAAGCAGGCAAAGACCTTCCTCTTCAGGCAAGCTTTCCATGAATTAGTGACTATTTACCATGTGACTTTTATATTGATTACCATACATGTTTGAATTGACTGATTTCATAATAACATTGATTTCCATGTTAGTTTCTTTCCACCCCTCATAATGGATTTTTTAAAAAATTTAGTGTGCTCTTTGTAGCTTTAATGTTACAACTTGACTTAGAACATTAAATTGTCTCTAATTCCCTGTTATTAATTTTAATATGTCTTAAATATTCTGGGCTGTATATTGTCCCTCATTATTGTAAGCCACCTTGGGTCCTTTTCCAAAGAGAAAGGTGGTGGGGGGGAAATAATTCAAAATAAATAGTAAATAAATAAAATAGATCACCATCTTCACACAGTACCTAGAAGTTGTCTGAGATTGTCCTCATTTTCTCCATATTTGAAGTTTTGAAAGCGAACAAGTTTGAGATGTATTTGTACACTTAAAACTTTCTAGACTATTATGCCACTGTCTGAAGACGAGGGGACATGAACGTTGTCCCTGTTGTCAATGGGATGATGCATTGAAGATCTAGCTTGTGTTGCATCCACTCATTCTCATGCCAGCACTGAATTTTAAATGAGTAACTGCAAGCTGTGGAAATACATTAATTGAATTCATATTTTCTGAGGTGCTTGGATGATTTTGTTTGGTTAGAAATTGTCAGCTGGAGATATACATCAAAATAAAACAAGTTAAAATACGTGTTTATTACTCCTAGGCGGGATGTCAACAAAGATGCATGCTCTTGCCATGAGCTTTGTTTGAAGAACTGCATAGCATTAACAGCTATCTTCTTGTATTGTAGCTTGAAGATAAAACATAGGGCATATAATGTACGCTTGTCAAAACAGTTGTACTGAATAGCTTCAGTCACTTCTCAGTTTTATACTGTTAATACACTTTACTGTCTGGGCTGTGGCGTGATTTATGTAGCTACATGTCGCATAGAGAATGAACCTCATATAACTTGGTGGGGCTTCTTTTGAAGTGAGTACATATAGGGTTGCATTGCACCTAACTCAAAATGTCAAATTACTGCGACTCTAACAAAGTGATGCAACCCTGAGCTTGACCTGTATACTAAAAAGTACACAGTATCACACTAATTTTTAGAATGAGATACGAGGGAAATAAGTTCCAAGACAGTATAAGGTCTGTTCCAAAATCTTATTAAGAATCCTGTTATCAAATGTTTCAATGGTATGTTATATGTGAGCAAGTCTTGCTGAAGAGGAGTCGGTACTGATTCTGTAAAAACAAGACCTGTCTCTATAACTTTTGTATACTTTTCTGAGTGAGGCAGTGAGTACATGAATAGGATGATCCAGTAACTATTGTACATAGTACTTGGGATTTTTTTTAAAAAGTCATCAAAGCTCATTATTCATGGCATAGCATCTCGTAAAGTCAGATCGCCGGCTTAGAAGCAAGAGGTGAAAAACGACCAGTTTTCATATTGTAATCAAATAAAATGAAGGGGCCTCACAGGATCTGCACCAAGTTAGTGCTTTTCAGCACAATTATTTGTTGTTGTGTCGTTACAGCCGTGACCGACTCTTCGTGACCCCATGTCCTTGGAGTTTTCTTGGCAAGAATACTGGAGTGGCTTGCCAGTTCCTACTCCAGGTGCCTAAAGCACCTGGTATTCCCTGGTGGTCACCCATCTAAGTACTAGCCAGGCCTGACCCTGCTTAGTTTCCGAGATCAGGCAAGATCGGATGTGCTCAGGGCATCTAGAAAGCTTTTTCAGCACAATAGACTGGAGTAAAGAATTTGCAAAGAGGAGGTCAAGATGCAGCTGGCACCCAAATAGGATTTAGGATTATTAGCACCAAAACAGATTTCAAAGGGATCTGAAAGAATCTGCTGAGGCTGGATAAGTAGAACAGAACAGGATATGCAATTCTTTTTTAGTCTCATTTTGAATAAATTCATACAATAAAATGTCACTTGTTACTCTACACTTATGTAAGCTTTACAGATTTCAGTGCATCTGCCCTGTTTGGGACTTAGCTTGGCTTTAGTCCTCACACCTATGTTGCTACAGTTTTAAAAAAAATCCCAACCTGTCATATGTTGATGGGGTCAAGGATCTTGTGAATTTGATGGAGACTTCAATCAGAATGAATTTCTGCAGCAATGAGGAATACAAGAAACTCTATGACAGAAGTTGATTAGGAATGGAACAATGAATAAAATTGCCAGTACTGTAATTACTTAACTTAGATACTAGTGTTAGACTTAGATCTAGCATCCAGTTCTGGTTGCCAGAGTAAGAAAAAGATACTTTGCAGGTATGTAGGATGTAAAGAGGTGCAGATATAAATTGTTTTCATAATCTGCTTTTGAGTTTGTAGGATTCTTAATAAAGGTCTGGTTAGTCACTGTGGGTTATAGGATGATGAACTAGGTAACTTTTAACTAACTTAATTTAATATAGCACAACTCTGTTGTATTTTCTCATGAATGGAAAGGATAAATTTCTGATTACAAAGGAGCTTCTTTCTATCAGTGATTTTTTGATCCACCAGAGTTTTAAGAAGAGGGAAGGATAACCAAAGTACATATTTCAAGAAAAAAACTAGTTAGATGGCAACCTGTTACTTCTCTGGCACAAATGTTAGCAAAAATTCTCGGATCTTAAGGCTAGTGCCTAAATGTGGAACAGAAGTGCAAGTATAAATGCTCCTGATGTTCTTGATAAAATAATGGTGTGAGCGGTCATTTTACCTCCCACATTTCTAACTCAGCACTACCACATATGGCTCTCCTGTATGTCACAAATGTTTTTAGTAGACATCTTAATATGTCTTATAGGCTGGGATACAAAGACCTTACAAGTGCCAAGTTAGTCCAAGAGCTGTAAGTTGGGGTCTGAAGAAAGGAGTTGATTTTTTTAATTTCCTGAAAAAAGCCCCTTTTAAAGGCATAATGTATAGAAATAGAGCTGACAAAGCCATTTGTATTTTGAAGAAGACAATGGGGTCAGCCCTTGCTTTGCAGTAGAAAAATATATCAACCTGTCACTCAGTTGTATTGTGTAGTCACAGGTCAATATAACATTGCTTTTGCACAATATCTTTTGGGGCATCTTGGTTAGGGTAAGAAATTTGGTGGGTCTGGAGTCCAAATTTCTGATTTCGGGGCCCTTCTTGGCCAGCTCAAATTACAAAAATTGTAGAAAACAGATGGCTTGAAGTACATTTCGATTTTTGAAGAATTTGGATTTGGGGTGTTACATCTTCCAGGGTGGCCTCTTAAAAAGGTTGGTGACCACTCCTAGAGGCTTCCAAGATCTTTTGTGTTCAAGAATGAGGTTGCTGAAGGAGGAGTGGGGGCTACATGGACTTTGCTCAGTCCTCTCTGTGTTAACATTTGAGCAAGGTTGTATCACTGTTGTGTGTGTATTTGACTGGAATGGTCCAAGGGCTAGGATGGAAATAGAAAACTAGCTTTTAAAATGAAGCAATTGCTCTCTTGGTCCTCTTTGACTTGGAGCGCTTATTATAATACTATGGTTAAGAAACTGCTGTTGGTTCTGTTACTGAACTTTGAACATGAGGAAATGTGTTACAAGGTTGAGTAATGGCATAAAAGCCTTCTGTTGCCACTTTCACTCTGGCATTTAAACTGGTATGAGAGTTCTGCACTATTTTGATTGTTGCCTGCAAGTTGAACAGCAGCTGGTCTCATGACAGCTCTGGAAAACGTTAGGAAGGTTTATTCTGAATCGCAGGTTAGTTAGGTTTTAAAGAGCATAAATGTCCAACAGTTTGGGGGGGGGAGGAAAAAATTATATTTAAAGGTAGAGATGGGCACGACTTAGCGGTATTCCCGTTTCCGTTACTCGTTACTCGGTTCCGTTACGCTATGGAAACGGTAACGGGAATTACTCCGCCAGACTTCGAGCTCGAACCGACAAACGAACAATTTTGGTCTGATTTGTCGTGCTCGTTCCTTGCATCGCGCAATCGCGCGATGCCACGCGGCACAGAAAAAAGTTTTTAAAAGTTAAAAAAACCCGGTTCCCGGCCGAAAAGCAGGCGGAAAAATGCCTGCCGTGCCTCAGGGCACCTACCAGAGGGGTTGTTTCTGGAGGTCCCCGGCCTCCCCCCCCATCCCCCATCCTGGGCTGCTCTGGTGGGACTCGCCGCAGGCTCGCAGCCAGCAAAAAGCCCAGTCTCACCGCCGGCCGCCGCAATTAAAGCGCAAGCAAGCGGCACGGACGGCACAGGAAAAAACTTTTAAACTCTCCCCCCACCCATTCCCGGGCCAAAAAAGCAGGCGGAAAAATGCCTGCTTGACTAAGGGTGCAGGGCACCTCCCGGAGGGGTGGTTTCTGGAGGGGGGGTCCCGCCTCCCCCCCGTCCTGGGCAGCCGGACTCGCCATGCCACGCGGTGCGGGCGGGGGATCCAAAATGGGGCGGCGAATGCAATATTGTTTTTGAAATCGTGGTCCAAAAACACACAAGCACAACAGAAACACGCGAAAATTTATAAACTGCCAGCTTTTTCACAGTAGCAGTGGGTTTTTTCTTGCAACAAAATGTCTCTCCTCTCCTCCTCTGTCCTCCATTAATTTTTTTTTACACCTGCGCAATGATGGGCTGGCCGAGTGGCCAGCCATGTGGGAGTGGACGACCATGCAAATTTTTGGAGCCATCCCACCAATCGCATGGCCACTTGGCCATGGAGACTTCTGGGATGTGCCAAAAAGCCCCCTAAAACCTGCCCTAGCCCCCTAACCCTAACCCTAATCCTTGACTCCAGTCCTTACCCATACGTCACAGACTGTCTTCTTAGTGGGTCAGAGAGGCACCCAGAGGTGCAACCCACTAGCCCACCGTAACCTTACCCGTCACTAGCCTAACCCTAGCCCTTGCACTAACCCACCTTAACCCTAAGCCAGATCTACTTGCATTGCACTACATGCAAGTACAATTCCCTTCTGTGTGAGACATGGTGGTGCGAGAGCCTTAGGCATCACCTATGGCTCTGGGTTCACTGCCATCACTAGTCTCACTGTCTGCAACTGGTATGCATATCCATATGGCTATTGCATACCATTTTGCAGCAGCAGCAGGTGAGGAGGGGAGACCCCCATGTTGAGGGGTCTCTTGGAGCCTGCTTCCCCTTCCTAGTGGGTGAGGATAGGAGGCACCCACGGGTGCCTCCAGGAGCCCGCTTTCCCTTTATAGCGGGCCAGAGGAGGCACCCACCCCACAGAGGTGCCTCCAGGAGCCCGCTACCCCCCCAAACCAGTACTAACGAAAAAACGAACCGACTAATTTTTGCGAATTTTCACGAAAAACGGAAACGACCTGAAACGGAACTGGCCCGACTAACGACAACTCGAAAAAAATTTTTTTCAAGTCGTGCCCATCTCTATTTAAAGGTAATATGAGAGAGGAAGGGAGAACTTTTGGTTCCTGAGGCAATTTGTATCACTTGAGTTTTCCTTTAAAAAAAATTAAGTTGTTGATCTATGTAGCTGTGAAAAGAAAAACACTAAAAATGCAAAATGTAGATGCCTGGAAACGTAAAAGGAAATTTGATAAGTCAAGAAATATCTAGTCAACGCAAATAGTCCATGTTGAGAAACTGGTAAAAAGTAAGAATGCAAAACTAAGCTCAAAGTATGTGTTTATATGATACATAGCTAAAGGTTATTGTTGACAGATAGCGTGGGAGGCTGGACTAGAAATATAAAATACTGCACAGTACCTAGAAAGTTTTGAAGCCATTATGTGGAATATCCCCTGAAGGGGAAAAAAAACCTTGGACATTTTGAGAAACTGAAATGTATTCAGTACTTATTTTTCTATCAGTCTGCAATTATTCACCATTTTTGCAACATTGAATGCTTTAATCATAATATAAAGAGCCTATAAATATTCATGAATTTAAAAATGCAAATACAGAATCTTGGAGTAACAAGACATCTTTACTACATTTTGTGACTAGAAGTTTACTATACAGTATCTTGTAGGAAGTAGAGCTCCAAATTCCTGCCCTCTTTGCTACACATACACATGCACTGTACTATGATTCTTGTCTGCCGCAAAATGAAAGTAAAAACCACACATGCTCTAATAAAATCCAGAGTAGTGTTTGGGGTGAAAAAAGTCTTGCTCTCACTATTGATGGTCTCTGCTTAAACATTAACAGAGGTCACAAGGCAACCCACAGTCCAGTCTCACTGAAATATTCTATAGCAGCCATCCTCAACCTTTTTCGCACCAGTTGTTAGACTGTTTTTACACAAACCAGAGTTAGTGGTGGTTTGAGTATAATTCTAATTGTTTTCTTCACTGCATGTGGCTTTTTCTTGTGTGTGCGTGCACAACTGCCCCCAAACTACTTCTGTCATAACAAAACAAAAAAAGACCCCCTCTCACGATGGGTGTGGGGGGGGGGAAGGTAAAGCCCCATAGGTTGCCTCCTTTGGTGTGAGAGAGGGAATCTTGCTGGCCACTATGCAGGGAATAGCAGCTGCCTAGATGCCCTAAGCACATCCAATCTCGCTTGATTTCGGAAGCTAAGCAGGGTCGGCCCTGGTTAGTACTTGGATGGGGGACCACTAGGGAATACCAGATGCTGTAGGCGCCTGGAGAAAGAACTGGCAAGCCACTCCAGTATTCCTGCCAAGAAAACTCCATGGACATGGAGTCACAAAGAGTCAGTCACAACTATAATGACACAACACACACACATGCAGGGAATGGCAAGGGCCCTTCACACCATTATTAATGCATGCTTTGTGGACCCGTACCAGTTTGCAGCCTGAGATCGGGAGCCCCTGTACTAGACAATAGTCCTGTAATGAAGAAGTAATACCGACTAGGTGTCATGCTTCTTAAATTTGAGCGCTGCATACGTATACACTCTGCACAGGAGTTATTCTATAAATCTGTAAAACTAAATGCTGTGCAGTTTCTCGCACTTTAAGGCATTTTTGTGTTACAAGTCATTCTACTCATTCCAAAGAAGAATGCTGTTTATTGGACATTTTTACCTGTTTTTCCTCCCACTTGGAAAAAATGAAACATTTTATCTTTGGGGAAAACTGTCCCCCGTCCCCCCCAACTCGGCAAGTCTTCACATCCCTAGGCTACAGACAAGCTTCATCCTGAATGTTTGTCTCATGAGCTTTAACTTTTATTTTTATTTTGGTCAGAGAACATCTGTAAATTCTCAAATACTCACAGTAGAGGCAGAGATGCTGCTGACTGGGAATGCCCTTGAGCGTGACAATTAATTAATGGGACAGGTTTTGATTTGACTGACTTCTAATGAAATTCAGATTGTACAGCATTGGAATCTTTAGACTTTTCTGCATGATGATACTTGTACACTAAACACTCACGTAAGTTAGCTTGTTTAAAAATAACTCACATTCTCTGGTATGAAGCCAGCACTTTGTATCCATACCAAACTTCAGTGAGGTAGCAAAGCCAAACTCAGCAGCACTGGCCCTGAATGATCTGTAAATATTTTCAGCAAAACATTATTGTTTTTGTTTCCTGCTTTTAGGGCTCTGTAATTAACATATTTCCAGTTTGTTCAGCTAAAGAATATGGGTCGGAAACAGTAAAATATCTGAAGTGCATAATTTTTTAAAATAAGTATCACTTATAGAATCATAGAATTGTCATAGGGTTGGAAGGGACCTTAGAAATGAATTGAAATATGTACATCCTGGAAGCAATTTAATCCCTGTTCACTTATTTTGTAATGAGTATGTATTAGAGTAGTTTTCCCCGATGAGATGCTGACAAGATGTGTCGAAATAAAACTGTCATCATCCCCAGCCAGGATATATTAAGGGGCCGAGATAAATATGAGCTAGATATTTTCACTAAATCAGCTCTGAATATCTGTCAAGAAGAACAGTTGAAAAGTGGGTTTTGATAAGTTTCTCTTGAAAGTTTTAGAGCAGGGGTCCTCAACCTAAGGCCCTGGGGCCGGATGCGGCCCCCCAAGGTCCTGAATCCGGCCCCTGGGAACAATTGCAAACCCCCCTACACACCTACCCCCTACTATGCAAGCAAGCCAGCCTCCGCAGCTGCTTCTATTGCTGAGGCAGTTCAAAGCAGTGGGCTATGTCACTTCTCCCACTCCTCCCCAACTACCACCCAGATGATCATCATGCTGGCTAGTGGGGCATTCAAAGTGGGAGGGCTACGGCAAAGTCCCCCGCTCCCCCACCCACTGTGGTCCGGCCCCCAGTGGTGACTGGGGCATGGTGAACCGGCCCGCTGTTTGAAAAGTTTGAGGACCCCTGTTTTAGAGGTTATTAAAATGTCTGTGAACCTGCTATTAAAATCTGACAAATCTTGTAAGCATTTTTAATTTGTGTGTTTAAATTAACGTAATAGTCATTGTGCTTGAGAACAATGCTTACAACTCATTTTAGATCTTCATCTTGCTGCGGAGCTTGGGAAGACGCTACTGGATCGGAACACAGAGCTGGAAACATCTCTGCAGCAAATGTATTCAACGAATCAAGAACAACTCCAGGAAATAGAGGTAACCTACAACTGAGCAGTGTCTCACTGGGGTGTTGCATAATATGCTGCCCAGAAGGAGCATGTCCACTCATACAGTACAGAATAATCAGCTGAAGACTCATTAGCTGGCCTCCTTTAAGTCACTGCTTTACCTTGGAATTTGCAATATGGAAATGCTCCTAATAAGGCTGTTAAGAGTATGCGTATACGAAGTGGATGAATACTTGAAAACCCTGTAAAAGTGCTAACTATTAAATATTCCTGTTCATAGATTTTAAATTGACATTTATGGAAGCTTAAGAGAATTGGTATGCATTGCAAATGTCCTAATTATACTGTTCTTGAATTTAAAAGTAATGTACAATAATTTGATATACAAGCCCCAAGTTTGTTTTTCTGTAAGTACATACTTTTTACTTGAGAATTTTTTATTACAGTTGAGTCTTGTTTTCAACATAAATAGACAGTGGTAATCTAGTTCAGGCTCTGCTCAGATTCTGGCTACTGTGAGATTTGTCTAATTTCTGAGTTATACACAGAGTGGTTATAAATAGCACCAAGTTTCTTAACTCATAGGGTGAGGTTTGCGGGTGGTGGTTGTAATCTTGCTTTGTACTTCTCAAAATGTAAGCCTGTCTATCTTTTTAAATGAGACAAACAAAAACAAGCAAGGATTTGATTATATCATCAATTGGCTACTTCAAAGCAAGTGACTGACATTCTTATGCTGTCAGAAAGGTTCATAGATTACCATTTTGAGTGAAACTGGAATTCAGTCTTTGAGTTACTGAAATCTTTATTTTCACAGCACATTGGAGATACTCATGGAGCTTTGGGATATTTGTTTCTCTTATTCTTGAAACACACAATTGTCTAGTGGGATACGGAAATAGAAATCCAGGGCTTGACATGAAGGTGCCTCAGGAGCAAAGCTGCTTAATTTAATGGCTTAGTATTCTTACAGTGGAGACCTCTTAGCTGAGGCTTTTCGAAAGCAGTTTTCACAACTATAAACAACCTGTTGAGTTTCTTGAATAAAGAGGATTAAAACCGAACATTTCCGACAGGCTTAAATAAAGCATGAATATCCTGTTTAAAATTCCAAGATACAATATCTCCTTGAGTAATTCAGCTTTCAAAAGACAGAAGAGATCTTTGTCACCTTTCCAACTGAACTAGAGAATAGCTCTCCCTCTTCGCATCATATTTCTTACATATGGTGTAATATCAGCTTTTAGAGAGTGAAGTACCAGCTGTTCCTGTGGAAAAATGCTTGGGTCAGGGTCTAAAGAATTACTCCAGGTGTACTAAAAGGTTTTGGCATGCCAATGACTTCAACAACCAGGCGGTAAAGTCACTGCACAACATTCCATTTTTGATTTGATTTGCTATGATGCAGAGGGGGTGATTGGGAAAGGATCATGTTTGAGAGAAAACAGTCCAATGCCTCTTTGGCCACGCAGAGGTGGTCACTCCACCTGGGGTCTCGGCCCTCATGTTTTGCAAGTGCTTTGAGAGCTAGAACTGGGAACCTCAGCCTGCACAATACCTGTTTCAATCAGGTTACAAGGAAAACATATCTCAGTATTGCCCTCCGTGGAACAGTGTTGTTCAACACCACGGAGGAGGCAGTTGGAACTTGGATTTGAAACTGTGGCTACACTACCTTTTAATTACATTTGCCATGCTAATGGCATACTGTTCTTTGCAGTATCTTACAAAGCAAGTGGAACTTCTGCGCCAGATGAATGATCAGCATGCCAAAGTCTACGAGCAGCTCGATGTAACTGCTAGAGAATTAGAAGATGCTAATCAAAAGCTGGTTGCTGATAGTAGAGCCTCACAGCAAAGGATACAAAGGTAATGCTCTCCTTATCTTTTTGCTTCTTATTATCAACATGCACTGCCTCAATATATTGGCACAAAGGATACCTATAGAATAGTTACACAGGAGGGCCATTTTAACTGTTGTGTGCCTCTCTGGGTCCTAGTTTGGCCCGCTTTCTACTTTCCATTATGCTACACAGGATGTAAACAAACTCAGAGATGCCGTGTTTGTTTGAAGATCTTCCGTATGGTGCATGCTAGAAAAGGAGAATATAGCTAAGGAAATCCTATGTTTAGATAATAGGCTCTCCTTTGGCACTTATTAACCATCCCTGTGTAATTCTGGTAGGGGAATGAGCCTTGGTTTCCAGGTCAAGCAGTCACCAGCCCAGCTCTATTTTAGGCAACTACCCATAGGGAAAAATCTGAAACCTGGGCGCTCCTTGGACTAACCTGAACAAGTGCTGATGTCACAAACATGACATATTTGTGCGGCTTTGTTTTCTATTTTAGCCTGACTGAAACAATTGAAAGCCTCCAAACTCACATTGATGACCTCCAGAGACAAGTGGAGCAGCTCAAGAATCCTGGGCATGACTTTGTGACCTGTGAGAGATCTGAGCAGCCACGATCTGTACATAGTTTTTCATGTTTGAAAGAACTATATGATCTTCGCAAGTAAGTTACAGGTTCCCTTTAAAAGGAATTTTCCCCCTGTGGGAAAATCTGTTTTGTAGTATTTTCTGCTACATCTGAAGCCAGAAAAATAAGGCACATGTCAAAGAAACTTATCGCGTTTTAGTGGTGTCACAATTAATGTAGATGTTTCTTCTGCTTTCACCTGCCATCTACTGAAGCATTTGTAGATTATTCTGATATTGTTGGATAATTAGGTCCTATCTTCCTACTTCCAATGTAATTTTCAAGCAGTGTTGACATTCTCTGTAAAAAGAGGAACCAGGAAAACCAGAATCTTATTGAGTTTTAGTAGCTGTTTAAAGGTCTCTAGACCACAGAAAAGACTGAAAAGGAAGTAATTCTTATGAGCCACTAGTTTCAGGCCTTGGATTAATTGAGCAAGATCTTAGGTGCAAGATGCTTGTCACATACTCTTGTTGTAGGCTCGTGTGATAATGAGTGCATGTTTTGAATGCTGTAGAATTAAGATTTAATGGGAAAAGCAGACTAATGCTTTTTATTGGCTTTTTGGGTGTACACTCTAGGTATTTTGTTTATGACCATATCTTTGCGGAAAAAATTACTTCAATGGATAGTCAGCTGAATCCTCTAGAAGAAGAAAATCAGAACTTGAAAAAAGCGGTAACTCTCCTGCAAGCTCAGCTGAGTTTGGAAAAAGAGAAGAGGGTGACAATGGAGGAGGAGTACAGTCTCATGTTAAAGGAGAACTGCGATCTGGAGCAAAGGCTGGTGGATGTCAATCGATACCAAGCCAGAGCCGAAGAGCTTGAGGCGGAAGTGGCTGAAATGAAGCAGATATTTCAGTCTGAAAACGCTTTTGTGAATGGGGTGGAAAAGCTTGTTCCAGAGTCTTTTTTTATTTCTTTCAAGGACTCTTTAGAAAGAGAACTGGGCCAGAGTTTTTCCGATGGGGGGCCTTTAGCTCTTCCGGAATTGGATAAAAGGGCTCTCAAGAGAAGCAGCAGTGAGACCTTCCTTGCCAGCAGTGTCGGTGGAGACCTTCTGAAGGGCCACGAAGAAACTTGCATCCGGAGGGCAGAGGCTGTGAAGCAAAGGGGCATCTCACTGCTTAATGAGGTTGATGCACAGTACAATGCTTTGAAGGTCAAGTATGAAGAACTGCTCAAGAAATGTCAGGTGGATGAAGAGTCACTGAAGCATAAAGCTGTGCAGACCTCCAAACAGTTTTCTAAAGATGTAAATACGGGGAATGTATCCTTGCACACCTGTAGTAGAGAACCTGACTCCACAAATGCTGACTCCTTCAGCTTATCTTCAAATAGTCCCCCCGAATACAAACTTCTCTTTAAAGAGATCTTTAGCTGCATTAAGAAAACCAAACAGGAAATAGATGAACACCGAGCAAAATATAAACCTCTCTCTTCTCAGCCTTAATACTTCCAATGTTTCTCTTTTGTTCTACACGGGTGTTTAGAGATAGAAAAGAATAGGTCCTGAAATTACTCTTGAATGTTTCATATGAAACACAGCATTGCATGTCTATTCCTCCAGGAGTGTATGTAGCATCGTTTTTGGTTAAAAATGCGAAATGGGTTGGCTCTACCAGACTAGTCACGTCCATTTGGAGCAGTTCTAACAAATGTTAACCTGGATTCCTCAGGACCAGTTACTGACAATGAATATTTGGCAAAGTGTGCTGTTACCTGATCCAATCTGCCACCCTGCTTTCAGTAATGAATTCTAGTTTGCTGGGGGCAAAAGAACCAAACAGCAGTTTGCAAAAATATCTTGTTTCCTGCATTTAATCATTTGCTCCAGTTACTGCATGCTTTTATCACACTTATCAATATTCTGCATTAAATGGAGAATTAGTCTCAATTAGAGTAGACTGTCAAAAGAGATTAAATGTGTATAACTAGTCCTTTTCATTGTAGTGGGTTTAGGCTGGATTTAGCCCACTGTATTTTTGGAAAATCTAATCTGTACTCTGGCATAAGGAGGAACAAGAGTTTGTAAGGCAGTTTCTGAGATGTAAACTGCCCCTTCATATATGGCAAAATTTGTGACTCAAGCATTATCTGCAAATCTGTTGCATAGTTTTAAATGGTACAAAGTCATTAAGATTCTGAAGGCAAGCAAACCTTTACTGGTTTTGACAGGTATTTCAGAAGCTGTTTTGAGTTATTTGAGAAAAAGCCAGCAAAAATGCTTGCTATGAAATTTGGACATTTGTTATGATTTTGTAGGCATCTGAAAGGGATCCCACTGATGAATATTCAAAATCTTCCCTAACATACATAGCTTGAGTGCATTAACCGTAAGCAGGACAAACTAAATACTTGATATTGTTAAACACTGATTACAATGGTGTACCAAAGTTTTTGTTTTTAGAAGTCAAGACTCTTAAACGTAGGACTCCAATTCCACAGCAAATGAAAATATAAATGTCTGTTCCTGTAGCCAAATTTGTGAAATCTATTCGCCATGTACTCAGTTTAAGTCCAGACTGCAAAGATTGTTCAAGTACTAATGTTTTGGCTCAAGATATCACGAGAACCTCTGGCAGATGTACCATTCCTGCTGTGCACTAAAATGCGATGTGGTAGCATCTACTGCATGCACAAAAAGCTACCATGGGAGCGAGTTTTGAGGAGTGTTGAATCGAATGAGAGTGCTTTGACTTAAAGCCGTAAGCCTCACTAATTTTCCCATTTTGCTGCTAATCAGGACACTTACCAAGTCAATTTGTGTGACACTTTAGACTGGTTTAAGAATGCTGCATTTACTTGAAGAATGTGGAAGATTTTGTCCTGTTGCCTAGAAAGCCCTGACAAAGTCGAGAGGGGAGCGCAGGAAAATCTTGACATATGTTGTTTCTTGGCTACAGATTAAACTCCTGGGGGTGGGGGCAGGCCGAGTGCATCAAAAAAGGCCCTTCACCTTAAAAGCACTCGTGTAACACCTTCAGTAGGTAGAGATCTCACAGGCTTAGAACTAGCAAATAACAAGAGTTTGAAGGCTCTGCTGTTGAAGTTAAGGAATAAAATATGAAGACCGGCTAGCACTTTCAAGGGTGACTTGTTTTTCAAGAGCAACGTTGCTAGCAGCAATGGCTTTGGGGTGGTTACTTACCACTTAGGGGGAAAGTGGAGCCACCCCTTTCCAAAAGGTATGGCACCTTCAGTTCAGCTGCAGCTGTTGCAAACCTCTCTCCCTGACACCCAGTGGAAAGTGAAAGTTTCTTGTTCTGCTTGATTGACAAGCTTTCTGTGTCCGGTCACACCAAACTGCTTATTTAAGTTTATTTAAAGAGTTGTAAGCTTTGTGAATATTTTGTAAACGGCAAATAAATTCCACCCGCACTAAACTTAGGTGGCTAAATAATTTGAGATTTGTCCGTCATTACAACCGTGCATTTGGGGGCAAAAGGACCCAGAAATTATAGGTTATGGAAGAAAATGGATGAATGTATTAAAAATCCTAATAAAAATATTGTTTGGGGGAGGGGGGCTTTGTATACTTCGTCAATCTTTCTGGGCCCTAATGAACATCGGATGCACGAGCACCTGGTATCCTTTCTAATGGCAGTAGCACAGCTGGAAAGAGCAGCATAGCGGAGGGCACTGGAAGGATTAAGAACAGAAAATTGGTTCACAAGAATGTTCCAGACAGCAGGATGGGGAATGCTACTGGTTCAGAAATGCACTAAACTTCACAGGCAATATGCTCTACTCCAAATACGTGCTGTGCCTGCATGTTTGTACTATTATTATGAAACGGATTTTATATGTATTAAAGCGCAGTTATTTGAGTAGGTGCACAATGAAGGACTCGAGCCACACCTTGTTAACTAGAGAGGTCCACCGCTGTGATCTTTCCCACTGCGCTTACATTAATGTTAATTAGCCAATATTTTGCTATATGAAAAGCAAGAGTACAGTAGGACCACCGTATCCGTGGGAGGATCAGTTCCGTGACACCCTATGGATAGTAAAATCTACGGATAAGAGTAAACACTCTTGTCCGAGGATAATGGTGGTGACAGGGGCTCGAGCGGGACGTTCAAAAGCCAGTTGGCCAGGTGGGTCCCCTTAAGTCCACGCTGCTCCGGAGGGCAGCTGGCATGCGCTGGCGGCAGTGAGGAGGGTAGCTGGGCAGTGGTGGTGAGGAGGAGGATTTGGCATCGGTAAGTTTTCCTTTTTTTTCCCTCCTCGCTGCTGGGCTTAGACTCTCCTGCACCCACTGATCACCAACCGTGGAAAACTGAATCAGCAGTTGGTGAATCGGCGGATGCGGGGGTCATCCTGTACAATAAATTTAGGCTTGGCTACATCTGAATACCCATTGTGGGTTCAAATCCCTGTTCAGCCCTGGAAACTCACTGCAGGTCTGTAAAACAACACCTTAAATATCTCACTTGCATTTAAAGGCCTTTTAGGGTTGCTACAGGGTTGGTTCTGACATGATGGCATAGAACAGACATTTGAATGGCACATACCTGTTTCAGCTTGCTTTGCTTGGTAGGAAACTACTTTTAAACGAAAACCTAACTCTCTCGCTGTAAAGAAAAGCTTCACGTTATAAATTACTAACATATGAATGGAGATGTTCCTCTTAGTTTGAACTAAATTGTAAAAGCTAGCCACCACCCTCATCCCTTACTGTAGTGCTTTTCACTGCCACCCCATTTACGTACTGCCATGATTCATGGAGAAAGAGAAAACCCTCACCAACAGCCAGACTTTTATGACAAGGGCGGAGATGGCACCAGGAAAAACTGGATTAGTGAGCATTAAGGGCCAAGTGCTAGCGCCAAACAGTTTTCTAACAAACTTGATCTACCCAGATCTAAATTAAGAAAACATTCTCATGGTTTTCTGTCTGCAAGTTAAATTTTCCAAGATCCAAAATTACATATTAAAGGTTAAAGATAAGTAAACTATATATAAGATCACAGGAAAAAATATTAGAACTACAGAACTAGATGGGACCTTATGCACAAAGCTAGACTGTGTGCCCTTGTCACGGAGGCAGAGTGGGAAACTGAACTCCCAGCCTCTGACTTGGGGGGGGGGTAGAGTTCTTACTGACTTATCCAGCAGTATCATATCTTCTACAGCAGAGGAGTACAATTGGTAGCTCTTTATTATGTTGGACTGCAATTCTTGCGTTCCTTCCCTGTTGGCTAGAGCTGCCCAAGGCCGATAGTAATTGGGATCCAGCAACCTCTGGAAGGTCATGGATTTCTTGGCCCTCTTCCACAATCAATCAAATCCATATTTTCATTCAGACGTTTCCTGCCCATCTGCCTCCCCCCAACACACACATTTTTGCAGGTAACAACATCCAACTGCATAACTGCTTTAATTCTCAATTTAGTTGGAAGCCACTTGAGTTCCACCTACCATCCTAGAATTTTTTTATTCACACAAAAAGGAATATACCTAGAAATCCAGTTATCTCAGAAAATAGTGAGAACAGCATTGTACAATTTTCATTTTTTTCCATTCAAAAAGCACAGTACAGCAATTCCTGCCCACCTACTTGTTGAACCTAGAATTCTTACATCTTCTAACAAGGGGGTTGCAGGCTGAAAGCAGGAATGAATAGTGAGTGGGTGAGGCTTAGCTCCAGCTGAAGCAGCAACAACGGTCAAAACAAGACACTACACCATCCTGCCAGTAAAGAGACAGCCTTGCTTTGAAAAAAAAGAGGGAGAGCCTGTTCTCTTATTTTTGGTACTAGTTGGAGGACAATCCTATTCTTAAAAAAAAAAGAACAGCTAGCCTCATTAAAACATATAGAAAGCCTCGTTCTCAAGAAGAGAAAGCAATAATTACTAGGATGCCTGTATAAAAACCACACACAGCGAGGGGCAGAGGAATCTTGTATGGAACTGTGGCAAGACCAAGGAAGCCTCCTGTGACACGTGTGATTGAATTCGTAACATAACAGGAGACCAGCAAAATAATTTGTTTTATTTGTTTAGCGTAGAAAATAAAGTAAAAAAAAATAGATTTAAAAGGGGGGGTTGGGTATTCTTTAACGTGCCCCTAAGAGCTGCTGTTGGTTTTACAGCAAAAGATTTATACCGCTACCCCTGTCCAAATGTATCTTGGCAGAAGAGGCAGCAAGAAGCTCCCAAGACACCCCCCACCCCCCGTTTTTGGAATTACTGTACTAAATAAGTCTTCGGGCAAATGGTAATTCAACAGAGCCTGAAATCTTAAGCTCAGAGGGTCCGATGGAGCTATCTGCCTGCTACTTGGAACTGAGGCCTGCCACACTGCTGCATTTTTGCCAATCCTGTTTCTGTTGATGAACCCAGAAACTGGAAACCTCTGAAGCTGCTGGGCATGCCTAACTTTTCACACAGATGCTGCTGTACCACGGCGCCTATCAGCAGCCGCCCTGAGACTGAAAAAGGCCAAAACATTTTCGAGAATAAGTCCTCTTTGGCACAGTTAGGGCTCATGGGTGTGGCTCAGGGTGCCCCCTCCGAAACGGCCCGTAGGCTTCCCTGGACCACCTCCTCCCCTGCGTGGGAGCTCACAGGTAGAGAGGCGAGGTGTGAAATATGGGCTGCCTGCACAACACCTCTGGGGCTGAACTGGCAGACACCAAGAAGTGCCCATCTCTAGTCCAGCTCTCTCTTTAAGAAGTCAAACAGGCAGGAGAATGGACAGGAGAGGCCTTCTGGTTAAAGAACTCATGGTGGAAGATTATAGCACCAAAGAAGAGAGAGCACATGTGATGAGAATGGAAGGCAATACAGACCTAACTGTACTTGGAAAAATTAAGATACATGCTAGATGAACCTTTGCCACTGAAAGATTAATACATTTCCCATCATCCTGGGCTAACAGAAGCTGGAGTCCAAAACGATCTGCTGGGCTACCTCAAGGTTAGAACATCCACCTTAAATCCACCAAATTGCAAGACTTAATCACCACAAGACTAATTTTTTAAAAAAATGAGAAAGAGAAACTAAAGGTTTAGATGTCTTTAAAACATACAAAAGAGAAGTACTTTGCACAAAGTGAACTGCTACGGTGAACAGAAATAAGCCACAGGCAATACACTTCATCGGTGTTTAGGTTAACAACTTTTATCTTAATCAAAAGTAGAGAACTTACCATAAATACCAAGTGTGATTCCTTTAAGACATCTCTTGACAGGTGATTGATTATGGAAGAACAAACTCCCAAATCTTCAGGCATTTCCTTTGGCTCATAATTTCCACATTTTTTAAAAAGGAGTGCACATGTGACACAATGGCACATTTAATACTGATCCTCTTCCCCAACATTAGAGGAACCAGAGTTCTTTGCTCTCTAAATCAGGACGCATAAGCATAAACGAAAATCTAGATTGTTGGCACTCTTTGAAAAATAAAATTTGGATATCTATCTGTAAACTTGCAATTTATTGGCACCAGTTACAAAATAAAACATTCAATCATGATTTTCTGTAACATTTGTGTCAACATGAGTTTTTGTTGTTATAATCAGAATGAGAAGCGAAATTTATTAGGAATCCCAGATCAATCTAAGGACTTGTTAAGATCCATATTTCCTCATTCTACTCAATGGCGGCATTTCGGGTGCCATACAAACGAGCATCTGAATCGTGTGACACCCTATAACTTCTCATCCACAGGGCTGTAAGCAGATCCAGGTTCTACCCCACTTCAAGGGGAGGGGTGGGTACTTGTTTGGCTGTCTAGCCCATTCTGTTTTTCTCTTCTGGTCCTGAAGTTAACCCAGTGAAGTAAAAAATCGAAACCCTTTTTGTCAAGATGTTGCCGGCTGCTGCACTGTCCCTTTAAGATACCACATGCCACCCTGGCTTACACAGCAGTCCTGGAAGAAAAGAAAAGCTATTAAGAAGTGTTCTTATAATCACTGAAAGTAGCCGTACAGAAGAATTATACTATTCCCTAATTGCATATCAATGGAATTAAGGTCACTGAGGAACAGGGTGGAGGGAAAAGAGTCAAGAGGTGCCACTGTTCATCCAGGCCCATTAGACCAAGACTGGGGGTGGGGGGGCAACTGATGAAATTAAAGTAGTTTCTATTTAAGAACTTACACACCTAAGTATTACAGATTGCAACATGTGGAAGACAATCAGTGGAACACCCTGCTCCCCCCCCTTAAAATAAGGGAAGGGGACAGCTCCCTCTTGTACTCAACGACACCTCTGAAACCCAGTTGATCTTCAAACTACAGCATTCAAGAAGCAAAGTGTTGCTTCTGTTTACGCTATAGTTCCGGGATGCTCGGTGGCATTCCCCAAGGGAGAAAACACTTGCAATGGGCAAACACAAGCGTGGAACCCCCCCCCCCGAGGACTGGGACTGGGTCCCTTTCAATATGCCCTGGATCCTCAACATGAACTTTCAGAACAACGAAGGGAGAAACTAGATGTGAACATGAAAGGAACTGCACTTCTGGAAAACCCACACAACTGTTCCAAGACTTAGGTATGCTTATGCTCTGCCTCCATCCTCCTCATCAGCCGGTGCTTGTGTGTTTTAATCAACACAACTGAAGTGTGCAACTCTGAACTCCGATCCACTCCCAACCCCCATTGGCCTTCCCACTCCCAAGAGGTTACTGGACGGCCATCTGAGGAGATATAGAGCAGGCATGTCCAAACTGCACCCCTCCAGATGTTTCGGACCACAACTCCCACAGTCCTTTGCCACTGGCAATCTAAGCTTAGAATGCTGGGAGTTGCGGTCCAAAACACCAGGAGGGCCAAAGTTTGGACATGTCTGATATAGAGCATACCAGGAGGGCCACAGAGGTCCCTGGGAAAAGGCAGCACTTGCAATTGACTTTTGACACAGTCCAGGCAGTTTCCAGGGATTTCCCCAGAGAAGGCAACAGGGCTTTCAAAGCCCTGGCAGAAAGCATCCCCTCCCCTTGTCTTTGATGGAAATACTTAAGAGCACAATATTTAGCTTCCTGTCTAGTTTGAAGTGTTAATTATAGGAGGGGGAAACGGGAATCTGCTAATTGGGACAATTAGCAAATTAGCAGTCTTAATGCAGCTCACCTTAAAAATATAGTGGCTGTATGAGTGAAATGGAGAGCACATGGGCAGGTTTGTCAGTTTCACAGCACGCAGAGCTAGTGAACAAAACCTCTCTCGGTTTAATGCCCGTAGCTGGGAATGACTATAAAATGTTGCAGCGTAGGGTAACTCCACAATGCCAGTGGGTTGAACTGAGAGTCCTTGAAGGTATTCCCCAAGGGAAAACTGCTCCCTTCTGAGTCTCAAAACGGACCTCCAAAACTATGGCAGGCAAGTCATGCGTTTCTGAAATGAACATGAAAACCGGAGGACTGCACACCCAGCACTGCGAGGGGGGCTTTCAGGGGGGTGGATTTTGCTCCAAGTGTTTTGCTGTACAGTAGGGCCCCCGTATCCGTGGGAGATTGGTTCTGGGGTGCCCTGCAGATACTGAAATCCGCAGATAAAAAAAATATCTGAGAATAATGATGCCAGTGGCCAAGCGGTATCGGCAACAGTGGTGGTGGGGTGGTGAGTGGGAGTACAGTGTGGCAACCGGTCGGCCCTACGCGCCGCTGAAGCTGTCTCACCCAGGAAGTAGCTCCTGGGCGGGCAGGTGGAAGAAGGCTGGCCCGGTGCCCTCTGCCCTGGGGGGCCTCCAAGACAGCCATCCAGATCACCCTGCATGACGGCCCCGCCCGCCGTTCTCCTTTGCCTGCTTGCCCGGCCGGGGATCCGTTTGTGCTGTGCTTCGCTGCCAGGGGTGCCTCTCCCAGCATTTCAAATTGAGGCCAACCAAGGAGGCAACAGCTATTCTTGGTGCAAGGATTGGGCTGCAAAGCAGCGCCCGTTCCTCCGAACGGGACCCCGCCATCAGAGTCTTGGGGAGGGGGAAGAGGGGTTTTCCTCGAGAGTGAGGGGGTGGCGGAGGCCCTTTTGGAAAGGGACTGACCCCAGACCACGAGTGGCAGCAACTTATGCTGTGTGGTGCTGGAGCTGCCGCCGCCGCCTCCTTCCTCAGATCAACAGCCCGAGGGCGGAGGCAGCAAAATTGCCGGGTCCCATTCAGAATAATGAGTGCTGCTTTGTGGTCAGATCCCCGCATCTGGAATAGCTGCTGCTTTGTTGGTTTGCCACCTCGTTTTGAAATTCTGGGAAGCGCCCCTGGCAGTGAAGGACAGCACGAATTGAGCCCTGTCGCCAGCCAGCCAGGCAAGCAGGCAAAGGAGCGCGGCACGCAGGGCAACCATGTAGGGCAATCTGGCCGGCTGGCTTTGTAGGCCCCCTCGGGGCTGAGGAGGGCACCTGGCATTCCTCTTTGTTCTCCTTCTCTGCCTGGCTGGCCAGGAGAAAAAGTGGCCCAGTTCCTCCACCTTCCCGCCCAGTGGCTCCTTCCCCAAAGGGATGTCCTTGGTGGCATGAAGGGCCTGCCGACTGCCACGCAGCATTCCTGCTTTCGCCCTCACCACCCTGCAACCGCTTGTCACTGCTTCCCCCCTCGCCACGAACACCACCCTCTGTGCTGTCCAGTAGGAGTGGTGGGGTGCTGGGGGCAAAACTGCCACCCAGTCTGCCACCCCCAAACGTGCTGATCGCCAACCGTGGATAACTGAAACTGCAGATGGTGAATCAGCAGATACGGGGGTGGTACTGTACTGTATCTCTGCAAATTAGCGTCTCCCCCAAATTGATGATGCCTGTCCCTCTTGCATGGATGGTACTACTCTGGCTTCACAACGTTTGATTTTTGTTTTTAGATGTAAAAGACTCTTCCATGCGAGGAAGGTGAAATGGAAGGCCTTCCAGGGGTTTCAGACAAGGCTTTGGAACTAGCTTTGGCTTCATTGCTTACTGGATCAAATAAATAACCTTGAAACGTGATTTTAAGTAAGGCTTTATCCAGTATTGATGCCTCAGGCAAAGTGCTGCTGCAGGCAATTATGCAATGCAATTAAGACAATGGGCTTAAAACCTAAAAGGCACTGCCCTCTGAGAATCGCCTACAGCAGAGGGATCCAATAATAAGGCTAAATATTGCCAGCACACTGCCTAATTCACAGCTGAGTGTACATATGTCCGGCAAACGATTATGTTTTTGTATTTGAAGCCAGCTGGTGGCTTGTTGTCTGGCATTACCTACTTAAACCCATCAGGGATGAAAGGATATGGCTGGGTTTTCAGAGAGAGGCTGTAGCAGTCTATGGTCACGGATGGACTTTGCACAGAGGTCTCTGCGTCAATTCCTGGCCTGGTGAAGCAGGAACAGGAAAGATTCCTGTCTTGACACCCAGAGCAGTTGCTGCAAATCAGTATATCAGACCAGTGTTGGCGAACCTATGGCACGGGTGCCAAAGGTGACACTCGGAGACCTTTCTGTGGGCACCCGACATTGCCCCTTCACAGCCACCTGTGTTCAGGTTAAATGGCTGTGTTGGCACTTCATGAAAAATTAGTGGGTATTGAATTGCAGTTTGAGCACTCGGTCTCTTAAAGGTTTGCCATCAGTGGTCTCCAGTAAAGTAGTTTGCCATCAGTGCTAGCTGAGCTGGCAAGGATTTCTGGGAGTTGCAGTCCAGTGGGGATGGGGATTGTCGGGTCTTGAGGACGACCATGGACCCCTGGATCCCTCCCAGTCTGTTCCCTTCCTCACAAAACCATCATTGGGTGGCTTCAGTTTCTTCAGAACTGCTGCAGCCCCTTGGAACAGAAATGTCTCTCTTCTAAGGGAGTAAAAGCTTTAAAGTAAAATACTTTACCCTTTAGCCTCAGGTCCTAGCTAGAATCATAAGACTTGGTAGAGACCTCAAGGGCCATCCAGTCCAACCCCCTGCCATGCAGGAACCCCCCCATCACAGTATTTCCGACAGATGGCCATCCAGCCTCTGCTCAAAAACCTCCAGAGACTCCACCACCCTCCGTGGCAGCATCTTCCACTGCCGAACAGCTTTAACCGTCATGAAGTTCTTCCGAATGTTCAAATGGAATCTCTTTTCCTGTAGTGTGAAACCACTGCCCTGAGTCCTAGTCTCTGAAGCTATGGAAAACAAACCCGTTTCCTCTTCAATATGACATCCTTTCAAATATTTAAACATAACTATCATATCCCCTTTAAGCCTTCTTTTTGAAAGGCTAAACATTCCCAGTTCCCAAAGCTGTTCCTCGTAAGACGTTTCCTCCAGACCCTCAACCATCCTGGTCACCTTCCTCTGTACCCGCTCAAGGTTGTCAACATCCTTTTTAAACTGAGGTGCACAAAACTGGACACAGTACTCCAGGCGGGGTCTGACCAGAGCAGAATAGAGTGGTACTATCACTTCCCTTGATCTAGACACTATGGTTCTGTTGATGCAACCAAAAATCGCATTGGCGTGCCTGGCCGCCGCATCAGCTGCTACTGGAATAGAGTCTCTCCCTATAATTCTTAACTGAACTGCTGGACAGCAAATGATCCAGGGATCTGGTTGCTGCTACAGATTCCCACTGTGCCTCCCTGCCAGGAGCTGGGACCTTCCAACTCTGCAGTTCTAAGATTACCATTATTATTATTCAACGCCTTTCTTGACACTGAAAGAGATCTTCTCCCTCTGCCAAACAAAAATCCCCAAGGGAAATGAGCTGATTCGGCATTAGGCTAGTTTCTTTTCATGTTTCCACTCCTTACCATCAACCCCTCCCTACAGTTTTACAACCAGATTGAGGGCTGTACCTTCCAATATGGAGGGAGACCATCAATTCATTTTAATCTGAACATGCACTTCTAAAGACTAGTGAAAGACAACAATTAAACAAGATTTTCTACTGTAATTTCGCGTTTCAAATTTCGTTCAAAGGTTTGCCCAACGGTTACCTTCAAGACTTTATCCACCTCCTGTTTATCTAGATCTTCTCCATATTCCTGGACCAGCTGATTCTGGATGACATTTCTACGTACTCGGTAGTTTTTGGAAAAGATTTCAAGCAAAATCTGCCGATGCTTTGAGACAGCAAGCGAGAGAAGGGAAAAAGGAAGAGTGACGGTCCAAGTCAGCACAAAAGGGAGAACAATTCAAGGCAAACAAGAAAAGAAAGTCAGAGCCTGCATAAAGCACACATCATCATTATCCTCACATTGAAGTTACTTCTTCGCATTTCTGGTGTGTGGGGTGGGAGTGGATCAAAGGGTAAGCCCAAACATTAGGAGACAAGCGTTAAGAATCTGCAGGTGAGAGGACATATTTGCAAAATCACCAATTTCAGAATTAGTGGAAGCAAACCAGCTTTTGGGAATTGCTTTAAACCAGTAACCAAAGATTTTGGCACAACTCCAGTTGCATAAAAGAGTAAGGAAAGGAGGAAGACCCTATCTTGTTTAAATAGTCTTGAAATGTCTTGCTTTAATGTTCAGTATTTAGTTCAAAGCAGCACACACGGCTGTCCTTCTCTTACTTTCTCTTCACCCCAACCCTGCAAGGTAGGTCAGGCTCAGAGATGAGTTTTTTCTTTTCTTTTTCTGAGCGGGGATTTGAACCCTAAATCACAATCCAGCACTGTAACCATGTACCACAATAGCTTCTCGCCACTTGAAATGAACGTATCATTTAACACGATCAGATCATCATTTCTGCCGGACGCAACCCTGGGATTAAACCGGATTAAGCTGAGCTCCCTGGTTCATCATGTGACCCAGGGAACTAGGTTTGTCAGGATTCGCAGCCACCTAGGCTTCACAGCCACTGTCTGAAGTTTGTTTATTATCCAGGCTTGATCCAAAGCTGGTAACCATGGTTTACTAGTTCGGATGATAAAGGAAACAGATGCCAGTTAGAGACTTTTGCACTGCATTTCGAAGCGCCATGAAGACAGAAGGATAGACACTGATTGCAAGGCCAGGAGACTGATTCATATCTTGGCTTATTCATACCCTTCATCTACATTATTTTTCTCTCTTCTTCCAATGAATCCAAAGTGGGATATTCAGCTTTCCTTCTCCCTACCTTTGTCCTTGCCTTCTGCGAGGTAAGTCAGGCTAGGAAAGTGTGACCAGCCCATGACGCAATGGGATCTAGACTTAAGGCAGGCCAATCCTCGTGGAGCACCATTCGCCGGATTAACCTGTTGCTTCGCCTAGCAAAATATCACATGCTATCCTGACTGCCGCTGCATACCAAGACTTTCTATCACCTGCTCCTGAATCCTTTAAAGCTGGGGATATGCAAACCCAAGTAGCCTCGGGGCCATGTTTTCAACCTTGCAACCCTCAGTGGCTCGTCCCCATGAAAATGCTCACTCTGGGTATTCCCCCCCTGAAAACATTTGTTTTGAATAAACACACCAGATTTTATGTTAAAATTTAATGTGAGGGTCTGAGGCTACTTAACTATGAATCCCCCCCCCAAAAAAAAATACCCCAATGCCTCAAAATATGCGCTTAACAGCCTCCTGCATGCTACTTGAATGCAAGGAAGGAAAATGGACCGGTTTGTGGTCCAAACCAGTCCATAACAGGGACATAACATGAAGGGAACTGGATGATGATGGCTTGGACATTATGAACCCTAAATGTTTGGCATAATATTAAACAGGCTATAATGTCAACACAGCCAGATATTACATCTTGTTTTAAAGGACAATCCATCTCTGGAGGTGCAGTTTTCCCATTCTGAAATAAGCAAAGCTGGGATGGGAGAAGATTTAATGTCCCTAAATCTGCAAAGATTTCCTTGAGGACGGCATTCTTCTAACCACAGGTTCTAATCAGAAATGCCAGGATCCAAACTGGTGCTTTCTGAATGCAAGAACTTAAAGAATGGTTTATATGCAGGACGATCTACAGGATCAAAGCAGTGCATTGCAAATACACTGCGTCTGATTCGCCCAGAGACTTGAAAACACGGGTCTCCTAGCTTCGGCTCTTTCTAGGGATCGAAGGCAATCTACTGCTGATCTGGCTGAGAATGGGTTTTTGTTTCCGTGCGGGTCAGTCGGAAGCACAGACCGTGCTGAAGTGGGCGCTCCAGTCCTTAGCTTACCTGATCATATGTATCACCAGCTTCCCACAGCGCAAACACCTTCTGTTCATCTGGTAAAGCAGTCGTCTGTGGAGGAAACTAAAAATACATTGAACCAGTCAAGATTATTGGCTTCATCTTTTTAAAGAAAGAGAGACACAATAGTAAAAAAAGAAAGATAGACATGTTTGGGGAAATGCTGGCGGTTCCTGTCCCAAACCAGACACCCACACACCTCTAGCCAAAGGAGAATCTGATGAAGGGTTCACAACAACAGTTTGAATCATAGAATCATAGAGTTGGAAGAGTCCTCAAGGGTCATCTAGTCCAACCCCCTGCCATGCAGGAACCCCCATCACAATATTTCCGACAGATGGCCATCCAGCCTCTGCTTAAAAACCTCCAAAGAAGGAGACTCAACCACCCTCTACGGCAGCATATTCCACTGCCGAATAGCTCTGTCATGAAGTTCTTCCTAATGTTCAAATGGAATCTCTTTTCCTGTAGTTTGAAACCATTGCCCCGAGTCCTAGTCTCTGAAGCCATGGAAAACAAACCTGTTCCCTCTTCAATATGACATCCTTTCAAATATTTAAACATAGCTATCATATCCCCTCTCAGTCTTCTTTTAGAAAGGCTAAACATTCCCAGTTCCCTAAGCCGTTCCTCATAAGACATTTCCTCCAGACCCTCAACCATCCTGGTCGCCCTCCTCTGCATCCGCTCAAGTTTGGTACACACAAATCCCCTGGGATGTACAACCTAATATTCAGCTGAACACAGACTAAACTCCCACTTGGTGTCCCTTAATGGGAGAGCAACCTATCAGGTAGTACAGAGAAGATCAGAAGTTCTCCTCGGGGCTTCCAGAATAATTTAATTTGGGGAGACAACAGAGTCTGGTTTGCAGTTAGAAGGATCCCATCTCTTAGTTATCTAATCCTTTGAAATGGGGGCAGAGGGTGGAATCCCACACTGCTCTCATGAACCACCTCTTTTCAATCCTAACAAAAAGGATTACCCCTGCTCAGCCCCTTTGCCCTTTCTGGGCCAGGAACACTTGAATGAACTAGTTCTCCATTTCATCCAAATTGAAAAAACAGCTAATGCCTTTGGGAAAAGCAGAAAATAAAGTCACCTTTAACTACGTAGATTGGCTCCGGTACCTTGATAAACCAACATGGAAAAAGGGCTATACAGCAAGGGCTCTGGATCATAATACAGACATGGTGCCTTGTATGAAGGAAATAATACGTTTCAAATGAAATTCTGTTAAGCAAATTTTCCTTTGTGCAAATTTCCCATAGGAATGCATTGAAAATGGATTAACTGTGACTGTTTTTCTGTTGTACGGATTCTCCCCATAGGCAATTCTGTTAAGCAATTTCCCCCTATCTCCAGAAATATTTTCCTTTCAGCAGATTTTCTGTTAAACCAACCGCTTGTTAAATGAGGGTCCATTGTAACTAGAAGTCAACACTGCTGGGCTGGACAGGTCAACACTGTGACCGTATCAATGGCTGCTTGCAACAGCCCTATCTCTGCTAGACCAAACAGGCCATTATATTTGGTCCAGGATGGTTCCTCTTGCGTTATGTATTAACTGTAAGCCCAGCCAATCAAGAAACCTTCTATTGCTTATCAATCCAAGTAACCCACGCAGCGCCCTCTTTTCCCCAACCCTGCCCTTGAAGCAGGATTTGAAGCTTGAGATGCTCATTCCCCTGAATCTCACCTGATCCTACACATCAGGTTCCCAGCAAATTCCCCAAGACCAGATTTTGCAAATAAAATACAAAAAGTCATCCTCTTCTTTTCCCCAAAGGAAGTGAATCTGAACAGAGGCTGAATGGCACCTCACCTCAGCCGCAGTTGACATGGTTGGTAAGAGATTGAAAGTTGCTTTAACGGCAAGGGAAATACGAATTTATTCTCCATTCCCCGTAGGGGTGGCAAAAGGTCAGAACTTTCGGTCCAGGATGGCCACAGCGGCTCCACACTTTGATTACAATCATCCTGATCCAAACTGCAGAGCTGGACGGAACCCTATGGATCAACGGATTCAGATCCCCCCATCAAGGAGGCACAATGGGAAACGAAACGCCCAAACTCTGGTGCCACGAAAAAAGGCGCATGAGGGGGGATATGATTGAGACGTACAAAATAATGCAGGGCATGAGTCAAGTGGATAGAGGGAACGCTCTTCTCCCTCTGACAAAATACCAGAACTAGGGGACATCCACTCAAATTGAGGGCTGGGAGAGTAAGAACAGACAAAATATTTTTTTCACCCAGCGCGTTGTTAGTCTGTGGAACTCCCTGCCACAGGATGTGGTGATGGCATCTGGACTGGATGCCTTCAAAAGGGGATTGGATAGATTCCTGGAGGAAAAGTCCATCACAGGTTACAAACCATGACGGAGATGTGTAATCTTCAGGCTTAAAACTGGGGTACTTCAAGGGCCAGATGCAGGGGAGTGGTCTCAGGAGACAGAGATCTAGTCTTGTACGCTCCCAGATACATCTGGTGGGGCCACTGTGAGATATAGGAAGCTGGACTAGATGGGCCTTTGGCCTGATCCAGCAGAGCTCTTCTTATGTTCTTATGCTCACAGCCTAAACCACTGAGCTACTGACGTGAAACACACCTTCACTGCACTTCCACAGGACTTCCTCTTCCCTTTTTAACATACACCATTCGCAGCATCGGTTCAAGTGAGTTTTCAGTTCTAAAAAGGATCAATGCGCGCTCAGCAGCTCTTTCTTTCCCCCTCCATTTTGCTTCCTCTGTTGGGAGGCTCATTCCAGGCTCACTCCTACTTTCAGTTCAATTCAGACATTACATCAAACCAGGGTTGGCAGTAGCCATGGTTTAGAACAGCAATCACAGTTTGAGTTTCCTAATTTAGCAGTGCAGTATCACATACTGAGACGTGGTGGCTCAGTGGACTAAGGCTCCGAAAACTGTTGGCTGCAAAGTCAGCAGCTCGGCGGTTTGAATCCCGGGTGCCACGCAGCAGAGCGAGCTCCTGCTGTTAACTCCCAGCTCCTGCCAACCTACAGTTCGAAAACATGTGAATGCAAGTAGATAAACAGGTACCACCGTAAATAGCAGCAAGGTAAAAGAGTGTTTCCTTGCAGCCATGCCGGCCACGTGGCCATGGACTTGCACAACACTGGCTCTTCGGCTTGAATACGTAGATGGCACCGCTCCTAGAGTTGGACACGACTAGCATGCAAGTGTGTGGGTGGGGGAACCTTTTTATCACATACTGGGAGTTTCTTGAAATGCGAACATTTCAACTCTTGCTTTTCTTCTCCTTTCTCACCATCAAGAAGAAGAGACTGGAAGCTTTCACTTCCTATTCCCAAGAAATTCCTGGCTTGTGTGGCTGATAATTATCTCCTGCGAAAAGTGGAGAAAGAAACTAGAGGACTAGTTGCCCTTACACTTGATTATAATAAAGGCCCAAAGCAAAGCAATACCATAGAGAAAGAAAAACAAGCAACGTATGACAAGACCACCCATGGATGCATCGAGAGCTCTCCAACAAGCTACAGGACAAGAAGGACAAGTATTAAAAAATGGAAAACGGGGCTCATAACTAGAACAGAATACCAGCAAAGAGTTCGAATCTGTAAGGATGGAGTCAGGAAAGCTAAGGCTCAAAATGAGCTAAGACTTGCAACAATTGCCAAAAATATCCAGAAGAGTTTCTTTCAATATGTAAGGAGCAAGAGGAAAGTCAAGGAAATGATTGGACCACTAGTGGGAGAAGATGTTCAGAAGGCGACAGGCAACAGGGAGAAAGCAGAACTGCTTAATTCTTTTTTCACACCTGTCCTTACGCAAAGGGGAACATTGCTCAAAGGCCGCACTGTGGGAGACAGGAGAGGAAAGCGTGTAAAAATAGGTAAGGAAGTGGTAAATGAACATCTAGTGACTTTGAATGTGTTCAAGCCTCCTGGACCAGATGGTTCACATCCCAGGATCCTAAAAGAGCTGGAAGATACAGTATCGGAACTGCTATAAATCTTTGAGAGGTCCTGGAGCACGGGCCAACTGCCAAAGGACTGGAAAAGAGCTGATGTGGTTTCAGTCTACAAAGGGGGAGGGGGGAAACCAGGAAACTACAGACCAATCAGCTTGGCTTCAGTCCTTGGGGAAATCCTGGAAAAAAATAATCAAGCAGCAGATCTGTGAGCACCTAGAAAATAACAAGGTGACTACTGATCAGATGGTGTGGTATAAAACTCAAAAATAAACAAACAAAATAAATAAATAAATAAAAAATAAAAGCCAACATGGGTTTGTTAGGAACAGAACATGCCAAACAAATCTTTTTGCCTCCTTTGATAAAGTGACTAAGTCAGTGGACCAAGGAAATGCAGTAGCCATAGTATCATCATAGCATTGGAAGGGATGAGACCTCATACCAACTTCAATAAGGCATTTGATAAGGTGGACCACAACCTACTGTGTAAGGCAGAACAAAGTGGGATAGACAGTGCATACACCAGATGGATTTGCAGCTGGCTGACAAATCGTACCAAACGTGTAGTCCTCAATGAAATCACATCTACATGGAGAGGAGTGTACCGTGGGGTCCCTCAAGGTTCTCTCTTGGGCCCCACTGCTCTTCAACATCTTCATAAATGACCGTGATGAGGGGATTGAAGAAGCACTCATCAAATTGGCAGATGACACAAAGCTGGGGGAAACTGCCCATACTTTGGAAGACAGACTCAACATTCAGAAGGATCTTGATAAAGACTTGAACATTGGGCCCTGTCCAACAATATGCAGTTCAATGGCAAGAAAAGGAAGGTCCTGCACTTAGGCAGGAGAAACCAGATGCACAGATATAGGATTGGTGGTACTTGGCTCAACCATAGCACCTGTGAGAAGGATGTAGGTGTCCTGGTGGACCACCACCTAAGGATGAGGCAGCAGTGTGCTGCAGCTGCAAAAAAAGCAAACACAGTCCTAGGCTGCATCAAGAGGGTGATAGCATCAAGATCACGGGAAGTGATGGTACCACTCTGTACTGCCCTAGTGAGGCCACATTTAGAATACAGTGTCCAGTTCTGGTCGCCACAATACAAATGAGACACAGAGGCCCTAAAATAAGTGCAGACAAGAGCAACCAATATGATAAGGGGACTGGAGGCTAAATTGTATGAAGAACAACTAAAAGAACTAAGCATGTTTAGTCTGACCAAGAGAAGACTGAGGGGAGACATGACAGCTGACTTCCAGTACTTGAAGGATTGCCACAGGGAAGAGGGCATTGATGTATTCTCAGTTGCACCTGCGGGTATGACAAGAACCAATGGGTGGAAACTCAACAGAGGGGGAGCCAACCTGGAAATAGGGAGGAATTTCCTGACTGTGAGAGCCATTAAACAGTGGAACAGCTCGCCTCCAGGAGGTTTTCAAGAAGAGATTGGACAGCCATCTGTCCCGGATGGTATGAGGTCTCCTGCCTTGGACAGGGGGTTGAACTATAAGACCTCCAAGTTCCCTTCCAACCCTACGATGATTCTATGATTCTATAACCAATAGTGATGACTCAGTAGAGGAAGTGCCAGTAAAGGGAACTCTGGGCGAGAGTGATCATGTTTGACTAGAATTCTTGATTTCAAAGGAAACCAAAGCAGAGTGTAGCCACACATATACACTGAGTTTCAAAAAAGCCGATTTTTAATACACTGAGAACAAGGATTAGTAAGGTCCCATGGAAGGAGATCCTAACAGGTAAAGGAGTCCAAGATGTGTGGGAGTTTTTAAAAAAAAGGAATTTCTAAAGGTAAAAGTACAAACACTTCAGACATCAAAAAAAAAAAAAAAAGGCAGGAGATAGCAAAAAAAAAAAAAAAGGCCAGTGTGGCTTCACAAAAAGCCCGGGAGGACCCAAAAAATGTCTAGGATGTGGAAAGAAGGCCAGGCCACAAAGGAAAACTGTAAAAAAGAGAACAGTCAGAGGCAGTATAAATAAACTGGGACAGGGATATAAACACTTGAATTATGAACCAGACTCAGGGAAAGCCTACTTAAGCAGCCATGTCCTTAGTGCAGTGGTGGCAAACCCTCGGCCCTCCAGATGTTTTGGACCACAACTCCCATAGTCTTTTGTCACTGGCAATACAGGCTTGGAATTCTGGGAGTTTTGGTCCAAAACATCTGGCGTGCTGAAGGTTTGCCACCACTGCCTTAGTGTGTGTTTAAATTTATCCAGTGTAGGGGCCAGGCGGATGTTCAGGGGTAAAGAATTCCACGGGCGAGGGGCCACCACCTAGAAGGCCTGGCCCCTGGCTTTTTTTTTTCTGGGCTCCCCTTGGGTTCAGGGCCTTCCTCAACCTGCCTGGGAAGAACGGTTGGGTCAGGCAGTTCTCTGTAGCTCTCAAGAAGTTGCTCTCTCATATTACTGCTACGCAACAAGCACAGACTACCTGAGTGTCCCTTCTTTGTGGCATGACTGGATTTCTTCCACTCAGATCAGCTACCCTGGAGGCCAACTTCCTTCTTTCAGAGCAAACAAAATAAAACTGACAGTTTTGCATGCTTTAAGATTATAATGCGGAAATAGATAGGAGTACTGCTGAGAGTGTAATTAAGCATATAGCAAAATTCTGCCTTTTTAATTTTTGAAGAAAACAGGCCAGTCCTTAAGTTTAAGGTGTGACTCAGATGCCAGGATGTGCTCTCATATAAAAGTACTGTATTCCTTACACCCAAAAAGTAACTTGACCAGATTGCTTTGCCACCTAATGAAAGAGACCCTTCAAAAGCCATAAAAAGCCACTACCTCTCCAACATGCTAGATTTGGAAGCAAACCTTTTTGCACATTAATGTCCTCGTACCAACATGTGCTCTCTGCCGGTCCCAAACAGCAGATCTCATTGGACACAAAATACAGGAGGATAAATTTTGCTTCAAAAAAACTAAAAAGAAAACCTTACTAGTAGACCAGCCCAGGATTAGAGAAAACCAATGACTTTAGATTGGTGGGTTTACAGCAGGCATGTCCAAAATCAGGCCCGGGGGCCAAATGTGGTCCGTTTACAAATTTTGAGTGGCCCGCGGCCTCTTCTGCTCACCAGCTCAGCCTGTCATGCATCCCCAGATGGAGGCATCAGCTTGCAGTTTTATGTTTTGCCTGCCTTCCCTGCCTCTGTCCACCACCACCCAGCCACCTTCCCAGCCTAGCTGCCCCTGGCTCCATTGCTGCAGCATCATCCCTTCCTCCTTGCATGTCCTAGAACAGTGTTGGCGAACCTACGGCACGGGTGCCAAAGGTGGCACTTGGAGCCCTTTCTGTGGGCACCTGACATCACCCCTTCACAGCCACCTGGATTCAGTTTAAATTGCTATATTGGCACTTTGCGAAATATTAGTGGGTTTTGAATCACAGTTTGGGCACTCGGTCTCTAAAAGGTTTGCCATCACTGTCCTACAGGCTTGTCCAAAGTCCGGCCCGGGGGCCAAATGTGGCTGAATGGTCGGCCCCCACACATTTTCACCTCGCCAAATCTGGCCCTCCTTGCAAAAAGTTTGGATACCCCTGGGTTACAGCAAGAACCCCAATAGCTGTCTGACACTCATCTTCTAAGAGTGATACATATCTGGATTCCAAGCAGCTGGATGGACTAACGGACGGTTGGAGAAGCTGTGGCCCTCCAGACATTGGGTGCAAAAATCCCCCCCCCAATGTGTGTGTGGCCAGCATCGCCAATAGTAAATGACTGTGGGAGTTATCATTTAAATATCCATCCACACACACCACGGACTAAAAGACCTGTTAGTCATTTGGGGCAGCTTCTGCCCAATTGTTGCAATCAGAAAACTGCAGAAACCCAGCTGTAAATCGAAATATCCACAGGTCGCTTTACCTCCATTAAAAAATAAAACTAGGTTCTGCTGTTTCGAGCAGTGGCATACATCTTTAGGAGAAACAGAAAGAAGTCAAGTGGTAGTAGCACAAGTTTAAAGCCAAGTCCATGCTTGACAGTTGAGTGGTCCCTTTAAAAAAAAAAGATGAGCGATAAATTCCCAAAATGTGCTTCCATTTTCCCCAAACATTTTCAAAAGCTGGTATATTTTGTAGAATGTATAAGGCGTAGTCCACCTGTGGATTCTTAATGTATTTTCAGAGTTTTATATCTGACATATGTTCTTGTGAGCCCTAACAAGATACGAAGGGGCTGAAAAGAAAGATGTGAGGTGAAGGAAGAAGGGAGGAGAAGAACCAAAGACACAAATAAGGGGCACTCCTGTCTTCTCATCACCAGCTTCTCCATAACTAGATCTGTGGATGAAGAGAGCTCATATATCACAGGGCAGGTACAAGGAACCCATGACCCTCCCAGTAGTGCAGGATTATATTTCCCATCATCCTTTTACTCCTGGCCATGCTGAAGAGGGCAGCTGGGAGGGACAGTCTCAAGAACCTTTACAGATCCACTGGTCCCTCAGCTTTGCCAAGAAAACCACACTTTTCATCTGTCTATGACCAAGGACGACACCCAGTCAACTCGGTCTTGTCTGCTACCTCCCAATGGCTTTTTGTGGCCTAGCCCAGAGCAACGCCTTTCCCGGAACCAGATTCCTTCTGATACGAAAGGTGCCTGAGATTGAACCTGGAAGCCCTTGATTGCAAACCCTGCACTTTAGAATCATAGAATCCTAGAGTTGGAAGAGACCTCAAGGGCCATCTAGTCCAACCCCCTGCCATGCAGGAACCCCATCACAATATTTCAAACAGATGTCCATCCAGCCTCTGCTTAAAAACCTCCAAGGAAAGAGACTCCACCACCCTCCTTTGTGGAAGCATATTCCACTGCCGAACAGCTCTAACTGTCAGGAAGTTCTTCCTAATATTCAAATGGAATCTCTTTTCCTGTAGTTTGAAACCATCGCCCCGAGTCCTAGTCTCTGAAGCCATGGAAAACAAACCTGTTCCCTGTTCAATACGACATCCTTTCAAATATTTAAACATAGCTATCATATCCCCCCTCAGCCTTCTTCTTTTTTTTTTTTTAACCACTGAGCTACAATCTGTTCCACCTAAAACGCCATCCAAGTCCTAAGCCCACAGTGTGACCTTCCAAAGCTGAAGCCGTGTGGCTGGCACCTTAACTAAGCAGCGCAACGGAAGCGCCCTTCCAGTTCTAGGGTCAGAAGATCAAAATCTAGCCACATCATCTGAGGCCACCCAGCACTTCTGGGACACCACAGCAGCTGAGTCTGTGCCAGAGGACCTAACCCTATGTCTTACACGCAGAAACCACCAGAACATCCCTGGCGCCTGCCACTTTCCACTTGCAATCACAACACATACATTTTAATATGGTCAAATAATAATAATAATAATGGTATGCAAAATTCATGAACTAGACAAAAAAAGAAAGCGTACTTACAGGCACCATGATTTGTTTGCAGCCCATGTCCAACACCAGGTCCTGCAAGAGTTTGTCTGAAATGCCGCTAAACAAGAGATTCCCTGGAGGCAGACTAGCCACGTGGAGGTTAAATAACCGTTTAAGCTCGTTCAGAGTTAGCACATACTGTTTCTTAAAGGTCGCCGTCAAAAAGGATCTCAGTTCTTGCGCGACCCGCTCCTGGAGCGGCAAGTGCCCGTTGAAGGAGTCCACCGAGTTCTCCTCCGAATGGATACCGTTGACCAGTCCATTACTGAGACCATCCCCGACGGACATCTCCATCAGCTCCTCGTCGCTCATGGGCTCCTCCTTGATACGGACGCCAAGCACGTCCGTCGGGTAGGTGGACTCGCGCGTTCGGCCCTCCGCCTTCTGCTTCTGATAATCTTGCTCCAGCTGCCCATAGTTCTGCTTGACTTTGGCTTTCGCCAGGCTGACCCTCTGTTCTCCTGAGACCAGCAATGGGGCGGCTGCAAAGGAAACAGAACGGAGACCACGTTGGGTACCTAAGCACCCCAGCAATGCTCGGATAAGCTGAACCGAGAACACTGCTTGTGAATAGGACAACTGCAGGGCCTGGGGATCAAATTTTACCTTGCCTAAGGACTCTTGCAGGCTGTACTTCCATTGGGGAGGGGAGGGAGGCGTTGGCTGTTTTTTTTTTTTTTACAAACCAGAAATGATCAGGCATAGAACCCCCATTCCTTGTAATAAACCAAGAATTTGCACTTTGCTTAGAGGAAAATCACTCCTCCGGGAAAGACACTTCCAGTTCGCCAGAAACCACTTCTGGGGCCTCCGACAGGCCCGAGAAGCTCGTTGGAGGCCCGTTCAGGGCAGCGCCAGGCCTGGGGTAAGTGCAGGAGGCCTCAAACAGGCCCACGCAGCTTGCCCCGGGGGGGGGGGCTTGCCTTTCATAAGCTGTGGCCCCGCAATATACTGGGACTGCACTAAAGGAACCACAAAACGGTGGGTGACCACTGTACTGCAGCTTAACCATTTTGCCACAAGGTCAAAGAGAACTTGTTCACTTCCAGTTCCATGGAATGAATGAGTGAATAATTCCTACCTTTCTCCTTCATAAGGACCCAAAGTGGCTTATGTTGTTAAAAACCACAATATTTAAAAGCTAAAACAGTATGTACACAAATATTTTTAAAAATTAAACAAGTATGTTAAAAACAGTAACTAAAATCGATACAAAAATAAATTTAAAACAACAGAACACAACAATCCATTTAAAACCCCTCAGACCACTAGTCATTAAGGAAAACCCTTCCTGAAGAGAAAGGTCTTTGACTGCCTGAGGAAAAACAGCCAAGATGGGACCAGCTTAGCTTCCCTTGGGAGAAAGTTTCGGAATCTGGAAGCAGCAACAGAGAAGGCCTTACCTGGAATCTTCTGTCGACTCATTTGACTACTGATGGAAGGACAGTCAAGAAGAGACCAGCCTAACTTTCGTTCGGGAGGCCATTCCACACCGTGGAGCAGCCACTGAAAAGAACTTTGCCCTCACCAAACATGACTACAAAAGTGGCAGGACCAAGAGAATGTCCTCCTCAAACATCTTAAAACCTGGCCTCGGAAGGCCCCATGGGGAGATAAACAATACTTTTAGATAAGCCGGACCAAAATCAACCTAACATCCCTACTTGCTGGATCTCAAAAACATCCTACCTGTTTGTGCAGGTTGCTTCTTGGGGGCCATGTGTTCTTTTGTCAGGTTGTACACTTTCTCCAACCTACAATGAAGAAAAGAGGAACATATGTATATATCTGTGATCCCTCAGTGCCCCGTTAACTGCTATGGCTGGATCGGTCTAGATCTTGAGTATCCAGAACACCAACAACTTTAAAGGAATCACCAGAGGAAAGAATTCAGTGGAAATGTTTTGCAACCAAGTTGAGCAAATGGGCTGGGGTCTGTATTTCCCTACGCCAATGCCAACGTCTACGGGCCAGACATCAGGATTCACGGGCCAGGATATATCCTGGACTTGTAAAGGCGGTGAAACAGTCAACTGCAAAGTTGGCAGCTCGGCGGTTCGAATCCCGGGTGCCACGCAGCGCAGTGAGCTCCCGCTATTAACCCCAGCTCCTGCCAACCTAGCAGTAGGAAAGCATGTAAAATGCAAGTAGATAAATAGGTACTGCTGTAAAAAGCGGGAAGGTAAAACAGTGTTTCTGTGTAGTCATGCTGGCCACGTGGCCACAGACTTGCACAACACTGGTTCTTCGGCTTGAATACAGAAATGAGCACCGCCCCTAGAGTTGGACACGACTAGCATGCATGTGCGGGGGGAACCTTTACCTTTACGGGCCAGACATCAAGATTCACAGGCCAGGATATATCCTGGACCTGTAAATGACCACTAGGGACAAATGCTATTTGATCAGTTATTGTTTTTTCCCACCACCGTATCCTTCAGCAGAAGCCTGGCAACCGGTTTCTGATCCAGCTGGATCATGACAGACCTTATGAAAATGCAACAAACAGGACATTTACATTCAGTTTATCTTTCCACCTCCAAGAAGAAAAATAAATACAAATACTTTACTTGGCCTGGATCCCCTTCCACAGCATCTGCTGCCTCTGATCCACATCGGGATGCTTCCGGACAAAATCCTCATCGTAGCGCAGCTTAAATTCCCAGCCTTTATTTATCCTGAGGAATGACATGTGCTCCAAAAAATCCTTCACATCTTCTGGGCCAAGCTGGAAAAACAAGTTTTCGTTTGTGTCTGTCTGTCGATACAGACGCTCAACCAAGTTGAGGCAAGACACTTGGTTGGAGAAACCGAGACCTGGATGAGATCAGCAGCCACACAAAGCGTTAGGATGTGCTCTCTAAAGGGAACACGGTGACTGGGACAACAGTTCAAAATAAGGAAACTTAGCCTGGATGGGGGAAATCTGTTGAAGTGTGCCTAAACAATTCATATTCTTGAGGATCTGAGACTGGATTTCCGGCCGCTTCTAACCTACAAAGCCTTAAACAGCCTGGGTTCAAGCTATCTCAAAAACGGCACCTCCCTTTATGACCGTGCTTGGATGGTCAGATCATTAGGAGAGGCTTTTCTCTTGGTTCTGCCATCTTCACACAGAAGAGAGACTCTGTCGCTGCTTCCAGACTTTGGAACTCCTTCCCACAGGAAGCCAGACTGACCCCATCTTTATTGTCCTTACAAAAGCAGGCAAACACCTTTCTCTTCAAGTAAACTTTCCCTCAATTACTGGATGCCTGAGTGGGGTTTTCAAATGGATGGCCGTGTCTTACTGCATCAAACATCTTTCCAGTGTGGATTTTGTTTTTTAGTTGATGTGATCCTTTTAGTACGTGTATACTTATTGTTTTTACTGTCCTATCTTGTCTTAATGATCTAAGATGCACTGAGTCCTCTTTAAGGGGAAAGGTAGCGGAAAAATATTTCAAATAAATGATAAGTGCAAGCAGAAGCATTTGTAAAAAGGCCAATTTGTTTGTCAGATACCACATGACAAAACAATTTCAGCACCAAAACATAGGTAATCTGTTAGATTTGCCACGGCTGCATATTTTCTGTACAAACAAATTAGGAATATTTTGACTTGATGTTTTTTGCAGCGGTTTCGTAAGTTCCACAAAAGATTTAAGACCAAGAAGACTAAGAAAAAGAAAATTTGGACAACGGAACAAAGTATTTCCAGTGTCACGCCACTATGAGTCTCAACCTGGATACGCCGGACAAGCAAGTGGGTCCTAGATGGCGTCAACCCTGAACTCCTTCTCTGGAGGCAACATTGCTGAAGCTGAGTCTTGTCCTACTTCCGGAGCATCAAAAGAAGGCAGGATGCTCTGGACAAGACCTTGGGAAAGTTGAAAGGCAGCGGGAAGAACTTTTTTAAAATTGTTTATCCGCTGATGCTGTTAACCGCTCAGAGTTCCTTTGGAAGACGGGTGGTAAATAAATAAATAAATAAATAAATAAATATTATGAGATGGACTGACTCCCTAAAGAAAGCACAGGCAACTTTGTCAAGGACAGGATTTTTCTGGAGATGGCTCATCCAAGAAAAGGGTCGCCATAAGTAGTGTGTAGGTGTGACTCTACAACAAAAGTCTCAATCCAGCGCAACTTAAAAGGAAAACAAGAGAATACACCGAGCTTTTCAGGGGAAGATCATCATAAGTCACATGTTCTTCCCTTAAAAGAAAAGTGGGAGGGAGGGGAAATTAAAGCTGCCTGACCTCAGGATTATCAGGGAAAAGTCATCTTATTTTCTTCCTGGAAATCTTTCACCAGTGACTGACACCTTGGGAGAATCCTAGGTCTCAACACAGATCCTGTACTGGGTTATGAAACTTGCTGGATGTGGGACAAAATGATTTTTTTTTGGGGGGGGGGGACTAAGGTTACTATCAAACCTTCACGAAACCAAATAAAGGAACTTACTTTTGTAACGGCTGCTACTTCTTTCCGTATGACCCATCGGTCTTGGGTAAACTTCCACATCTGAGTAAGCAGCAAGAGGGTAGGAACGGGGAAAAGAGAATCAAGCGATCAAGAACGGGGATATAGATATATATAGATCCAGATATAGATATTTCTACAACATGAATAAACCCTCTGTTTTAAAAGCCACCTTTCCTGCAAAAGTCAACTCCTTTGAACCCAAGGGGGTTTATTTTAGGGTACAGGTAGACTAATTTTGGATCTCCAAACATTCCAGCCCACAACGCTCAGCAGCCCAGCTGATATCATCAGGGCCTGATGAGATCAAAGGCCTATTTAAGTTTGCACTTTGTTCACATAAGGGCCAAACAAATACATCAGGGGGAATCTGGAAGTTGAGTCGTGGCTACTGGACTTCTTTTTGAGAGATAGAAACGTTTTGCTGTTCATCCAAACAGCTTCACCGATAAAGTTGTTTGGATGAACAGCGAAACGCTTCTATATCTCAAGAAAAGAAGTCCAGTAGCCATGACTCAACTTCCAGATAAACTCACCTGGATGACTGAGAATCTTCACAGACATCAGGGGGGAAGCCTACAACCATCCCATGAACCCAAGAAGAGGACCACAACTGCTGGCAGTAGGATTTTTGAAGGTATAGTAAAAAAAACAACACAAGTCATTATTTTCCGATTTTGACTAGCATACAGAGGCCTGCTGCCTTTGATAGGAAAAGACACTAATCTGATGAATAACTATTGATACTTTTAGAAAATGTAACATGGGGGAACTATTTTATCTCCAAAGGTCACTTTAGCTCAGCTCTGCTGAAACCAGTTTTCAACAGTTTTGTGATACTCCTAGCTGAATTTTTCAGGCAGAATTCCTAGTGAATGCTGGGAGTTATAGTCCAATGTCTGTCTTTTCAGTGGTTGCTACCAGTCTGTGGAAACAACCCCCCCCCACTGGAGACCCGCCTTTCTTTTCAACGGGCGTTTAATATGTAAAGCACTACTGAGGCAGGGACTTCCAAGTAACAGCTCTTTTATCTTGTAAAACGTGGCTTTTAAATGATTTTTAAAGGATTTTATTTGGTAGCTCTTAATAACTCATATGTTTTAACGGAGTGCTTTATTGTATCTGCAACTGTTTTTTTTTAAATTTGTGTTTTGAACCATTTCTAAGCCACCTCGAGTCCTTTTGCAGAAAGGCAGAGTAGAAATTGGTGGCTTGAGAAGAGTTTTTAAACAGAGTGTTGTCGCTTTAAATCAGGATTTGATGCTGATTTTGTTCACTATTTTTTCATGTGACATTTGCCCAATTCTTTTTTAATCTTTTCACAGTTACTGCTGTTACCTTTTAAATATTCTATTTTTTCAGCCTTGGGTCCTTTTTAAGGATAAAAGTGGGTTAAAATGTTTTAAATAATGTTAGCTTTCAATGGTTTGTAGATTATTAATATCCACTGTTTTATTGAGTTTTATATTTTAAATTGCCCCGAGTCCCCTTTGGGGAGATGGGCAGTGATAAATCTAAATGAACAAACATTAAATACCAATTTTTGTTTACTACTAGGATCCCCCCCCACACACACACACCCTACTGCCTGCAAATCACATTTATCTGGAACCATGTCCAAGCAACACACACACCTTTATCACTGGGCTGTAACCTCTGTTCTCAAAGTGTCTGTATTTATTTATTTATTTGTTTGTTTGTTTGATTGATTCCTATACTGCCATCTATCAACAGAGGCTACTCCAGGCAGTTTACAATACAGTGTAGTGCCTCTGGAATGCAGTGAAGGTTTTCAAAAATAAAAAATAATGATAAAAAACAACTTTATTTATTTATTTACTATTACTCACGACAAAATCTCTTCCCCTGCACAGAACATCTGCCGGCACACCGCTGTGAGGACTGGATGTATCCTTCGGGTACAGGACATCACTGTTCGTTAAAAACAAAGACGGACCAGTTAAAACTCACCCCACTGCCCCCTTGTTTTTTGCAACGGAGGCTCCCAGCACCTCCCCCAGCGACACCTGCTAAGTCTGCTTGAATTACAAGCAGATCAGTCAACCCCAAAGGGAGGGTGGGAATGCTTCAAGCTCTTTGTACCTTGGGCTCAAAGGAATTCAATGTTAATGCAAGCAAGATGAAAGGTGGCCCAATTAGAGGCACCTCAATTAGGACAGGTGGAAAACCAGGATGGGAAATGCAGCATCTCAAGTGTGTTACGTGGTGGGGAAGGTACCTCGGCAAGGAAGAAATAGCTTTCTAGAACTAAAAAGACCTGCCCCCTCTAGCTTTTTCTCAGAACATAAGAACATAAGAACATAAGAAAAGCCATGCTGGATCAGGCCAAAGGCCCATCTAGTCCAGCTTCCTGTATCTCACAGCGGCCCCACCAGATGCGTCTGGGAGTGCACGAGACTAGATCTCTGTCTCCTGATGCCACTCCCCTGCATCTGGTCCTTGAAGTACCCTGGTTTAAAGCCTGGAGATTACACATCTCCATCATGGTTTGTAACCTGTGATGGACTTTTCCTCCAGGAATCTGTCCAATCCCCTTTTGAAGGCAACCAGGTCAGATGCCATCACCACATCGTGTGGCAGGGAATTCCATAGACTTACAACGCGCTGGGTGAAAAAATATTTTCTTTTGTCAGTTTTTACTCTCCCAGCCCTCAATTTGAGTGTATGTCCCCTAGTTCTGGTATTTTGGGAGAGGGAGAAGAGCTTCCCTCTCTCCACTTTACTCATACCCTGCATTATTTTGTATGTCTCAATCATATCCCCCCTCAAGCGCCTTTTTTCCAGACTAAAGAGGTCCAAATGTTTTAGCCTTTCTTCATAAGGGAGGTGCACCAGCCCAGTGATCATTTTAGTCGCTCTCTTCTGCACCTTTTCCAGTTCCACTATGTCTTTCTTGAGATGCGGTGACCAGAATTGTACACAATACTCCAGGTGGGGCCTTACTATTGCTTTGTATAATGGCATTATAATGTTGGCTGTTTTATTTTCAATCCCCTTTTTGATAATCCCTAGCATGGAATTGGCCTTCTTCACCGCTGCCGCACATTGGGGAGACACCTTCATGGAGCTGTCCACCAACACACCAAGATCTCTTTATTTTAAAAAGCTACATTTCCCAGAATGCCCCAGCCAGAGTGAACCGGGACTTAAAATGGATCCCCACCTGCAAATCCCAAGCTTTAGCTTAGGAGATGGTGAGTGGCGGTCGCTCACTGTCTTTGGAACAATGCAAAAAATCCAGTCGTCCCAGTAAATACCGCCACACGTGAAGTGAAATCACGTTTTTGTGAGCATGCAATAGGCATGGAACTGTCTGGGGCTTCCTGACACAACCCCCGGGGCGTATGTGTGGCACAAGCCCACACTTATGTAGGAACCAGCTTCGCAAAAGCAACCATATCCAGGATAAAAGATGTTTTACCTTTTCACCACCCAGTTTCCCTGCACCAACAGCGCCACCTGCTGGATGCAACGCAAGGCTGCCGCCGGATCCGTCCCAGAAGCCAAGAGGCTCATCAGGTTGGCAAAAGCAATGACCTTCACTAAAGGGGAAGAGGACAAGAAAGTAAGGACATCTCAAGACCCCTAGGAGGGGTTACGCCGGCCTCCTTGGGCCCGGTGCTCACCAGATGCACTGGGAATGCACCTGCAAACATCCTTGGTCATGCTGCTGCAGGAGAGTAGCGAGTGGTTTAAGCCAAAGCATCAGGAAGGCACCAGGCCTCAAGGGGTCAAATCATAGACTCATAAGAGTTGGGAGGGGACTACAAGGCCATCGCACCCTGTCCCCCTGCTCCACGCAGGAATACAAATCAAAGGGCATCTGGCAGGTGGTTGTCCAGATTTCTCTTGAATGCTTCCAAAGTGCTGAAACTAACGGGTTCCATTGTCATACTGCTCTAACAGTTAGGATGTTTTTCCTCAAATTCAGTAGAAAGGTAGGTTCTCCTAACCTGAGCCCATTGTTTCAAATCCTGCACTCTGGGATGATCGGGAACAGATCCTGCCCCTCCTCTGTATGACAGCACTTCAAATATTTGAAAAACGCGATCACATTACCTCCCCCCCCATCTTCTTTTTTCCCAGGCTAAACATCCCCAGTTCTTTCAGTCTTTCCTAACAGGGCTTTGTTTCATCCTCGTCGCCCTCCTCTGAACTTGTTCCAATTGGTCAGCTGCTTTCTTGAAATGTGGTGCCCAGGACTGGACACTGAATACTCAAAGTGAGACCTAACCAGTACGGAATAGAAAGGGACAAACATCTCACAGGATTTGGAAATTATACTTCTATGAAGTATAATGTACTGAAATTATATTTCAGTGAAGTGATATTTAACAAGACTGTGGTTTGTCACTGCACGTTCTCTTCCAATATACAATGGTACGTCTTAAGACAAACGGCACGCTTCATATGACAAAAAAATTCCCTATGGGATGCTTTGCAAGACAAAAAAAGTTCCACATGTACCCAAGCGGAAAAACCCTGGTTATTTTTGTCTTTATTCTAGCCTCCAGAACGGATTAATCTATTCTGAATACATTCCTATGGGAAGCCACATTTTGTAAGACAAATTTTTCGTAAAACGAAGTGATCCCTAGGCTCCAGAACAGATTAATCCATTTTCAATGCATTTCTATGGGAACTGTGTTTCGTAAGACAAAAAAAATCTTAACACAAATTGACCCATAGAACAAATTAAATTAATTAAATTCATTTTAAGAGATACCACTCTAGATCTCGATCAACTGAAGAAGGGGCTAATTAATAAATTGTGACATCATCTGTTTCCCTATTCCCCTTGTACTGATCTAGTAGGGAGCGAGGGTTTTTTAATTCATTTAATATTTATATCCAAGGATCTGAGCACAACATAAGCTATGCCTGTTATAATGATATTCTGAAACAACCTGGTCTAACAGGCAGTTCACATCCATTAGCTTTACAAATGACCTATTCCCCGATGCAGAGGAAAATTCCCAGAACCAGGGGGTTCTGCTGACAGGGATCCACATCAGTGCTCTAGTTTTGGATTCCGTAAGGGATATATCTAGCAGGGCTGCCATGACAAGATGCCACAGAGCTGCCATAAGAACATAAGAACAGCCATGCCAGATCAGGCCAAAGGCCCATCTAGTCCGGCTTCCTGTATCTCACAATGGCCCCACCAGATGCATCCGGGAGTGCACGAGACTAGATCTCTGTCTCCTGAGACCACTCCCCTGCATCTGGCCCTGGAAGTACCCTGGTATTAAGCCTGGAGATGACACATCTCCATCATGGTTTGTAACCTGTGATGGACTTTTCCTCCAGGAATCTGTCCAATCCCCTTTTGAAGGCATCCGTGCCAGATGCCATCACCACATCCTGTGGCAGGGAGTTCCACAGACTAACAGCACGCTGGGTGAAAAAATATTTTCTTTTGTCTGTTCTTACTCTCCCAGCCTTCAATTTGAGTGTATGTCCCCTAGTTCTGGTATTTTGTGAGAGGGAGAAGAGCTTCCCTCTATCCACTTTACTCATGCCCTGCATTATTTTGTACATCTCAATCATATTCCCCCCTCAGTGGTGCCCCATAATAACTCTGTTGTTTCCCCTTTAAATGAAACATAAGAACATAAGAAGAGCCGTGCTGGATCAGGCCAAAGGTCCATCTAATCCAGCTTCCTGTATCTCACAGGGGCCCCACCAGATGCGTCCAGGAGCGCACGAGACTAGATCTCTGTCTCCTGATACCACTCCCCTGCATCTGGCCCTGGAAGTACCCCAGTTTTAAGCCTGGAATTTAGGGGCATACAAGTGTAAAGCAAATATGAAAATATGAAAACAATGTACCATTTTTCATCAAAATCTTGATCTGTTCAGTCAGGGGCAAAGTCCTCAGCTGAGCCATGGAGAGCACATTGCTCGGAGCCACGGGTTTGTCCCTGCAAACAAAAGAATGAAGTAAGCTCCGGAACCAATGAGCGACTAAACGCAGAAAATCGCAGCATGGGTGGGTGTTCCCATAGATCGGCTGCCAGGAGGCTGGAGGGGGGGGGCGGGCGGGGAGGAACCTGCAGCCCCCCCCCAAAGACTGAGCCTTTGAGGCATGGGTGGAAACACGGTTCCAAACAAAGGAACGCAGGGTTGATGCCAAAGCAAACCCCTTATGCTCTCAGAATGATGCACAGCTCAGGTGAGGAGCACACCACCATCCCTCACCAGAATGCATTTGCAGAATTAAAACGAGTGCACCAGCTACGCTTGTTTCTTGACAGATCTGCTCTGGCCACTGTGACACGCACCCTAGTAACTTCCCAGCTGGACTGTTGTAACATGCTCTATGTGGGGCTGAAAGATTAAAGATGTCAGGAAACTTTCAACAGGTCCAAAATGTAGCAGCCAGATTGCTAGCTGGGGCGGGGTTACAAGGATCCCTTGATGACCTTGTTACAGGAAATCCACTGGCTACAACCACCTTAGGACCTTCTATGTTGCTTCTCCCAGACTTGGAAACTCCCTACCACAGGAGGCCTAACTGGCCCTGTCTTTAGCATCCTTTTGCAAGGAGACAAATCCTTTTTCTTTAGACAAGTGTCTTCTCAGTAACTAGCTAACTGTTTGTGATTTTAAGATAAATTGCTACCCGTTGCTTTGCCTTGAGTTTTAATACGACTCCTGTTTTCCACTTTTGGGCTTTTCCTCTGCTTTTTGTTTTTATTATGTGTATACCTCTCGTTCTTAGCGTTTAATACTGCCTTTGAATAACGTAGGATGCCTCATTTTACTCAGCCTTTGAATATCATATTTTAATGATGCTAACCACCATTGTATACTCTTTGTTTTCAACTTTAAATATTGTGTTTCGATGCTGTAAGCCACCCTGGGTCCTTTTCAATGACAAAGGTGGGGTAAAAAACATTTTAAATCAATCTGTCAACTAAGTGACAGATACAGGTAGCAAGAGTTGAGCCCATCAACACTGGTGGGTGGGTGTGTAGGTTCCCCTCTCCTAACAGCATCCAAAATCTTTCTGGACAAATTGGGGACTGATCCTGACACCTTGGAACACACTCTGCTTACTGAACTACGACTTCCTCCTAAAAGAACTCTGTTCTCAGATGGGCACCTTTACCAGCTCTATATGAAGATTTTATTCTTCATGGATTTCAGGCCAAGAAGTCTTTAAAAATATGCTTTGGAATACAGTTTTACTTACAATACTTTCTGGCAAGTATAAATAACTGCCATCCTATTTTGTTTTTCAAAACCACAGTTCTAGAGCTCAAATGCACCCCTTGGCTAAATTTGGGAAACGCTGGACATAGCAGCTGGCCACAAGGAGCCAGGTCACTGACGGAAAGTCGAGGTTCCCTGCAAACTGTGCTCACTGGTGGCCTTGAGCGTCATCAGGGTGGCACACAAACAGCTGGTTTACTTCCCATTTCAAACGCAGCCCCTGCCCAACCCCTGCGTGCACGGAGAGGGGTTCCCACGCAGCGGGACAGAAACACAGGGGGATCGTCGTCAGGAGTTGACCACTGAGAGTACAAACTGGTCCTGGACGACCAGGGAGGTGTAGATGACCGGGAAGTCGGAAGAGATGAGGCAACACAGAGGAGTCAAGTGGAATGCAAATCTCCCTATAAGGCAGTGGTTCTCAACCTATGGGTCCCCAGAAGTTGCTGGATTGCAACTCCCAGAAATCCTGGTCAGCTCAGCTAGTGATGAAGACTTCTAAGAGTTGCAGTCCAGGAACATATGGGGACCCACCGGTGGAGAACCACTCCTATAAGGAATGGAGGAGGGGGCAACTTTCTAAGCCTCAGGGTAAAATGGGAAGACGGGGCATTTGTGGACAGAATCAACACTTATCAGTCAACTTGAAAAGCAGGCTAAGAGTGGGAAACACATCCAAGGAGATGCAGTCAACAAGCATGTGTGTCTCTGTGTGTGCACGCGCGTGTCTTGTGTGTGTGTGTGCGGCATTCTAAGGCTAATTAGAGGCCACAAGGGCTTGGGGAAAAGCTTGTCATATCCTCCTGGGTTGGGAGTTACTTGATTGATCAGATGAGGAGCAGCCCTCCAAAGGTTGTTGGACTACAACTCCCAGCATTCCTCACTACTGTCAATGCTGCCTGGAGCTCATGAGAGGTGCAGTCTAAGGAAATCTGAAGGACTGATTTTTGCTCACTGCTGGGTTACATCGTTTACCCAGTTCTACCCTCTGGGAAATTCTAGTTCTGAAACCAACTGAGTCTCAAAGGCTCACCACTACCACTACCACCACCACACAAGCACGGGCTGGACATTTTCTCTCAACCTGACCCCACCTCCCTGGGCACATTCATCCCACCTTGGATTCTTTAGAGGAGAGACATCAATGCAACCTATGAATAAATATTGTCCAGTTTTCTTAAGTAACACTGGAAGAATTGCACAGCTAAGCTTTCATTAAAAACAGGAGAGATCTTGGTCTACTTACTCCTCTTCTTCCACACTCGGAGGTACCAGCATCATCAAGTATTCACTGCAAAAACAAAACACAAAAAAGGAAGACGCCTTATCAGTGTCTGTTTTGCACGTTGTCACACAACCAGTGACTTATTCCAGCTTGTCTTCCCAAGCGCGCGCGCACACACACACACACACACACACACACACACACACACACACACACACACACACACACACACACACACACACACGAGGTTCTAGGATGCATCCAAGAACCAGTGGAACAAGTGATCAGGAGAAATCAAAGTTAAACCAGGGCTGGGTAGTGAGTCCTTCTTCCACTCCGCAGCAACCCTAGGCCCCTCCTGAAGCTGCCTAGATGCCCTAAGCACATCCGATCTCGCCTGGTTTCGGAAGCTAAGCAGGGTCGGCCCTGGCTAGAACTTGGATGGGAGACCACCAGGAAAGACCAGGTGCTGTAGGCGCCTGGAGTAGGAACTTGCAAACCACTCCAGTATTCCTGGCCAAGAAAACTCCACGGACATGGGGTCACGAAGAGTCGGTCACGACTGTAACAACACAACACAACACAACACAACACAACACAACACAACACACACACACACACACACACAGGGGGCCCCCCTGAAAAAATATCACCGAAACCGGCATGTTTCTGCTCCTGCCTGCCCGCACAAACGTAACTCTGGACGAAAGGAAGGAACAGGACTTCTATGTGCCTTCCCTTGACTCCTGACCTATCACCTCCCCACCCCTTAAAAAGTCTTGAAATATTGAGGGGGCTGGCGTGTCCCACAGTAGGTCCAAGGGACAAAAAAATCACCTCTGCCCCTCCAGAGTTACCAACCCCCCCCCCACTTCGAGTCAGACAGTTTTGGCAGGAAGAAGGAATACAGGTGGCTCCAGCCTAATGACCCTCTCTTGACCACATCTGGCATTGGGGTAGAAATTCAAACAGATTTGGGATTTACTGACTGGCAACAAATGAACAAGGAACAGTGTGTTTGTAACTGGGTCACAAAAACTTCTAAAAAAGGTATAAGCAATTATACAAAGTACGTGCTTTTAAGTCACGGGGAAATGAGTCTTTTAAAAATACAGGTCAATATTAAATTGCTTTATGAATTCAAGATACACTGTAGGTACTGCTGAGTAGCTCTTAATAGGGGCAAAAGGTCCCCTGAATCTCTCCGTAAGTCGCCCAAAACGGTAACAAGCATGTCACAATCAAATGTGTGACACTTGAATGGTGACCTCAGAGCATTTTCAATCTTTGTAACACCCCTTGGCAGTCTAAGGCTGTGATAATCTGTCACATGTGGTATTCATTTCTGAAAGAGTTAATTCTAGGGTGAAATCAGTTATCCACATTCAACTGGATATCGAAGTGCAAATAATTTACTCCCTGTAGGCTGACTCACAAAGGTGTGACATTCAAATTATGACTTCACAGCACTATAAAACTTGGTAATACTCCTTTCTTGATTGCAAAAGATATATATTAGAGGACTGTACCAAACAGAAAGAGGACTCCAAATCACAGGATACTGTATCCTATGGATAGGATGGAAGGCTGAGTCAGCCTTGAGCCAGCAACCTGAGCTTGGTCAAAATCAAACTCCGGCCATGAGCAGAACCTTTTCTCCACACTAACAACTCCACAGAGAAAATACTGCACAGTATGCAATGAACACGGTATGCAATGAAGTTCATCTCCTATCTATAAGAATCAGCAGCAAATTAAAGGAGGATGCTAGAACCGGAACAGACTAGACAGTATAGCATCTTTCCAACTCTAGTCCTGATCAATATTCCCTCTAAGCTTAAATGGCTGTGCTACATCGGGGCTGCGCAGCCAAGCCAGAACTGCTACCCATTTGCTTCTGGTCTCTGCTGGAACTCTGCCTCATGTTAGAGGAAAATTAGAGAAAACACTCCTCCTAAAAGAATGATTCAAGGAATTAAGACACTCACCTTGGAGACTTAATTAATTCTGTATTCCCAGCCATGGTGTGGCCTTGACTGAACAGATACTGGCGCTCGTGTTCAGACCGGCTATCCTAAGGGAAAAAGAGCAGGTATCAGATTCATGTTTCTTCCCATATTTTTTTTTCAAAACAAATTAGCTTGCTGTCCTATGGCTCTAAACAACTTCCTGATCTCCACATTTGGACTCCATAATGTTAAGCAGAATGGCTGATCCCACCCCCCATCCTCATATTTCTATAAAACATGCACAAACGGCTTCAAAAACTGAGGTCAAGGAATTATTTCCTGATTGGCGGAAAACTCATCCAATATGTCCGAGAACTTAATTTTTTCCATTATCTTAAGTCCTGATGGATGCCAAAAGCAAACTGAAAATGCATCTCCTGCAAAACTCTTTCCCAATCTTCACTCCTGTATAAGATCTTCTACTTCCCATGTCGCACGCATTTTAAAATATGACTGATGTGCAGGAAAAGGAACAACTAAAATAAAATACAATAAAATTCAAAGCATCTTACAACAGTTCTTATCTGTATTTATATATTGGATTTTTATACCGCCCATTTGGCAGCGAGGTCACTCTGGGCGGTTTACAGCAATTAATAAATTCAAATAATTAATACAATAAAAACATAAAATACAGTAACATAATAAAAATAGAAATAAAAGTAAAATTAACATTAAAACGACATAAAACAATGCATTATTATTGGCTGGCTAATCAGTTAAAATCATGATTTAATGGGTGAACACTGAAATTGCATTATATCTGAGGGAATGCCTGCTTAGGGGGACCAAGGCAGCTCACAATATTCAAAAGAACAGAATTAAAAAGACAGTAAATGATGCATTAAAAAAAACAGTTCAATTGCACGACGGATTAAAATGCACTGAGTGAGTAAAAATGAGTAAAACAATAAAAATGATCTTAACTCATGTTAATCTAGTTCACGGCAAAGGAAAGCCCTGGCTCTTCCGGCCTGCCATAGCAGACCAAATGGCAGGACCAGCCAGAGAAACAATTACTGCTGCTTTGTTCCTATCAAGTGATTAAAACAGAAGGAACGTGTCTGGTGCTCAACAGTCGCTTTAAATTTCTGCCATTGCTGGGGGATACCGACCTGGAGGATACCAGGCCGAGAGAAGAGAGAGATAGCAAACCGTGCAAGCTTTCAATGGGTTTAAGAGGGCTTATTTGCAGTTTGTAAACCACATACCCTGAAGCCATAGTAATGCAGGTGGACCCAGTGTTCCTCCGCCTGTCTTTTCTGCAGAAACTCGTAGGACTGGACCCGACGCTGACGTGCCTGCTCCGATTCTGGGCGGGAGAACCTCACCTGAAAGGAGGAGGACTCTGTCTTTCAGCGACAAGATTAAAGTTCATGGAATTGTGTTAAAAATAAAACAAACACAACCCTCCCCACCCCTTCACGCCAGGACACAATTTAAGCGGGAGAACATGAAAGCAAGTTCAACCAGAAAAACCTTCCATTCGTCACAACCGCTAATAAGCACTGAAACACTGGGAAAAAGCAAGTGGAAAAGCTGCAGTAGAGTCAGCACCTCCAAAGCAACAAGAAGGGGAATTTATGGACAACTCTTAATGAAGGGGAACATCTTCCACAATCTGGGAGCCACTAGAGCTCAGCAACAAGAGTAAATTTATTTATTTATTTATTTATTTATTTATTTATTTATTTATTTATTTATTTTTACAACTTATATGCCGCCCACTACCCAAAGGTCTCTGGGCGGCTTAAAATAAGGAATTAAAACAGTTAAAACATCAAATAATAAATAATTAAAACAACAACAAAACCTTATACTAAAATCATCACACTAAAATTGCCATCAAAGGACCCATAGTCTATGTTGTATCAATTAAAAAACTTATGGAACAGGAAGGTTTTTACCTGGCGCCGAAATGTCATCAATGTTGGCGCCAGGCAGATCTCACTTGGGAGGGCATTCCATAACCTGGGGGCAGCTGCCGAGAAGGCTCTATGTCTACAAGCCATCCCTCTCACCTCCTTGAGGGATGGCTCTTTCAAGAGGGCCCCCTGGCTCGATCTTAATTGCCGGTTAGGTTCATATGGAAGGAGGCGGTCCTTCAGGTATCTAGGTCCTAAGCCATTTAGGGCTTTATATGTCAAGACAAGCACTTTGAATTGGGCTCCGACAGCAACTGGTAACCAATGCAGGTTACGTAGAATCGGCGTGATGTGATCTCTGGCGGCCCCACCGCTTACCAGCCGCGCCGCACGATTCTGAACCAATTGCAATCGCCGGACCGTCTTCAAAGGCAGCCCCACGTAGAGCGCATTGCAGTAATCAATACGGGATGTTACCAGTGCATGCGTAACTGTCATGAGGCTCTGCTCTTCTAGGTAGGGGCGGAGCTGGTATATTTTCCGCAGCTGAAGGAAGGCACCCCTGGCCACCGAGTCCACCTGGGCTTCCAGAGTTAGACCGGGGTCCAGGAGCACCCCCAAGCTGCGGACCCTGTCCCTTAGGGGGAGTGCAACCCCCGTCCAAGACAGGGAAATGGCCCTCTAACCTGTCCGGTGAAGCACCCATTAACAGCACTTCCGTCTTGTCTGGATTGAATTTCAATTTATTAACCCTCATCCAGTCCATTATCTGGGCCAGACACGAGTCCAGCACAGAAACCGCCTCACCTGGATTGGTGGAGAATGAGAGGCAGAGCTGAGTATCGTCAGCATATTGCTGACTCCTCATCCCAAACCTCCTGCTTTGCATGAGCAACTGCCAGGTTCAGAGCAGACAACACCGGCTTAGGAAGGGAACAATAACATTTCCTGGATTCCTACATGAAAACATCAGCCTTCAGACATACCGTGATTTGCTTGACGTCTTCTTCCGCTTCATCCTGGGAAGAATCGCCAGCTGCAAGAAAGAAAAGAATTGGAATCTGCAACAGAAATGTCTCAATAAGCAAAGCAGGAAAAACATGCTCCAAGGACAATTCCACTACATTTGTCTGCAGCTGCCAAGGTAACATAAGAAAAGTCCCATTGGACCCAGCTAAAGCCTTATGTACAGTGGTGCCTCAAGTTACGAATGCCCCTAGTTACGAAAACTCGAGATACAAAGGGAAATCCATCTGGGGCGCACTGTGGGAATGGAAGCCCTCTGTGAAAACCACTAGATATGAAAATTTCCTATGGGATGCCCTGAGATGCAACAATTTTGTGGAAGACTTCAATTCCCAGGGTGCACTGTGTCCAATTTGAATTCGAGTTACGAACATTTCAAGATAGGAAGCATCACGAGGAACAGATTAACATTGCAACTCAGGGCACCACTGTATCTTGTTTCCTACAGTGGCTAACTAGCTGGTTCTGGTAAAACCACAAGTAGATAATAACAATTGGGTGCCATCAAGTCAGTTCTGATTTATGGTGACCCTTTTCAGGGTGTTTAAGATAGAAGAATAATCAGAAGTGGTTTCTCCTTCCCTTCTTCTGGGGATGTCCTGGGACTGTATAGCTCCAGAGGAACAATGGAGAATCGAACTCCTAATCCTCTGACTCTGCACACAGCTACCTAAACCATTGAGCTCTCCAGCCAACTAGCAATACATGGAGGTTTCATCGTGTTATGATCTTCAGAGGAAGGTCTCATGTAACCATTGTGGCCAACGTATCGAAGAGTGTGCCATTCTATTTCTTTGGTTTGGTTATTTGAGTGCCACTCCCAGAATTCCCTAAGAATTCCTCAGGAGAATTCTGGGAGTTCCCTCCCACAGACATACACCTACATTTCACTCCCCTGGACTTAAGGCCTACCTCAGGCCTTGCAGTTCTTTTGTGTGAAGTGCCTCGCTACCACCAGGCTGTACAGCAGCCCACTCCCGAAGAACTACACCTGCCACAAAAGACTTTTGCCTCCCGTATATACATCTTCTTTTTGAACAAGAACCAAGGAACCAAGGTGGGGAAATGGAAGGGAGAAGGGAATACTCCTAATCATAACTAAGCATGCAATATTTGTACTGGACTGTATATTATCCCTCATTACTGTAAGCTGCCTTGGGGCCCTTTTCCAAGGAGAAAGGTGGGGTAAGAATACTCTAAAATAAAAATAAATAAATATTCTGTTAGCTGCATTTTTCATCCCATTACTCAGACATTCATCAATATTTTCATTTTTTAATATTGTTGTCTGTTTGATTGTATTGTTAGCTGACTTGTTCAGCCTTGTAAGCTGCCCAGAGTTCCCTCGGGAAGATGGGTGGGGTATAAATCCAATAAATAAATAAATAAATAAATAAATTTCATTCAAGATCCATATTAAACGGTATAATTTGTTCTTCCTTTTACCACACAGAAAACTCGATTTTGGTATGCATTGCCCCAATCCATACATTATCCCACTGGACCAAGCGTGTTTTTGTGCACGTTTCTCCAAATTGTGCATTGTGTTTCCTTCACATTTACTTTTGTCCTATTTGGCAGGGTTGATTTCATTTATATCAAATTGATTTAAATCACATTTTTTAAAAAAAAATCAGATTTAAATATATATATATTTTTAAATTTACATCAATTTGATTCTTTAAAAAAAATCATTGTTTTCATTTTTATTTTATTTTCTATCTGGTAACAGAAAATAAAAGCCCATGTACAGAGTCTCTTCCTTGTGCCAGAAAAATGAAAACACACACACATTCTTTTGCAAATAATCTTGCTGCCCGCATACCGGATAATATCAAATCAAATCAAACTTTATTGTACGGCCATAGACCCGGTTATGTGACAGAAGAGTCAAAGATTACATGGCAACTCGGATAATATCCCTTTCTCACCTCCTCTAATCATTACTCGACCCTGGAAATGTATTTTTCCAGAATACAATTCCCAGAAACCCATAGCTAGCATAGCCAAGGGCTGCAGGCAGGGCCGGCGCGTCCATTAAGGCGAACTAGGCAGTTGCCTAGGGCGCCAAAATGGACAGGGGGTGCTGCCCAGCCTGCTGCCCCCCGCTGCCCCCCCACCCGTCACAGCCCCCCGCTCCCTGCCGCCGCCGCCTGACCCCTGCCCGCTGCCGCCTGACCCCCTGCTGCCGCCGCCCAACCCCCCCCCCCCCGCCGCCCGCTGCTGCCCCCCCCCCCCCCCGCCTAGAGCGCGAAAAACCCTAGTGCCGGCCCTGGCTGCCGGAGTCTCAAAACTCCAGGCCAGAAATGTAGTTTCCCACAAGACATAGCTATAAGCAGCCACCCTTCAGAGCCTTACCATCAACGCATCTACCACCTACACAAAGGGTCACTGACCTTCCTCTTCAGGCAAGCTTTCCCTGAATGATGGACTACCTGTTATGTAACTTTTAGATGGATTACCATGCATGAACACCAGGCACATAACCCTCATAATGGAATTTTTTTTCACATGCTCTTCTTTGTAGCTTTAATGTTACCTTTGAATGTTGCAAGATGCCTCTTCTGGTTCCCTGTTCCTAACTTGAGTACCGTATATACTCGAGTATAAGTCGACCCGAGTATAAGTTGAGGCCCCTAATTTAAACTCCCCCCCCTCAAACTTGTGCTTGCCTTGGTGACTAAAAGTCATTTTAAACATTGCATGCTGCTCCCCCGCGACGTGGGGGGGTTAGGAGAAGCAGTGCACAATGTTTAAAATGACTTTTAGCTACCGACTCAAGTACTTGGCTCAATGGCTAAAAGTACTGACCCGAATATAAGTCGAGGGCCCCTTTTTTCAGCCCAATATTAGGGCCGAAAAACTAGTCTTATATTCGAGTATATACAGTATGTTTTAAATGTTCTGGGCTGTATATTGTCCCTCATTATTGTAAGCCGCCTTGGGTCCTTTTTCAAGGAGAAAGGTGGGATAAAAATATTCAAAATAAATCAATAAATAAATAGGCAAGCAACTCACGTTCATTAGCAGCTTCGCGCTCTCGGTATTTGGCGTCGGCTTTGTCCAGGTAGCTGAAACTGGGCCTCATCTGCAAAATGCCGTGCAGTGGGGTAAGGTGGAGCTCACCTGAGGGGAACGGAAGACAAGTCAGTCCTGACTTATTGCAAGCCTTTTCCAGGGTTTGGCAGGTAGAAGACACTCAGAAGCGGGCTACCCTTCCTTTCTTCGGGGGGGGGGGGCACCCTAGGAATGCGCAACTTGCCCCCAGGACACCTAGGCAGGCCCTTCCCACAAGAGGTGCAATGGGGAATTGAACCCCCCCCCCAACCTCCATAATGAGATACCTAAACTTATTACTTATTAGGTACATTTATAGTCCACTTTTCCTCAAAGGGGTGAATGCAGCTCTTTCTCCACAACAACCCAACGAGGCAGGACAGGTGGGAAGGAAGCAAGGAGCCTGACATCACTTAGCAAATGTTGTTTCACAATAGGAACCAAACCTCCCAATTCCCTGTTGGATATTGTTCTTTTTTATTGTCCCTTTGAAAGAGCAATAGGAATCCTGAGTAGAGATGGGCATGAAACGAGCGATTTTTCGTTTTCGTTTTTTCGTTTTGTTACGCAACGAAAACGAAACAATTTTTTTTAAAAAAAAAAACAAAACGAAAACGAAACGACCAAATTTGCCGTGTTTTTCGTTGCAGCAGATGCATTGAACTAAAAAGAATGCTACCTAACAAAACGAAAATGAATTTTTTTGCAAAAAACGTCACGAAAACAAAAACGAACCGAAACGGACCCCTAAACGACCAAACGAAACACCATTTTTTTGAGTTGTGCCCATCTCTAATCCTGAGGACTCAAGTCACCTTTTCTGTATATAGCAGCAGCGTATCGTGAGACGTTACTTGTGGTCTGAGAGGAGCAGAAAGATTGCTTGTCCATCATCTTCCTGTAAAACAAACAAAGGTGCTTTGATTAGGATACTCGGGGAGCGATTTTTCCATTTCAGGAAGGGGATAGAAAGCCAGTTTGGATCTGCTTGTCAATACGAGGAGAGCCTGAAATCCAATAGTAAGGATTTCTGATTTTCATCTCGGCCATAAAATGAGTTCCCCCTCACAGTTAACACCCCTGTCTTGAACTGTGTGGGTTTGGACAGTACAGTTTTGGTTATACCTGGATTTTTCCATCCATCAATCAATTAGCATTTAATAAACAAACATGTATTCCATAAATATTGTGCATGAGTTCAACACTGAATTCTATAGGTTGAGTTGGCTGAGTTTTATCATGTCATGTGTTGAAGTATCAAGAGCAACCAAGTGTCGGTTCGTTACTAATTACTCAACCCCACCCATAAAACGCCCCTCCCAACACCTCCAGTGCTCCAAGAGTGTCAGTCTAGCCCAGAAGGCTGGAGGAACATGGGTCACAAAGGAACAACCGCCACAGCAGTGCTGCTAAGAAGAATTCACCGCCAACCCTTCAGAAGAACATAAGAACATAAGAAGAGCTATGCTGGATCAGGCCAAAGGCCCATCTAGTCCAGCTTCCTGTATCTCACAGTGGCCCCGCCAAATGTATCTGGGAGTGCATGAGATTAGATCTCTGTCTCCTGATACCACTCCCCTGCATCTGGCTCTTGAAGTACCCTGGTTTAAAGCCTGGAGATGACACATCTCCATCATGGTTTGTAACCTGTGATGGACTTTTCCTCCAGGAATCTGACTTCTCCTCCAGGAATCTGAAGGACGATCTATTTGTATTACCTCTATACCAAAACAACCTAAAAGCTCTGGTTAAAAACACAGACGCTGGAAACAAAGAACTAATCCAACCGCCCATAAACTCTCATAAGAGGTCTGTAGAGCACGACTACAACCTGGTGCCACTCCCTGGACGTCAGCTTGCACTGCACTCAGCACTGTCAATGTGCACACGTGCAGCTCCAACTCGTAAAACACATCAGACTCTAAGCCAGTGGTTCTCAACCTGTGGGTCCCCAGACGTTCCTGGACTGCAACTCCCAGAAATCCCTTCCAGCACAGCGAGTGGTGGAGGCTTCTGGGAGTTGCAGTCCAGGAACATCTGGGGACCCACAGGTTGACAACTACTGCTCTAAACAAAGAGTTTCAGGTGCAGAAAGGCAATCATCACTTCAATTTTGTATTTTTTTAAAAAATACATCTTGTCAAATAGCATTACCATTGGAAGCAGCTAACGTGAAGCCCCAAAGAAAACCGAATCTCTGAACAACCTTCCCTGTTTTACGACTTCTTTTAAAAACTGGCACACAGGATGATAAAACTTGAAAGCCTCGTTTTCACCTCCTTCACTTGGGAAAACGATGCCACCATCATTCTTGCCCTGAACCTCTGACCCTCTTTATTTCCTCCTCCACCAGTACACTCAATACACTACTAGATTAAAAGGTGTAGAGATTCGATCATTTCAGAAGAACTATAGCTTTTCTCCAACTGAGAACAAGCACTGTCAAGACTGAACAAGAACCACACCTTCACCTTCACACGCCCTGAGACCATCCAACCGGAATCTGGTTACTTCCAACCTCAAATATTGCAGTAGAAAAATACTTCTGCATCTAACATTCAGATAATGCCTTTCTTAATCCCTCAGTCTAGATCCGTGGTGGTGAACCTTGGGCACTCCAGATGTTTTGGACCACAACTCCCAGAATTCCAAGCCTTGATTGCCAATGACAAAGGACTGAGGGGGTTGTGGTCCAAAACATCTGGAGTGCCAAAGGTTCGCCACCAATGGTCTAGATGATCAGGGGAATTTCTTGCTATCAACTCTTATGCACTTCAGTTCCTTAATTCAAGTACATGAGAGCTACAATCACATTTTTAATCTGTTTTAACTGTTAACCACCCAGAGTTCCATCCGGAAAATGGGTGGTATATAAATGTAACAAATAGATAAATAAATAAATAAATATTTTCACATCACAACAAACCAGTGGCTTAGATCCCCAAGTATGTAGTAGCATTTTTTATTTATTTAGAATATTTCTGCCCCACCTCCCTCCTTTAAAAAGACCCAAGGCAGTTCCCATCATTAAAAGACAAAATGGAACTCAGATCTATGCTTCAGGAAACAAACAGAGTGAAAACACAACACCTGAAACCAAAGCAAAGATGACACTTACGAGGAATATGTGCTACTTTCGTCCGTACATGTGCCATCGACGTTAAGCGCAATTTGTTCCCCTTTGCTACGACAGTAATTAGGATTCAGCGTATCAATAGCCATTTCCAGTTCCACCTACAACAACAGAGGTTTGTAAGTGTAGAGGAACACACGGGGCTTGTCTAATATCAAACCAAACCATTGAGCCAGCTACCAGTGGACCCTCATATAACAAGCGTATTTTTTAAACAGAAAATCTGCTTAAAGGAAAAAAATTCTGGATAGGGGGAAATCACTTAACACAATCGCCTACAGGGTGAATCCGTACAACAGAAAACCAGTCGCAATTAGGGATTATTCTGCTTTCAAGGCATTCCTATGGGAAATTTGTACAAAGGAAAATTTGCTGAACAGAATTTCACTTGGAACGAATTAATTCCTCTTTACAAGATACCACTGTATTTTATTTAATGAACAGGCTAGTACTATCAATTCTGACTGGTAGCAATTCTCCAAAGGCTATCATCCCTATGAATCAAAAGTATTGAGGATGGGAGATGTATGGTGTCCCAGGTGTGGCTGGGACTAGGGGGGGGGCAGGGCGATGTTCCTGAACACAAATGGACTCCAGCTACAGGAAGTCAGGTTTAGGATGAGTAAACTGGACGGACAACCATCTGTCGGATCTGCCAGATGATTTGTATTCCTGCCTTGACAAGCAGAGGTTGGACGGGATGGCCTTAGAGGCCCCTTCCAACTCCATAATTCTACAATTCGATGACAATTCTCAGCAAATAATTGTGCAGAGAATTCTGGGAGTGCCTACGGAATTCTGAAAATTGTAGTTCAAAAACACAACTCTGTACGCCTGGAAATATACAGTAACTCCCACGAGACCCAGCTTGGGATAACCCACAGCGAGACCTAATGGGAACGGCCATCTAATGGCATCACTGCACAAGCCAGCAAGGCCGTTGTAACTCTTTCAATGTAGTTTTTCCCCTCTTGTGACTTAGGCTGACATTTCCAGTACAGTGACCCCCCACCTATCACCAGGGATAGGGACCCGACACGACATGACCTGTGATAACTGAAAATCCACAATATGTGGATGCAGATCGGGTTGGGCCTGGGGCAACTAACTGGGGGCTCTTGTACTTACCCCCAGCCTGGCACTGCCCCGAACCGGCCTGCAAGGGCCTTTCCAGGTCTTTTGGAGGCCCTAAAAGGGCCTCCCTGCGAACCGGAAGTCATTTCTGAGGCCTCCGACAGCCCCCCCCCTTACCCCAGGGGGTCTTTTTTTCATATTCTGTAGTCCCACGATACAGGGGAACCACAGTATATGAACCGTGGATGGGCAGGGGACCACTGTATCGGCACCTGAAGCAGGAAATGGATTAGACCAGTGGTTCTCAACCGGTGAGTTCCCCAGATGTTTCCTGGACTGCAATTCCCAGAATCCTCTACCACTCGCTGTGCTAGAAGGGATTTCTGGGAGTTGCAGTCCAGGAACATCTGAGGACCCACAGGTTGAGGCCACTGGTTTAGACAAACTGAAAATTATATAAACCCAGATCCGAGCATCACTCCATTCTAGGATGCGGCAACGTTTTAAACAGCTAATGCGACCAATGAAAAAGCATTTTTTTTAAAAAAAAAATCTGAAAACAATGCTCAACCTTTTGCTGCTTGGGTTTTATCCTCGCTGAGAGACGGGTCACGTCGTCATATGTCATTGAAGCCGGGCGAATGGGATACTATAACAGAGCAAAGATGCAGTGCTTATTCACATTTCAACCATGATTTTTTGTTTTAATCTGTCTTCCTTTTTTTAAAAAAATAGGCAAAAATACCTGGAACAGATAGAGCTTTTCTGACAGACTTTTGGCCAGGTACACATCGATCTAGAAAAGGAGGAAAATAAGAATGTTTAATCTTCTCGTTAATTTGAAATATTTATATCCCACCTACAAAATCTTAAAACCATCTAACTTAGCACATAATAATTTTAAAAATAGAATATTCTTTTTCCTAGCATTTTCTTGTGGGTGCGGGGTTTGCTTTTTGGGTCTTGAAACACCACTATGTCCAATCAACCACAGCGTCAGGGTGTAGGCTGGTAATTTGTGTGTCCTTATTGGCACGTCCTGCCATCTCTGTTTTGGTCACCAAGAGCGATCAATGTCCATCTGGTAAGCAGTTTTGGCAATGCTGGAAGGTGCGGCTCTGAAGACACGTCCATACCAGCCAAGATGGCTTTCTCTTGTCTCCTCTGTTAGCTGCTGTTGGATAGTACCATTTGTGATGTGATCAAGGAGGGAAATACACAATATCCAATAGAGCATACGCATTTCCATGGCATAGAGATGGGAGCTCTATACCCAATGTTATTGCCCACCACTCTGTGCCATACAGTGTAACAGGGTGGATGATCGTCTTGCAAATCTTAGCTCTGAGATGGATTGGTAATTGCCTGTTGGGAAGCACACTGGTGAGTTCTTGCTGATGCAACCAGTGTCAACAAAGCCTGGCTTCCAGTACTTAAAACTGAAGAGTGCAAAAGGGTGAAAGCTCAAAGATTCCCATCCAGCCACACACAAAGGTGATCAGTTTACACAACAGAACAACTAATGACACCCATCAACTACATATTAGGATGGTTGCTACCCCTGATTACATTGAAACTTCTTAATCCCTCCATCACAATACAATGACTAACACCTATTGTCCTGCATAGGACAAGCTTCCTTTCCCCCAGAACTTTAATAACCCCGTCTCACTCACTCTATACCCCAGGACACAGAGAGAAACTCCTTGCCCTCTGAATATGCGAGCCACAGAATCTGGTGAAACGTCAGGAAGAAAAACTTCCAGAACAAGGCCAAAGAGCCCAAAAGAACTCACAACAACTATCAGATCCCGGCCGTGAAATCCTTCAAGAATACACTAACTTTCATATTTTAATGTAACATTTTGTGGACTGAAACATCCACTTCTTCAGACATACAGCAGCAGAATGAGGTGTGCAATATAACAGGTGATGGGATATACATTTCATACCAAATATTCATTGGCTGGATTTGCATGTCAGCCCGGTTTTAAGTACCTATAGAGACAGTGGACAGGGGAGGGGGAAGAGGAGGAGGGTTGTAAAGATGATGGGGAGGACATGGTTCAATGCCTTCTCCAGGTCTAGGAATGCCATGTGCAATGGTTGGGTCTTTCCTCGGTGTTTCTCTATGAGCTGATGAGCTTGGTCGTTCTACATTCTTTGATGAAGCCACATTGGCTGATAGTGAGCTGGACAACGTTGCAAATGCACAGGTCCAGAATTGTTTCAAGCATTTCAAGAACAGAATTATTTCATGTAAAGCAAATTAAGAAAACACTTGATTTTTTAAAGGAGCAACAAGAAGAGTCATGCGGGTGGCCCACCAGGATGTACAAAATGCACCGGCGAGCAACTAAACTCAGAATGGGAAAGCTTTTGAGTTGCACAACATTCTTCACCTGGAAAAGTGGCCCCCCCAAAAAAAAGAATATGTAGCAGGGTTTGGGGAAGAAGACAAAGACGGCAAAATTACCTCCTGTATAATTGGGTCATCCTCTTCATTTTCCATACTAGCATGGAAAGGAAAATGGCCTTGGAATAGTCCTTTCAGCAGACTGAAAGAAAAGACACAAAGACAGCCAAGTCGTTTCTTTCTTAACACGCAGTTAAAATCAATACAGAGATTTGGCAACTGGCAGCCATCAGGATTTCATAAGAAGAGCCCTGCTGGATCAGGCCAAAGGCCCATCTAGTCCATCTTCCTGTATCTCACAGTGGCCCCACCAAATGCATCTGGGAGCGCACGAGATTAGATCTCTGTCTCCTGCAACCACTCCCCTGCATCTGGTCCTTGAAGTACTCTGGTTTTAAGCCTGGAGATTGCACATCTCCATCATGGTTTGTAACCTGGGATGGATTTTTCCTCCAGGAAAAGGTTACTCTAAGAGGAGATGGTTATTAAAAAAGGAAAAAAGGACAGAGACATTTAAGGGAAGGCATTCTCCTTGGCATCATCCCCTTGCCTTTCCAAGCCACGGGCGGTAGCAGCTTTTAAGAGTATGGGAACTGTGCCTTTTCCATTATCTGCAACAAAGGCTGCTGAGCGGAGATGTTGATGATTGTGAGACAAGGGCCAGCAGGAGCAGAAAACTCTGATGGTGCTCTCTTCTCTCCTGCAGCCAGTTCCAATCTCTGACAGCGAGAAGGAAAGAATAAGCATGTGAGCCAGACAACACTCCCCTTGCAAAGAAAGCTTACGGTCTCTCCATACTGGATACTCCAGGTTTCTATACTGCCCATAGTGCAAGCAGACTTGTGTTAACACTGGATGGTAGCTGCTACAGCCGTAGGCCTTCATGGACTAAGTGAAGGTGCTGGGCAGCCTACCGTTGTTTTATTTTATGTCTACCCCACCTTTCTTCCCAAGATGACCCAAAGGGACTATAAAAAGGCACGGGCTATGGATGAGATCTCATCTCAACCTAGCAGGAGACGTCCAGAAAGTCAGAGGGAAGGTGGAAATCAAGTAGGATCAGAATGAGTGCAAGAAGTCTCCAGGTCAATCTTTCCATCTGAAGACCTTAGGTTACAGGGGAGCAAAAGGATCATTCCTGAGAATATGTTAGAAAGAGTGAGTATAATTTATCTGATGTAACACAGCACCTAATGACAGAAGCATGCTTTACCAGTTGGCTAGATGTACCCTCCCAAGCCTGCTTTGTAACACTGATGTATTTCCAAGTTTTACTACTAGCATCTGTCTAGTTTGCTGCAGAAACTCAAGGCTGCCAGCTTCTGATTTAAAACTGGACTTTGCTTTTGTGATTTTAAAACAGCTTGATTTGTAGGCAAAAGCAAAGATATTTTAATAATTAAAATACATCCACTGTGGTTTCAGATCCAGCTAATATTAGACCTGCAGAAGCAACCATGGGTGATAAAATGCTCACAGATAGAGTGGGGAACTCTTAATTTAATACTGGAAAAACATACAGTATTTGACTATTGAACTGCATTAGAGCAGCTTAATAAGAAAGAAAAAATCATTTCAAAGCTAAGGGAACTCTCCCAGCTAGTGAGTCACTGCCAACTCTATGGCACATCACAGGAATTAATTCTGCTACTGCTGAGCAAGCCTACGCCTTCACATACAGTACCACTGCCTGCTCAAAATTCATGCAGCAAGCCAATGAACACCCCAAAGTCAAACTAAACATGATCCTTGTTCTCAAATATTACAGCAAATAGAAGAAAGGTGATTTAAAAATAACTCCATTTATCTAAGTGTCTCTACATGTCCACCTTAAAGGCTAACACTTAGTTCGGCCAAACTATTATTCTCAGTGATCTGGAGATTTCAACAAAGCTGTTACGTCTAGCAGTGTAAAGTTTCCAGAAGCTTTGGAGAGGAAAAAAAAAGGAGGGGGGGAATCTTGTTCTAATTTTTCCCTAAGTTTTCTTTTCCCCCCATGGCTTCAAAAGTTCCTGGAATTCTCCATCTCTAGTTGTCTCCATATAAAACTTGTTTACAATGGAGCCAAAAGTCTAATTATTTTATTTTGGAGCAAACATTTCCCTAACAAAACAAACGTTTTAGATTTTTCTCATTGGGAAATGACAGTTTTCCTGACAGTGACCAACACTCCCACCTAAAACACCATGATGTAACCAGACAGCAACAACAAGGCACAGAAGGAAACGGTTTTGTTTTGTTTTTGCCCTCCCTAAAACAACTCTCACTCCTGAGCAATCCAATGACCCAGCTTTGGCAGCCTGCTGTCTTCCAAAGAAAACATGTATTTGATCCCTTGAGAAAAAGGGGTTGACCTCCCGATGAGCTCTTGTTTGAACAAGAGTTTTCATTTCAGAAATCCACTTCTGAAGGTTGGAGCGATGCAGCAGAAAGGGAGGCTTTGCCGAACGAAGAACCCCATATATGTACAGCTATTCAGGAGACAAAAGTGGTGTGTGTGTGTGTGTGTGTGTGTGTGAGAGAGAGAGAGAGAGAGAGAGAGAGAAAAAGTGGTGTGTGTTTGTGTGTGAGAGAGAAGTGTATGTGTGTGTGTGAGAGAGAAGTGGTGTGTGTGTGTGTGTGTGTGTGTGAGAGAGAGAGAGAGAGAGAGAGAGAAGTGGTGTGTGTTTGTGTGTGAGAGAGAAGTGTATGTGTGTGTGTGAGAGAGAAGTGGTGTGTGTGTGTGTGTGTACGTGTGTGCGTGTGCGTGTGTGTGTGTGTGTGTGAGAGAGAGAAAGGGTGTGTATGAGAGAGAGAGAGAGAGAAAAGTGGTGTGTGTTTGTGTGTGAGAGAGAAGTGTATGTGTGTGAGAGAGAGAAGTGGTGTGTGTGTGTGTGTGTGTGAGAGAGAGAGAGAGAGAGAGAGAGAAGTGGTGTGTGTGTGAGAGAGAAGTGGTGTGCGTGTGTGCGTGCGTGTGTGCGTGTGCGCGAGACTTCAACCACCTCCCCAACTGCCCTGGGTTTCTAACTCGGATTTCTAAAACGGGAGGCAGCCTGAAGATTTCCCATTCCCCATCCACATGCCGTCCTCCTCACCATCCTCACGAGGCCCAGGGAAGCCCTTCTTGGCTTCCACGTCCATCTTTGCGATCCAAAGCGTCAGGGTCCTCACACACACACACACACACACACACACACACACACACACACACACACACACACACACACACCTCCCCGCCACACTCCAAAGGACGGACGCCCCCCCCCCCTCCACCCTGCCTTTGCACCCATGATGAGCCACGGAGGAGCCCGAACCCAGGCCTTGCACAGCAAGGAGCCCCCCAAAAGCTGCAAAGGCAAAAAAGAACGGGGGGGGTTTCCACACACCACCAGGATCCACCCTCCCGCCGTCCCCTCTTCCTACCTGAGGGTCGGCCGAGGAGAGTAGTCCCGTCTCCCTCCCCGCCGCCGGCGCCCGGAGAGGCCGGTGAGAGCAACGTGCCTGCAGGTCCGGTGGGGGGGAAGCGCTCAGCCGGCAGCCATCTTGGCCCTCCCTCGGGCCAGCCACGTGGGAAGGCCCCGCTCCTCCTCCTCCTCCTCCTCCTCCTCCTCCCTCTCCTTACCCACAATGCCTGTGGGGCCCACCTGCGCGCACGAAGCGCAGCCGCCGTGAGGGGGCGCTGTGGCCGCCGCCGCCCGGCCCTTCTCGGTTCGCCCAAAAGCGGGCTCAAAAAACAGAATTGGCAGCGGTGGGATTCGAACCCACGCCCCCGAAGAGACTGGAGCCTTAATCCAGCGCCTTAGACCGCTCGGCCACGCTACCCGGATGGTGGGAAACCTCTGTTGTTATGTATTTATCCTTGAGAATACAATTTTTTTTAAAAAACCTATAAATTCAGTAATGGTATATTCATTTTGTACAACACTATATAGACATACACATCATCTCCCCTCAAAAGAAGGGGAAATGGAGTCGTGTTTTTTCCCCCAGAACTGGTATCATCAGCCTTTCGTTTACAACAGAGAAGCTGAATGCAAAGGAAAAACTGCTCCTGTCTTAAGGTCACAAGAAGGCAAGAATAAAATTTCAGGAACTATTCAGATACCGCCAGCTTGCAGGCTGTATCTGCTTCCTTCCAATCCCATCCAAAACAGCAACGACTGATTGACTGATTGACTATTTATTCTAGCTAGCTAGCTATGATCTAGCTATCTATCTAAAATTTAACTTGACTTACTTTGGCCATGGAGTTGGACCAGTCACCCTCTGGGAAGATGGGCGGGATATAAGTTCAACAAATAAATAAATAATAATAAATAAATAAATAAACTGGAAAGATAGAACATCCACTTTTAAAGGCAGTGCCACCCTGAATGTACATTTCTGTAGTTGAGCCAAGCTTGCCTTTAGGCAGGGTGTGTTTGTCAGGGATGAAAAGCGGGGTGCCCTGCACAACCTCTCTTGGGCACCCTAGGGTTACCCTGCGGCCTTGGAATGCAGGAGACGATGTTGCTATCCAAAGCCAGTGTGAATAGAAGAGGGTGCCATCTTGCTTTTGCTTCAGGCGGCAAAAAGGCTGGGGCCGACTTGAGATGCAACACTGCTTCTGCCTGAAGAGAAAGTTCGGCTGACAGCCACAGGCTTAGGAAGGCTTGTAAAAAGAGGTTCTGCAGAATTCAGGGGTGGGCAGGCAGGCAGGAGAGACAAAACAAAAGTGGCTTCTTGGCTTCATAGTCCACGCTTAGGCTTCCCAGAGGGATTAGGTAGCTGGATGCCCAAGAAAACAAATGTGGATGCCTTTGGTTTGGGGGGACTAAGGTTTAGCACCATGGATAGGTCCTGTAAAGTTCACATTAAAACACAGAGCGGGTTCATTGCCCCAGGAAAATAGGAGTCACCAAGCACCGCTGCATTATGGGAGACACTTCCTGCTTTCGTCCCCAGTTGCTCTGGAGTCATTAGAATTCATCTGTCTCTCACCCTAATTCTTCAGTTCTTGTAGCTGTACTAGGCTGGATATCAAGATGCTTGGAATCGGAGACCAGGCAAAAGAGAGTGTATTCATAATGACTGCAACCACTAGGCAATATCACTTTAATTCAATCTGGTTTTGATTGGCAAACCTAATGGATTTACTAAATTTTACCCCAATTCCAGAATGAAGCACGTGGGTCCCCTGCAATCCTCCCCCCCCCCCGATATCTGACCAAGAGGGATTTGCATGTCTCCTAGAGCCATATGGAGATGGGTGAAGGAGTGGTGGCAGTGTATGACCCATTGTTCCTTTGTTTGAAGAAGGGGGCTGTGAAACCCAATGCTTAAACAGCTTTTACAACTGCCCTCCAACTTCCTGACTCTAACAAGACTCCTGCCCTGGCTGCAACATCATCTAGCCATGGACTTTTAGAACATCATCTAACCAAGGGCTTTAAAAGTAACCTCCTGGTAAAGCACATCATTTACCATGGCTGAACTTCTGGGACCTGCTTTGAAGAAGAGTGATTTGCACTCGAAAGCTTGCAATGTGCTTTGTTTTTTATTTTATTAGTGGCCTATAAAGGTATCACCTGTGATCTGCTTTCATAATGACAGCAGTTAAAAGCCAGGATCCCCGTACCCCTTATTCAGAGCCCTCTCACTCCAGCCCAAGTCTACTCCCAGCTATATTAATGGTGGGAACTCACTGCCACAGTAGCAATGAAGCGATGTCTGCAACTCTTCAGGCCAGCTATATATTTATCATCTCCACTAGATAGCCTTTGGGAGTGATGCTACAGGGCACTTATGTTGTAACAGTTGTGTGCATATCTGAGGACATACATTTTGCATTAGATCAGTGGTTCTCAACCTGTGGGTCCTCAGATGTTCCTGGACTGCAACTCCCAGAAGCCTCCAGCACTCACTGTGCTGGAAAGGATTTCTGGGAGCTGCAGTTCAGGAACACGTTGAGAACCACTGCATTGCACTGCAGGTGCAAGAAAGAAGCATTATGATGCCCATATCTTTAGGGTAGTTGTGGGTTTGACCTGTGATCTGAACTTCTTTGGTTTTCAAAGCACAGCTTCAACTGCAACGTTTCCATTTAAACTGAAGGGTTTTCTCCCCTCCACCTCATTGACTCTTTTTCTTTAGGAGGAAGAAATTGTCAACCATCCAATATGCATCTAGAATCACTCTCTGGTGAACATGAGCCAGAATAAGCCACCAACAAGAGTCTAGGTGTGTACACTTCCATGCAGAAGGTCTCACACTGAGCCATTTCTAGCATTACATTTCCCTTAGAACAATTTTTCCATCTGTCATAGTATTAGAACCTTCCTTACCATCTGAGGCTGCAACAGCTGGGCCTCTTCACTCTTGAACGCCGCCGCCTAAGAGGTGATCTGATTGAAGTTTATAAAGTCATACACAGTGTGGAGAAGGTAGGTAAGAAAAAGCTGTTTTCCCTCTCGCACAAAACTAGAACTAGTCTTGTACTTTAATACTTTTAGGCAGGGGTGCCCAAACTTTTTGTAAGGAGGGCCAGATTTGGTGGCTGAGAATGTGTCAGGGGCGGGTTGCTCCCCAACCCTGCCACCCCACTGCAAGCCCCACCCACTTTCTTTAAAAAAACATGGGGTGAAGGAGGGGGAGGGAGGGGCAGGCCAGCCAGCCGCGGGCCACTCAGAATGGCCTGACGGGCTGGATTTGGCCCCCGGGCCGGACTTTGGGCAAGCCTGCTTTTAGGTATAGTCAACATGTGGCATTAACTGTCATGATGTCGTCACAACTGCCAGGTTAGAGAAAGGAACATATTCATGAAAGTTGGGCTCATTGACCACTAACAGTCAGGATAGCTATGTCACCTCCAATACCAGACAAAGACACTTCTACACATCGGTTGCCCAGGACCAAGACAGATGGCTAAGACACTAAAACAGAGCAGATAGCCAAGACACTGAAACAGAGCTGCAGTACAGTGGCCAAGACCATACAGTTATTTAACAGGACAGGTTCCACTCAGAACAGGCCTCACCATGGTTGACCAAAGAAGATGAGTGCCCGTGCTCAGCATCATATCCAGAGGCTGGCTTTTATGAGACTAAGAGCCTTTGTACACGACCCCTAAACTCCGCCGCAAATGGCTGCCAGCTCCGGAGCTTACAATTGTTTCCCCACCAGCTCCGGAGTTTGCAGGAAATTAAGTGCGACCACGCCCACCTAAGCGCGTCCCAGCGCACTTTTCAGGTACCTGCTCTCAGAGGGTGAAAATCCCTGATGCGGATTTAAGGGAGTGAGTGCCGGGCTCTCCTCGCTTCTGTTTGTTGTTGTTTTTTGCCTCCCGCCCCTTTAAGAGAAGGAATCAGGACGACGGGGCTCCGGGCGGTTTCAGAGGTGAGCCTGCATTTTTTCCTCTCTTTTTTTTCTCCCTCCCCTCACGCAGACAGGAGCAAGAAAGTGCGGAGGGGTGGGGACGTAGGAAGAGCAACGAACCCCCAAGATCTCTGGTCCGAATTTAAATGGCCAGCGGATCTTAGGGGTCGTGTGATAAGGCCCCAAGATAAACTTATTTGGTTCAGAAAGTGTCAAGCATGTGTGGCAGCATCCAGGTGAGGAGTACCAAGACAAGTGTGTTGTGCCTACAGTCAAGCATGGTGGTGGGAGTGTCATGGTCCAGGGCTGCATGAGTGCTGCCAGCACTGGGAGATACAGTTCATGGAGGGAACCATGGATGCCAACATGTACTGTGACATACTGAAGTAGAGTATGATCTCCTCCTTTTGGAGACCGGGCCGCAAAGCAGTATTCCAACTTAAGTACCCCAAAACACACCTCCAAAATGACCACGGCCTTGTTAAAGAAACTGAGGGTAAAGGTGATGGACTGGCCAAGCATGTCTCCAGACCTAAACCCTATTGTGCATCTGTGGGGCATCCTGAAACAGAAGGTGGAGGGGTGCAAGGTCTCTAACATCCACCAGCTCTGTGATGTCATCATGGAGGAGTGGAAGAGGACTCCAGGGGCAACCTGTGAAGCTCTGGTGAACTCTATGCCCAAGAGGGTTAGAGCAGTGCTGGAAAATAATGCTGACCACCCACAATATTGACACTTTGTGCACAATTTGGACATTGTCACTTAGGGGGTATACTCACTTCTGCTGCCAGTGGCTAAGGCCCTTTGTACACGACCCCTAAACTCCGCCGCAAATGGCTCCCAGCTCTGGAGCTTAAAATTGTTTCCCCACCAGCTCCGGAGTTTACAGATAATTAAGTGTGACCACGCCCACCTAAGCGCGTCCCAGCGCACTTTTCAGGTACCTGCTCTCTGGAGGTGAAAATTCCTGATACGGATATAACGTAGTGACTGCCCGGCTCTCCTTGCTTCTCTTTGTTCTTTTTTTGCCCCCACCCCCACCCCTTTAAGAGATCTGAATGCAGTGCCGGGACGGCAGAACGGAGGTGAGCGGCATTCTTTTCTTCCTTTTTTTCTCCCTCCCCTCACACAGCCAGCAGCCAGGAGTGCGGAGGGGGTGGGAACGTAGGAACAGCAACAAACCCCTAAGATCTCTGGTCCGAATTTAAGTGTCCAGCGGATCTTAGGGGTTGTGTGAAAAGGCCCTTAGACATTAATGGCTGTGGGTTGTGTTATTTTGAGGGGACAGCACATTTACACTGTTCTATGAGCTTTACACTCGCTGCTTTACATTGTAGCCAAGTGTCATTTCTTCAGTGTTGCCCATGAAAAGATAAAATATTTATGAAATGTGAGGCGGCGTACTCACTTCTGTGATATACTGTACATATTATGCCAAGATTTCACGGGTACTTTATTTTTTTTTTGGGGGGGGGACATGTATATGTTATATTATAACAGTCAAAGAGTGTGTCTTGTGTTTTGTAATAATCATAAAAGAACTGCAAAGCTGGAAGGTGTTCTTGAGTCTAGCCTTGATCAAGGAAGGGACAAAGGCACCCAGATATCTAAACCACTGAGCTATTCAGCTTTCCAAACTATGGATAAAAACAACATAAGAGTAATAAATACATTCACATCGATGAGACAAAGACATGCAAAATAAGGACGCAAACTTTGAGTAAGGTTTGTCCTCAGAAATTTATTGAAAATGTAAACCAGCAATTTTTTTTGAGCTTCCACCCTTGCACTGAATAATGTAAACATTATACAGGAATTCCAAGCTTTTCAGCCTAGCAAGGCTTTTATCCTTTGCAGTGAGCTCAGCAAATAAGTAACCAATTCACCATTTCCAAGTATTTGTCAGTAAGCAATCAATATCCTGCAGCATCTCTTACTGTACATTACCTCCAAGCCCTGGTAGCAAGAATTTGAGTTCAGGACTTGTGTCAGCCAGTCAAGCAGAATTAAGGGAAAGCGAAAAGAAGTCATGAAGGCAGTAAATTAACACTCCGTACCTATAGTATAGTGTTGTCCGTGGACAGAGAGGGACTGTAGTAGATACAGAATTCCAAATTCCTCTAACCTCTTCTTTAAAGAGTTGGTACAGAGTGCAGTAAAGGTATTAACAGTCTATTCTAAAATCCAGCTGCAGTAGAAAAGGCAAGGACGAAAAGTAAAAGATAAACCTTCAAAAATTGGACACACCCTAATGCTTAGCCAATGATTATAAGAACTATTTCGCTTACTACCATGTCCAAACCAAAGTAGTCCAGGGAGACAGAGAGGGCTCAGGTGCACTGGAACTATTTTGGTATCCTCTCCTTTGGCGTGGAGGTGAGGGTTCACACAGCTGTGGATTCCTCTACACAAGAATACTCTCCCCATGTAGACATCTAGACGTTGTGAAAGAGAGGTTTTGGCCCAATCCCTCTCCATGGTATCTACTCTTCTTCCACTCAGAGGATGCGTACACACCGAGGGACCAATCAAGGAAGCCTTTAATTGGGTTTTTAAAGTATGATACAGTCTATAGAGGTAATCCACATCATCTTTCACCTAAGAACTTCTCTCTACATTCCCACTGTTTCCATTAGGCTACGCCTATCCAGATATTCTTCGAATGCCACACAGAATGCATTCGAGGGGATCCGGAGCGTTCATAAAGTGAACACATAGAAAGAAGCTGTTAGGGAAATGAATACAGAAGCATTATTTGCATAGATCAACATGCAAGAGTTATGGTGCTATCTTGCAGAATGTAATCAGAGCAATCGCTACCTGATGCTGGAAATAAGATCCATTTGGTTCAATGAGACTTCCAGCCAAATTAGGGTGAAGCGTGTATTGATTCAAATAATTTCTGGCAGCTGCCAAGCCAGCTTCGTAATTCACCAACTTTTGGCCCATCCCCTTTTTATGGGAAGTTAAAGCACTATTGTTCCTGAACTGTTACATTCCAGTGTTTCCTATGTTATCCCTATGTGTCTTCCAATTCACTATCCATATTTTTAACGAGTAAAATGCAGCTGCAGCACTAACCCATCTTGAGCCTTCACATACAAGGCATTATTGATGCCTTTTAAAAACTAATGTGCTTTTAATTGAAAGCTACTTCTCTGTAGCCTTAGTTTTCCAACATTTTGGTCAGCAAACCTGGGATTTTAATCATGATGTGCTCATTAATTACTCCTTAATTTGTTTGTTTTCTCTTAAGAGTGATTGCAGTGGCAGTTGCTTTAATTTTATTTACTAATTTATTTGTCATTAAATTAAACACACTTACAATATGAGGGGCCCTGGTTAGTACTTGGATGGGAGACCACCAGGGAATACCAGGTGCTGTAAGCACCTGGAGTACGAACTGGCAAGCCACTCCAGTATTCCTGCCAAGAAAAATCCATGGACATGGGGTCACGAAGTGTCAGTCACGACTGTAACGACACAACACACACACACAATATGAGGGGAAGAAATTAACCCTGATCCACAGAGAAGAAAAATTTGCTTAACATAATTTCATTTGGAACGAATTAATTCCTTTATACAAGGTACCACTGTGTTTTCAATTTCCACCAGTCTAGGTGTAGAAAAACTCAAGTACATCATTCATATCAAATTTCCTCCTGTTTTCTTCTTATAAACACTGAGAGGACAATGCAGGGATATAAATGCAAGAATCAGGACTTGAACCACGAACCTACAGGAACCCATTTTCTCAGAACAGTTTTAAAATCAACAACTAATATCACGAGAATAATTTGGTTTCCAACTAATCAGTCTTAAGCCATCCGTCCTCTCCTAAGCGGGTTATTCACAAATGAATTAAACAAAGGCTATTTGGTAACATCATCTCGTGGGACTGTACCACCATAAAAGCGCATATCAAATCGCATTGATTCTGAAGAGCAAAATCTCCTTATGTTACCAAGTCAAGACATGACTAAGGAAACAGGAGGTAGGGTTCTTGCACACTGATCAGCAAAGTACAATCCATAGGATACACGCTGCTTGCCAGGAACCCCAATGTGGTCCTTTGCACCCAAATATTTTGAAATAATTTCCACTCAAGAACTATGGTAGAAGCTATGGGAGAAATCTGCCATGATTTGAGACACACTCCAGCACACATGTCCATTTTTTTTTTAAAAATTGCCATAAAAAGGCATTGGGGTTCAGGAGGAAGGAAGGACCACAGATCTGTCACTATCCCTCGCCATAATCATCAGTAATTTTCTGCTTCTGAGTATAAGAGTGACATATATGGCTGCTTTCACACGACCCCTAAAATCCGCTGCAGGGTGCTCACAGAGGCGGAGCATAAAACTGTTTTCCCACCAGCAGCGGACTAAAAAAAAAAAAAAGTACATCCACGCCCACTTAAGCGTGACCTAGCGCATTTTACAAGTACCTGGTCTCGAGGAGGTAAAATTGTTCCGATGCGGATTTTAAAGCAGTGCATGCCTGGCCGGCTCCTCCGCCTTCTGTTTGTTTTTGTTGTTGTTTTCCCCCTTTTAACAGACAGGAATCCCTAACTACAATTTGCTGCAGCTGACTTGGGGGGGTCGTGTTGGGCAGGCGGAGATGAGCCTGCATTTTTTTCTCCCTCCCCTCCATCCACAGCAGACAATAGAATCGGAGTGCAGGAGGGTGGGAATGCAGGAACCAGGACAACCACCACATGATCTCTGGTTGGGGGGATCCGCATTTAAGTGGCCAGCGGATTTTAGTGGTCATGTGAAAGCAGTCATAGTGGTTTGATTAGGACGCGGAAGGCCGTAGTTCAAATCCTCCCTGAGTCGTGAAACTTCCTGGGCGACCTTGGGTTAGTCACACACACTGAGCCTAACCACACAGGGTTGTTGTGTGGGTGACAAGGGGAGGGAAAGAGAAATGAATGAACCAAATAAACGGTTAGGAATAGACATGAGCCACAAGGCTTCTTAGGCCCAGATGATGTTCTAACTTGTTTCTGTCAACAAATGGCTGAAATTTATGGAAATAAAGGATCATCATCTTCCACCACAAGCCCCCTCCCTCACAGCTATGCCCTGCCCTGAAGAATGCCCCTCTTGAGCCAAGACGGAGATGCCTTTGTGACAAAAAAAGGCCCCGTCCACCGTTTATCTGCATCTTCTATCAGAGCCAGGCCGGGGAAGGAAGTGAGAGGCGCACCTGAACTAGTTTGTCAGCCAAGCCTACCAGAAAAATACAACTTCAGCTAACATCAAGCTTTATTTCTCCCTAACGAAGAAAAGGGTTTTCCTGGCTGGACAATTTTTACAAAAATATCAACAACTGATACCGCAGCTCCGAAATGTCATTGACAGCACATTCCACAGCTTTGGCTTGTCTTTCAGTTGCACCAAAGTTAGAAAAAGCATCATAAGAAAAAACAGAAAATCATATAGCAGCACATAAAAATTAGCTCCCTGTGTTACTTTCCCCGACCCACCCTTCCTTGCCTTGGAACAAAATAGAGTCTTTTAAAAACATATCTTTCTAATATATACAAGAAAGCAGGTCCTCTTCAAGTTTCATTCTTCCATCATGGCCCAGGCTTCCTCTGCTTTCTGGTAGTACTGGTTTGCCAGACGGCCTTTCATTGCCTCCATGGCAGCTTCAGCTGCTTCTGTATATAATTCTCCTGGGAAAAGAGAACACAGTAACTTCATGAGGAGGGCAACCTTTCTTGCCACGCTGCTCCAGCCCAAGAAAAAACACCCTTTACATAAGAACATAAGAAGAGCCCTGCTGGATCAGGCCAAAAGCCCATCTAGTCCAGCTTCTTGTATCTCACAGTGGCCCCACCAGATGTGTCTGGGAGCGCACGAGACTAGATATCTGTCTCTTCATACCACTCCCCTGCATCTGGCCCTTAAAGTACCCCAGTTTTAAGACTGGAGATGACACATCTCCATCATGGTTTGTAACCTGTGATGGACGTTTCCTCCAGGGATCTGTCCTATTCCCCTTTTGAAGGCATCCAGGCCACATCCTGTGGCAGGGAGTTCCACAGACTAACAACACACTTGGTAAAAAAAAATTTTCCCTTTTGTCTGTTCTCACTCTCCCAGCCCTGAGTAGATGTACCCTAGTTCTGGTATTTTATGAGAGGGAGAAGAGCGTCCCTTTATCCTCTTACTCATGCCCTGCATTATTTTGTACGTCTCAATCATATTCCCCCCTCAGGTGCCTTTTTTTCCAGACGAAAGAGGCTCAAATGTTTTAGCCTTTGCTCATAAGGGAGGTGCCCCAGCCCAGTAATCATTTTAGTCACTCTCTTCTGCACCTTTTCCATCCTGGTTCCCTTCAGAGAAGCTGGACAACCACTTTCATTATCTCCAACTAATCAATGGGGGTTTGTAATCTAACACAAATGCCTAGATGCCCTAAGCATATCCGATCTCGCCTGATTTCGGAAGCTAAGCAGGGTCGGCCCTGGTTAGTACTTGGATGGGAGACCACCAGGGAATACCAGGTGCTGTAGGCGCCTGGAGTAGGAACTGGCAAACCACTCCAGTATTCCTGCCAAGAAAACTCCATGGACGTGGAGTCACGAAGAGTCGGTCACGACTATAACGACACAACAAACACACACACAATCTAACACAACGGGGTAACGGCAATTTGGGAAAGGCTAAGTGAGAAGAACCTAAACAGGAGAGAGCTGAGCAAAGCCAATTCACCCATTCAACATTTTCCCTTCTGCTTCACTGCCAAGACAATTTGGTCAGTGTGTGGTAAGGAATGTCTGAGTTAGTGAAAGAAAGACTCTTTCAAAAAAAAGAGAGAGAGAGAGAGAATAAACAGAACACAGATTTGTGAGAAAGCAACAGCACAAGATTAAAAGGCACCTCATACCTGATCTCTGTGGATCTTTGTTCAAGTTGAACCCTCCACTCATCAGCATCTCTGCTTCCCTTGCTAGAAGGTGATACCGGGGCTCATCTTGCATCCCATCATATTCTCCTCCTTCATCATAATCAGTCATGTTCAGTGCTGTATTGTACCAAGACAGGGCTTCCTTCCAGTCTCTTTCTCTAATTGAAAAACAAAAGCAAGTATGGGGGAATTCACAGGCTTAAAATAAGGTGGTAAGTTCACTCCAAAGTGATATAAGCCAAATGTTTTCCAAAACACCTAAAAATATATATTAAAACAGCATACCCAGATTAATAGCAAAAACAATAAAGATACCTCCCCAGCCTGTTAAACCAATGATCTTTTTTAACCAGACACTGAAATGCAGTTAGTGTTGGCCCCAGGGAGTGTTCCATATCTGAGGTGCTTTGGTTGGCAACACCCTTAGAACATAAGAACAGAAGAAGAGCCATGCTGGATCAGGCCAAAGGCCCATCTAGTCCAGCATCCTGGATCTCACAGTGGCCCCACCAGATGCCTCTGGGAGCGCATGAGACTAGATATCTGTCTCCTGCTACCACTCCCCTGCATCCAGTCCTTGAAGTACCCTGGTTTTAAGCCTGGAGATTACACATCTCCATCATGGCTTGTAACCTGTGATGGACTTCTCCTCCAGGAATCTGTCCAATTCCCTTTTGAAGGCATCCAGACTAGATACCATCACCACACCTTGTGGCAGGGAGTTCCACAGACTAACAACACGCTGGGTAAAAAAAAATTCTTTTGTCTGTTCTCACTCTCCCAACCCACAGTTTGAGTGGATGTCCCCTAGTTCTAATATTTTGTGAGAGGGAGAATCAGGTCTCCACCTTGAGAATCATTTTAATTCATCTGTTGGGAAGCTGCAAGTAATTCAGAAATGGAGGTGGGATACAGCCCTTGCTCTAAGATCAAAAGCCCTCAGCAAATATGCAGCTTGGCTGTCCGGCAAAAGAGAGACACCCCCCCCCCTGTTCTCCCTTGCTCAGCAGGAAAAGAGAAAAAAAAACAGAAACAGAAGGGCTGTCCTGGGCCTGCCCTCTTTTTGTTTAATCCCTGCCCACCACCCCCTTCAGCCATGCCAGCATGTGCCTCTTGGCAAATGACTGAGCCCTTGACATCAAGGAAAGCATCAACCCTTGCACTCAACATCTTCTTCTAAGGAGCAGAGCACTGGGCTTTTGGTGTCTTTGGGCGTTTATACACGACCCTTAAACTCCGGGGCAAATGGCTCCCAGCTCCGGAGCTTAAAAATGTTTCCCCACCAGCTCCGGAGTTAACAGGAAATTAAGTGCGACCCCGCCCACTTTAGCGCGTCCCAGCGCACCTTTCAGGTACCTGCTCTTTGGAGGTGAAAATTATTTGATCCGGTGTAACGATAGTGAGTGCGGGGCTCTCCTCATAAAATGATTATCTGAGGTAATGATTCCACCCACCAAACCAACAACGGAACAATCAGTGGGCACTCTTAATAGTTGGATACCTGTCAGGAGCCAGGTTTAGGCCTGTATCATAGGCTCTTGCAACAATGATCATGGAAGGTCGATCTCCAGCTTCTGCTGCTTTCAGTAAGTAATTAAATCCTTTGGTTTTATTCTCTCTGTTGTCCTATAGAAGCAAAAGGAAGGAAGGAAGGATTATTTCCAGTGTCTGCAGGAAAAGGTTGACTTAGTACAGGGTACTGTACTCATTTTCAATGTACAGCTACAATATTACCCTTTTTAGCTGCCTGAACAAAGTAAGAAGTGGATAACCCCCCTCACCCCAATCTGAGGAGAGGTGTGCTGACCCAGAAAAACCACATTATATTGGTAGGGGCAGGAGAAAATCTCCCAAACCATCTCTGAAAGTTAAAAATGCATAGATAAAATAGAATAAAACAAACATTCGGGCTCCTGTTCCCTAATCCACATGGAAAACAACAATTGTTTAGCATAGCAGTTGCCTACTTTGGGTCCCTGGATGTTTTTGAACTAAGGCCGCGGTCTCACTAAAGTTTTCTGCGCATCTTAATTTGATGTGTAGTTGGTTTTTTTTGGGGGCGGTCACGTGGTGTTTGATGCACAGTTAGGGCCTTTTTACACGACCCCTAAGATCCGCTGGCCACTTAAATTCGGACCAGAGATCTTAGGGGTTTGTCGCCGTTCCTGCGTTCCCTCCCCCTCCGCACTCCTGGCTGCTGGCTGCTGTGAGGGGAGGGAGAAAAAAAGGAAGAAAAGAATGCCGCTCACCTCCATTCTGCCGTCCCGGCACTGCATTCAGATCTCTTAAAGGGGCGGGGGGGGGGGCAAAAAAAGAACAAACAGAAGCAAGGAGAGCCGGGCAGTCACTACGTTATATCCGCATCAGGAATTTTCACCTCCAGATAGCAGGTACCTGAAAAGTGCGCTGGGACGCGCTTAGGTGGGCGTGGTCGCACTTAATTATCTGTAAACTCCGGAGCTGGTGGGGAAACAATTTTAAGCTCCGGAGCTGGGAGCCATTTGTCGACAGGGTAGTATTTTACTGCTCTGTGCCCGTCTCTACTTGCTCACTGCACATCTTTTCCCTTTTTTCTGGGTCGATTTTCTAAGTCTCCGTTGCAGGAAGTGGCAGGAAAAGGGGTACGAAGCTGATTACTGCATATTTTCTGGGGTCGCACCTCGCTAGAGTAGCAAAGAACTGCGCATCTTTAAGGGAAGTTTTTAAAACCACCCCCTAGCGGTGGTTTAAAAAACTTTGGTGAAAGTGTACTTCTGGGGGCGTGGTCGGTCGGGGCACCAAATTACTTCCCTTCGCGGTTAGGACGCAATCTTTTACTGCACAGTTTGCCGCAGCAAAAATGCGCAGAAAACGCTGGTGAGACCGCAGCCTAAGCCTCCCAGGAGCCATCCATCCCCACCAGCTGCGCAGGCCAGGATTTCTACGCCAGCCAAGAGGTGTCGTCCAAGAACACCCGGGAACACTGGTTTTCTCAGATTCTCCCTCTCCGATGGGCTGCCTTCATGGGATGGGTCGTGCATGCATCCACTTTCACAACTAGCTGCAGGTGGGGAGTCTGGCTATTGGGGAATTCTGTTCCAAGCTTCTTCAAAAAGATCGTGGACACCCGTCATCTACTGGCTGACACAGTCACACAGCTGTGCCCCGCTAGCAGTGCCCAAGCACAGAAAAGGTTTGTGCATATGCATACGTGTGCACATCATCTGCCCTTGGTGTGATGGTCAGCCGTCAACTGTCACTGCCCCCAACCTCTCCTCCTCCCAACCTCTCCTGGCATGGGGGAGGGGACAGCAAAAGCCAAGGGGTTACAGAGCGTTCTCCTTAGGGGTCCTGTCCCTTCTGTATCATAAGAAAATAAAAAGAGCCCTATCGGATCCAGCTAAGGGCTCATTGGGTCCAGCTTCCTGTGGGCGTTTATACACGACCCCTAACCTCCGCTGCAAATGGCTGCAAACTCCGGAGCTTAAAAATGTTTCCCCACCAGCTCCGGAGTTTGCAGACAATTAAGTGCGACCCCGCCCACTTTAGCGCGACCCAGCACACTTTTCTTGTACCTTCTCTTTGGATGTGAAAAATCTTTGATGCGGTGCAACGATAGTGAGTGCGGGGCTCTCCTCGCTTCTGTTTGCTGCTTTTTGGCTCCCGCCCCTTTAAGAACTACTTTTACAGAGATGAGAGGCAGAACGAGGGCTTTTCTTTCTCTTTTTCTCCCTCCCTCAGGCAGCCAGCAACCAGGAAGTGCGGAGGGGGGTGGGGACAGAGGAAGAGCGACGAACCCCTAAGATCTCTGGTCCGAAATTAAGTGGCCAGCGGATCTTAGGGGTCGTGTAAAAAGGCCCTGTGTCTCCCAGTGGCCTCACCAAATACCTCTGGGAGCACATGAGACGACTAGATTCCTATCTCCTGATACCACTCCCCAGCGTCTGCCATTTCGAGGTACCCTCTTTTTAAGCCTGGAGAGAACATGCAGCCCCATCAAGGCTTGTCACCTGCGAAGGGCTTCTGCCCAATCCCCTTTTAAAGGCATCTAGGCCAGATGCCATGACAACATCCTGTGGCAAGGAGTATCACAGACCAAGAAAACACTGGGTAAATAAATATTTTCTTTGGTCTGTTCTCACGCTCCCAACCTGCACTTTGAAAAGATGACCCCAGTTTCTGGTATTTTGTGAGAGGGAGAAGAGCTTCCCTCTATCCACTTTATCCATCCCCTGAAGCCTTTCGTACATCTCAATCATATCAACCCCCTGAGGTGCCTTTCCCCCCCCCAGACTAAAGAGTCCCAAATGTTTTAGCCTTTCCTCCTAAGGGAGGTGCCCCAGCCCAGTAATCATTTTAGTCTCTCTCCTTTGCACCTTTTCCAGTTCCACTAATAAGTCTTTTTTGAGATGCAGCTTAGTGCAGGAGCACTAAGTTATTTATAGACTCCTTTAATAGATCATCTCTATTCTATAATTTATTTATTTATTTATTTATCTGTTAATCTTGTATCCCGCCCATCTTCCCAAAGGGAACTCTGGGCGGCTAACAGCAATAAAAACAAATAATAAAGCACAAAACAAGAAAAGGAGAAGCGAAGAGGCAAAATGGCGGCAGGGCCCGGGAGAAAAAAAAAAGAGGCTAACTGAAAAGGTCGCCAAAGGCCTCTCTAAAGAGGTGGGTCTTCAATGCCTTCTTAAAGGCGGACTCCAACAGGCGCAACTCACTGAGGAGATGATTCCAGAGAGAGGGGCCCACCACAGAGAAGGCGTGGCCACCCTTAGTGAGCGAATAAGACAGAGAATCTGAATCTAGTGACACCCGTGGAAAGCTGTTACCAGATGGTGGCAATATTGGGCTAGAAAGATGGATCATGGGTCTGACGCCTGTGTTTCCTAGGTGAAGACTTTGGGCCTTTTTACACGACCCCTAAGATCCGCTGGTCCCTTAAATTCGGACCAGAGATCTTGAGGGTTTGTCGCTCTTCCTTCCTCCCCACCACTCCGCACTTCCTTGCTTCTGTCTGCGTGAGGGGAGGGAGGGAAAAAAAGCCTTAAAAAGGGACAAAAGAATAAAGCCTTACCTCCGGTGCCGGTGGAAGTTGCTCCGAGCGCCCGTTACTTCCTGGTTCCTCTTAAAGGGGCGGGAGGCAAAAAAAAACAACCAACAAAAAGAAGCGAGGAGAGCCCGGCACTCTCCGCATCAAAAATTTTCACTGTCCCAGAGCAGGTACAAGAAAAGTGTGCTGGGACGCGCTAAAGTGGGCGTGGTCGCACTTAATTTTCTGTTCGCTCCGGAGCTGGTGGGGAAACATTTTTAAGCTCCGGATCTGGGAGCCATTTGCAGCGGAGCTTAGGGGTCGTGTAGAAACGCCCTTAAACGCAGGGAAACACAAACTCACAAGGAAGCCCCGCCGCTTGTCCCCGCCAGGCCACCTTGCTAACCTTCAGTGTGATCTCAGGAAGAATGTGATGCGGCAGCTGAGAGTACATCAGTCCTAACCCAACAATGGCTTCCAGCTCGCCACAGTCGGCGGCGTGCTCCAGGTGGAAAATAGCCGAGTCTTCGTCCCATTCCTGGCCTTTCTCACAGAAGCGGCCGGCCTCGTGGTAACGAACCATGGCCAAATGAACCTGTAAAAGCAAGAAGAGAAGAGGACATGTTGGGAGGAGAGGAAAGTGATTAAAACGGAGGTAAGTGTGATGGTCAAGGATAAGATAAGATAAGATAAGATAAGATAAGATAAGATAAGATAAGATAAGATAAGATAAGATAAATCTTTATTGATCCCACATCTGGGGAAATTTACTTGTTACACAGCTCCCAATATAAAAAACAAGTAAAGATAGCTAGGTGTACAAAAAAGTGTAAAGTGTGTGTGAGAGAAAACAAAATAGCTAATAGAGATTAAATAAAATAAGAAACCCAATATACAAATATTACGCTAAAAATTTGTATATAAAAATAAATATAAAGAGAAGCTACAGTATATATACCCCATATGAATATGTTAAACTGTAGAGTTGAAGAGTCTCACAGCAGTGGGAATAAAGGACCTGCGGTAGCGCTCCTTCCCACACCAGGGATGTCTGAGTCTGCCACTGAAGGAGCTACGCAGAGCCTCCACTGTCTGGTGCAGTGGGTGAGAAGTATTGTTCGTAATGGATGTCAGCTGAGTTGCACAAAACAATCTTTAAAGCAAGTGCTTTTTATTATTTGAATCTGCTCTTACCTCAGACTCTGGTCCAGGCCTTGAGCAATAGACAGCTGAGCTGAGCCAAGACCACTGCTAGGCCTGCGATGGGGAAGCTCTGGGGTGCCACTTGTTTCGGGTTACAACCCCCCCCCCGTGTTTCCACTGGTAAGAGACCCGAGGAAGTTGTAAGCCAAAACTACAACTGGAGCATGTTCCATGACATACACAACCGTGTATGCGTGAATCTCCCAGGAGCAGATTCATACAAATCTCCTCCCTCTTTGCCCAATTCCCTCTGGGCAAATTCCTATGGCATAATTATGCTGGTGTAACCCAGATGTGGGCACAGGAAATGTTTTATCTAAACCAGGCCTGCCCAACAGGTAGACCGCGGGCTACCTGTAGCCTGCAAAGGGTTCAAAAGTAGCCCACCAGCCATCAATTAAAAAAAAAGTGAGGGGATAAGTTTTCCACCCCTCCCTCCCCCATCCCACGGACCACCACGGCCCCAGCAAAGTTCTGGGTCTGCCAGCCCACTATCTCAGCCGAGCGGGGCAGTTTCAAGAGCCATGGTCCATTGAAATATGTTCCCTCCATAATGGATTAATTGGTTTTCAATGCATTCCTATTGGAGACAGCTGCTCTACTTACAACAGTTTTTACTTATGAGCATGTGCTCGGACAAATAAAATTTGTAAGTAGAGGTTTTAGTGTAGTAGCCCTCAGGCACTTTGGGCCAGAAAAAGTAGACCTCGGCCTGTTCAAAGTTGAACAGCCCTGATCTAAACTAACTGAAAGTTTCCCATTTTCCTCTTTCAGGTTCTGAGGTTCCCTAGAGCGCTCTTTTGCCCTAGGGAAGCCTTTTTTTTTGGGGGGGGGCTTTGGACATGAGGTTGGGGACCCCATTAAACAGTAAGCGTGTGCAGCAAGATCACTGCCATGATCAGAACCGGAAATGGCGGTTTCAAACGACCAAAGGCTTCCCTTCCCCCTCATCTTCCAAAAGACTTCCCAAGGGCAGAAGGGAGCCATTGGGAATTGAGATTCATTATTCCCAGTGGCTGGAGTTACACTGGTGTAACTCTGCTAACAGGATTTTTTTCCCAACTCGGCAAAAGCAATGCAAATATTGATCCCCAGGGAAGTACATAAGAACATAAGGACAGCCTTCCTGGAACAGGCCATATCCCATCCAGTCCAGCCTTCTGTCTCACACACAGCGGCTCACCATTTGCTTCAGGGTATTCCCAAGCAGATGTCTTCACTTGCTTACAATTCCCCGCCAATGGCATTGAGAGATATCCTGCCTCTCTCTCCAACCCGGAGGTTGTCCTTAGGCATCCATAACGATAGCGATGGATACCCTGGTTTTCCATGAAAACTATCTCACCCTCAAGTTGACATGCCCCTTAAAGGACGGGTTTGCTTGACCCATGGTAGCTGGAGCTGAAAACACACTTTCTACTAAGTTCTACTGAACAAGTGCAGAAATGGGCAAGCATATATATCGAAACAAGAGCTATTTCCCTCTTAAAAATCGCTCCCACCCTTTTGTGACTAGGTCAATCCCCATTCCCTGACTGAAGAACAGGTTCACAGGGAATGGATTTGTCCATTCAAACCATGAGGGGATGATGCAAAAACTCTGGGTGATGACGACAACACAACTGACTTTTCAAATGAAAAACAAATACAGTGGTACCTTGTATAAAGGTAGTATTAATTCGTTCCAGATGAAATTATTTTAAGCAAATTTTCCTTTATAGAAATTCCCCATAGGAATGCATTGAAAACGGAGTCATCCCATTTTTTATGTTGTACAGATTTTATGTTGTATGAGCTGTTTGTTATACGAGGGTCCACTGTAAATTGTGTCCTTGGAAAATAAAAGGCAGACAGACATAGTTCAGACTATTTAAGAGACCCACCATACAAAAAAGGTTTTAAAACATCTAGAAACATCTAGATAGGTGAGACTTGTAAAATATATTATAACTCCCACCACAGCTGGCTGGATGGCTCTGTGATTCGGAGCCAGATGTCGGGAATTTAATTGTCCCCAGTGCAGTATAGCCAGCCCGTGTGGCCTTGGGTCAGCTGCCCCCCCCCAAAAAAAAGTTTATCCCAGAAAAAGGGGTTGGTCAACAACTTTGAAGTATTCTTGACCTGGAAACCCTTTAAAAGAGTTGGCCGAAGTCTGAACTGACAGCACATCAACTCTATCGTACCAGACAAGCTGACAAAGGACAACTGGCCTTCGTGATAAGGCAGGTGTAAGAGGGTTACATGAGCACCAAATCAAACAGTGGAAGAGGAGGTACTGTATTCCAAATAGGCAATACGTGTTCTTGGTGATAGGAAGACGGGTGAACTACAATGAGATAGAAGAGCACAGTGCTAAAACTGCTGTACTGCAGCTAAAACTGTGCTCACTGCAGCTAAAACTGCAGCTAAAACTGCTGTACTGCAGCTAAAACTGTGCTCGCGGCCTGGGGTTCAATCCCAGGTAGCAGGCTCAAGGTTCACTCAGCTTTCCAGCCGTCTGAGTAAAATTAGTACCCAGCTTGATTGGTGTGTGTGTGTTGGGGGGGGGGAGAGACCTTCAGCCTGCATAATTACCTTTTAAACCACCCAGAGAGTGCTTTAAGCACCATGGGGTGCAGAATGCTTTGCTTTGACACTGTGCTGCTCGTGGTTCTCCTGCAGATGTGTTCAGATTAGCCTCATGGGAAGCTTCCCAGGTACTGTATAATTCTTCCACCCCATAAGATTGCTATGAAGCCTACTCAGAGGAAGGTTTAGCACATCCACCGTGGCCTTCAGCAGACTATCAATTCAATAGAAGGCAGCCACTCGGTGGTTGCAAATCTTGATTGAGGGAAGAATTCGGAGATGACAGAGGGCCTTTGTACACGAATCAATTCCTTCTCTGGCCCTCAGTCCAGTCCTACTCCAATAGTTACCCCGAAGCACGACAAACGTTTCACCTGCTTGAGGTTCCCCAGGTCCGAAATCACGGGGCTCTTGCTTCTGCTTTGCGTTAAGAGAAGAGGTGGGAGGGCCTGACAGACGCAAGAGACTTGGGAAGCTGGCGCTCAAAGAGCAACTTCCTTTGGTCCGAAGGACGGATCTTCCCGTGTGAAAAGGCCCAGAATCAATTCCTTCTCTGGCCCTCAGTCCAGCTATCCAAAAGGCATTGAGCCCTTGCTCTGCGTAGGGCCTGACAGACGCACCGCCACACACAGGCTCCAAACCTTCCCAAGGGTCTGTGAACGTGGACCTCGGGCTGCGTGGACTCGGGCTGCGTTGTAGAGATTCCATTTCTCCACACTGACCTAAAACAGGGTGAATGCATTGTGACTTATGTTTGAAACATGGGGGGAAGGGTGGGGGGAGAAAGAAAAAAAAAGAAGTAGCATGCCTCCCTAACTATCCAACATTGTCATACAGAACTGAGAGATCCTTAAAAAGAAGGAGCATGCCTCCTTAACTACCGTATCCAACATCGCCAGACAGAACTGAGAGATCCTCTCAAGTTCCAGTTTTGAGCTATCAATCTGTTCAAAACAACTATTGGCGATTAGCAAAAATATTACAAACAAAGCAAGTGCTGCGGTCATGCATGCATTTTGACCCCCTTCATGAGTGACAGGCTGAAAAATCACACCCATTAAGCCCCAGCAGCGTTTCAACGTCTTGGTTCAACAAACTGCTCAGCTGTAGGTTCACCTGGAAGTATATGTTAAGGATCCTAAAGTTAGGCTGGATACGATAGAGCAGGGGTCCTCAAATGTTTTAAACAGGGGGCCAGTTCACTGTCCCTCAGACAGTGTTGGGGGACAGACTATAGTTTTGGGGGGGGGAACCGTGGAGGAGGAGGAGAGCCATAGTTGCTCTTTTTCTCCTTTTGCTTCTGGTCTGCCAGGCTTGGCAAGGCCGGGGCTCGGCAATTCCCTTGTAGGTGTCTGCTGGAAGGGTGACTCAAGGCCCCGGTTGTGCAATGGTTGGCGGGCCAGATTCAGGATCCTGGCTGGCCAGATCCAGCCCACGGGCCGTAGTTTGAGGACCCTTGGGCTAGAGCAGTGATGGCGAACCTATGGCACGGGTGCCAAAGGTGGCACTCGGAGCCCTTTCTGTGGGCATCCAATATCACCCTTCATAGCCACCTGTATACAGGTTTAATTACTGTATTGACACTTTGCAAAAAAATTAGTGGGTTTTGAATTGCAGTTTAGGCACTCGGTCTCTAAAAGATTCGCCATCACTGGGCTAGAGCTTCTCCATGCAAAACTGGAAAATGTTTAAAACCACCTCTCTTCAAATGCAGCCAAGGCAGGCTGGATCACAGTTATGCTGAGTCCTCTGCAGATCCCACCCTGATGTCCAAGCGCAACTCTCAGATGTACTTCCACACCGCCCAAGACAAAGCCTTCTTTTGCCATTTAAAAGGGATCTGCCTTACAGAGACTTTGCTTTTAAACCTGAGGCCCTGCTCATAAAATATGCTTGTATGCAAGAGCCTCGTGGCGCAGTGGTTAAATGCCTGTCCTGCAGGTGAAACTGTGCTCACGACCTGGGGTTCAATCCCTGGTAGCAGGCTCAAGGTTCACTCAGCCTTCCATCCTTCCGAGGTCGGTAAAATGAGTACCCAGCTTGCTGGGGGGGGCAATGTGTAGCCTGCATACTGTAATTAAAATTGTAAACCGCCCAGAGACTACTTGTAGTGGTACGGGGCGATATATAAGCAGAACACTTTTTGTTTCACCTAGGTTTGCAGAGAATAAGAAACAAAACAACACACTAAATTGGTTTTGAACTGACTGAGGTCATTTCTTTCATTATTGTCTCAGGGGGAAAAAAGTCTACGGCAGGAAGTCATCATATACAAGTACCACATGTTTCACTTTATAGCAGTGTAACAGTAATGAGATGTTTTAGTATTTTTAAGCTTGATGGTTTTTAAAGAGATTTTTGGAACTACATGGACAGAGTGACAACAAGAGAACAGAACAAAATCAAAATCAAACATAAAGAGGAAATATATAACCCCAAACACCATCTAACAATCACCCATGTTGATTTTAGCAGGTTATAGAGGGTTTATTTTCAACAACATTCCTCTAACTGGGGGGGTGTTGAGAAATAAAGAAAAAAGAAGAGATATTAAGTCACTGTGAAAAAGTAAGCAGCAGCAGCAAAAACAACAACAACCCTGTTCTTATCCATATTTAAGTTAGATGCGTGACCGAGGGGACTTCAAAGCAACTCAAAATAATCAAGCCTTTTATGATGATGATGATGTTTAATATTGTAACTATTATTACTGTTACTACTACTATTATTTACCCTTGCAGAACTGCCCAAACTGTCCTCATCATTTTCATGCCTTCGGTTGCCGTTGGAATGCCCCTATATTAAAGTAAAAAAAAAGTGTACCATTTAGCTCTTGTCTGGCTGAACATTATTAGAATGCCTTTCTATACAACTTCTGCTAACACCTTTGGAGTGACGCATGCCTTTCACTGTGAGACGAGGGTTTGGGAAAAAATTGAAATGACAAGCAGAATGGCAAATCTAAAATAAATCCATTCTCATAGTAACAGCCCAAATCTTCTTGCATAGTTACACCAGTGAAAAGCACTGTAACAAAATGCAGCAGCATCTCATCGATAATTAACAAATCCAAAAGCAGTGGTTAAATGCCTGTACTGCAGGTAAAACTGTGTTCACGACCTGGGTTCAATCCCAGGTAGCAGGCTCAAGGTTCACTCAGCCTTCCATCCTTCCGAGGTCGGTAAAATGAGTACCCAGCTTGCTGGGGGGGGGGCAATGTGTAGCCTGCACACTGTAATTAAAAATTGTAAACCACCCAGAGACTACTTGTAGTGGTATGGGGCGGTATATAAGCAGAACACTTTGCTTTGCTTTGCTTGTGGTGCAGTGGTTAAACTACAGTACTGCAGCTATAACTGTGCTCACAATCTGGGGTTCAATTCCAGATAAGAGGCTCAAGGTTCACTCAGCTTTCCATCCTTCGGAGGTTGGTAAAACAAGTACCCAACTTGCTGGTGTGTGTGCTTGTGCAATGAATTTCCTGCATCATTACTTGTAAACTGCCCAGAGTGCTTTAAGTGGTGTGGGGCAATATATAAGCAGCATGCTTTGTTTTTGCTTGTTTTGGGGGGGTACACACCTGCCCGGTGGCTTGGTGTGCATTCATAAAACCATGCAGGGATGCATTAACAGCCAGTGAGAAGCTACTGCACATTATGTTGACTTACAGACCACCCCCATAATGCTTGGAACCCTCTCTGGGTGGTTTATAACACACAGCTCCAAAGTATTAAGTCACAAACAACTTTAAGGAATTACTATTGGGGGGTGGAGGTGGGGATCATGGTTGTAACCAACAAACAGGTTAATTGGAATTCGACAGTGGATAGGATTTAAATTTTTTGCTTGCAGTAAATGATCTTTTCCTGGTTTTTTTAAAGTTAATTTGCAGATGCATTTTCTGACGGGTTGAGCAGCACTCTTCAGGTTTTATATACCATACTTCTATCAAACGTAAGGGGCTTTTCAGCAGAATGTAAAAGTAACAATAAAAACTATGTACATTTTTTATGTTCACAGCTAATTAATTATTGAGGGGAGATTTATTATAGATTGGGGAAAAAACCCAAAGCTAAACACAACACAACAACTGCTTTTGCCCCCGCCCCTTACAAAAGCAGCCTTCGTAGCTGTGCATGGCACCACTTGACCAGGGAAGCCGCCTGTCTCTCTATTCTGGATCTTAATAACAATTTCTTTGAAAGGAGAGGAGACAAAATGAGGGGTTCAACAGGAGGAAGAAAAGCAACATGGGGCCTTTTCACACGACCCCTAAGATCTGCTGGCCACTTAAATTCGGACCAGAGATCTTAGGGGTTTGTCGCTGTTCCTGCGTTCCCACCCCCTCCGCACTCCTGGCTGCTGGCTGCGTGAGGGGAGGGAGAAAAAACAGGAAGAAAAGAGACGTGGCTCACCTCCGTTCTGCCTCTCGCTCTTGCCGGGGCAACATTCCAGTCTCTTAAGTAGCTCTTAAAGGGGCGGGAACCAAAAAACAACAAACAGAAGCGAGGAGAGCCCCGCACTCACTATCGTTACACCGCATCAAAGAATTTTCACCTCCAGAGAGCAGGTACTTGAAAGGTGCGCTGGGATGCGCTAAAGTGGGCGTGGTCACACTTAATTTCCTGTAAACTCCAGAGCTGGTGGGGAAACATTTTTAAGCTCCGGAGCTTAAAGCCATTTGCGGCGGAGTTTAAGGGTCGTGTACAAAGGGCCATGGTGGGACAGCAGCTCTAGAGCCCCTTGAATGCTGGCTTTCTCCCCAAATCCCTTGGACTAGGAAAATAATGCCTATGTGCAAGGCCATCACATGTAACAGAAGCAGCTGCTTCAGGACTCCTATCCTGATAAGTTATCTTTCAAGGCCAAACCAACAGATGGATCAAAAGCCTGACAGTTCACTGGAAACTGAATCTGGTAGACCCGATCTGGTGACCGTCTTCACTAGAAAAAAGTTGTGCTAAAGCATGTCTTCTCTGGGCAGGAGGAAAATATCAAAGTGGGCTCTTGTGCATTTGAGTGTGTTCCTGTGCAAATGTGTTAAGTTTTTAAGATGCTGCAAAGCAAGAGGCAAGATTCAAACACTATACGCAAACCAAACAATGCATCTCACTACACTTTATGGATAAAGAGCAGGAAAGAGCACAAAAATATATACAAAAATATAGTGGTACCCCGACTTAAGAGCAGCTCGCCTTAAGAGCGGAAAACTGTTGGCATTTTAACTACCACCTTACAAATTTTAGATATGGTATGCTCAACGTATAAATATTTTTTTCCAATTTTTTTAACTTATTTTTCAATGTTTAGATAGGCACCCCAACTTAAGAGTAGTTCGACTTAAGAGCATGCATTCGGATTGGATTAAATTCATAAGTCGAGGTAGCACTGTAATTCAAGGAGGCATTGGGTTTGCGAATGGTCTCTCCTTATTCTGCCTACAGATCAAGTCAATAAGAAAGCAAAACATCCTGCAAACTTTAGAACAGCCATGTAAAAAAGAAAAAGAACCAAGGAAGGGCTGATTCAAACAGGAATTAAACATGTTACTTTTTCTTGATGATCCCCGTCTTCCTGTTCACTCCTCTTTTCACTGGGGTAGCCACTATCTCCTCCATTGTCACAATCCTAAGAAGAGGGGGGGGAAAAGGGGGGGACAACAGCAGGTCTTTCTTTAATTTTGCTGTGTGCAAACAGACTACAGATTTGCTTGTTTAGATTAACTGAACAGTGTCTTTCTGCAGTGCCTCTGCCATGGCCTTCTACCATGTTTACTTAAACTGAAGACTTTTAAAGTCATCCATCGGGGCCCCAACAGACCTTTAAAATGAGAGCAGAACCAGTGGCCTTGTTAGTGTTACAGTAAACCCCCACCTATCGCAGATGTTAGGCACCCGACCTGACCTGCAATAATTGAAAATCCGCAATATGCGGATGCTGGGTCAGGTCGGGACTGGGCAGGCTCTCTGGGGGCTCTTGTACTTACCCCAGGCCTGGCGCTGCCCCAAACGGGCCTGCAAGGGGCTTTCCAGTCCCCCCCAGAGGCCCCCAAAATGCTTTGTAGTGCTCTGGAGGTCACTTCTGGTTTACTGGAAGTCACTTCCGGTTTGCGGGGAAGCACTTTTGGGGCCTCCGACGGGCCTGGGAAGGCCTTTCCTCCTTACCCCAGGGAACCTTTTTTTCCATATACTGCAGACCCGCGATATACCGGGACCGCGGTATATGAACTGCGAAAGGGCGGGGGACCACTGTATTGGATTCCGGCTTCTATCAGTTCAAGCTAGGAAGGCCAATAAGTCAGGAAGGATGTGAGTTGTAGCCTAATAATTTTCCATAAACTTGAATAAAACCAGAGCAGATCTATCACCTGTAACCATCTAAGCACATTATAGTGTTTATTAAACATATGGTGGAAAATTAAAAGGACAAAGAAAGTGTCAGGAAATTTAAGATGGAGATTAGTAGGGATGCTAGAAAATGTGGGTCCACATTTCTATCAGAGATCTCTATCTCACTCTAGAAGCTAGTTAGATGAGTAGTAAAATGTTTTGGTCAAGAAAAGAAGTCCAATTGCCATGATTCAAGTCCTAGATAACCTCAGCTGGATGACTGAGGCTCTCTACCAATATACTTCATCTGTATTCAGTGTTACATTGCATTGCCTTTAGGTTATTAGCCAGAGGAAGTTGTGATAACGGCTTGAAAATGTACCCCGGTAGGAGAGGGTTTTGTTGACGCTTTATGGATAAAGCGCAGGAAAGTTACATTGCAGTGCCTAAACTTTCAATCACTCTGAAGAGAACATGAGGCACAAACTCAGAAGGACAACCTAAGAGAGACGATTGAAGGGAAAGAACTCCAGAAGAGAACTGAACTAAGGGCGCAAGGCAAGGGCTCAGAATTCTTCAAATCCACGGACACCTCATCCCTCTTGCTCTTTCGGGGTGCCCCATTCATGCTGGTTGTGGAATCTAGGAACCGGAGTTCAAAAAGGTACAATCTCCAATCTTGGGTTTTAAAAAAATAATACAACACCACTTCAGTGTTTGCTTTTCAAAGACGCACTTACCCTTTGATTGTCAAAACCTTCCTGATCATGGTGGACCAAGTTGTCGACTTCATTGAACACAGGCCAGTCTAGAGGGAGTGAAACAGAGAGGTTTTATTTATTAGGAAATAGGACTAGAGAGTTGCTAAGAGAAACAGCATTTCTGAGCTCCCTGTCTGAAAGCATTTTCATGATAATACCCAATCCCACAGGATGATTGCACATAACTGTGATATCCCTCTCTCCTATAATTCTCCTTTTTTTGTGTTTTACCATCCTAATGACACAGTAACAACAGAATTCTTTAGAGTTACAGGTCAGCTGGACCAGAATAACGTAGGCCCTTTGTACACGACCCCTAAACTCCGCCGCAAATGGCTCCCAGCTCCGGAGCTTAAAATTGTTTCCCCACCAGCTCCGGAGTTTGCAGAAAATTAAGTGCGACCACGCCCACCTAAGCGCGTCCCAGCGCACTTTTCATGTACCTGCTCTCGGAGCGTGAAAAATCCCAGATCCGGATGTAACCTAGAGTGCCGGGCTCTCCTCACTTCTGTTTGTTGTTTTTTTTTGCCTCCCGCCCCTTTAAGAGAAGGAATTAGGGGTCGTGTGAAAAGGCTCTTACTTGCACTCCACTGGGAACTGTACTCCAGTTAAAACTGCGCTCACGACCTGGGGATGAATCCCAGGTAGCAGACTCATGGCTGACTCAGCCTTCCATCCATCCGAGGTCCGTAAAATGAGTACCCAGCTTGCTGGGTGGTGGTGGTGGGAGGATGTGTAGCTTGCATAATTAAAATGTAAACCGCCCACAGAGTACTTGAAGTGCTATGGGGGAGTATTTAAGTAGAACACTTTTTTATTCTGGAACTCAGCAATAGATAGGAAAGGCCCAAATCAGCCATCACTCCACCAAAGACTCAAAGACTCGGCCCAGGGCCTTCAAGGTAACCATGAAGGAGTGAGGTGGATCTTCTTTGAGACGGAAGTGGGGACAACCACAGAATGTAAGGTTCACTGGCTGCCATCTACCTATGCTCCACTCCCAGGAGGGTAGTGACACTGATTCTGAGGCTGGCACTGTTTTTTGGCCCACTACCATTACAGGTTATCAGAGGTGTTGAATCTATTCTTTCATCTTTGGGCCAAGGCTCATAAGATAAAGCGATGACCCTACAGATGACCTCCGATACAGGGGTGGCAAATACACAGATGGAAAGCCTAACAGGGAATGGATCAAAGGAAATTTCCCGATCAACACCAATTTTCCAGCTCCACCATGAGATGCCCTTCTTCCTCAAGATGGAGGGAAAGAGCTTGAGCTACGGGCAGGCAATGGGAGGGCCGAAAATGGGCAGGGCGAAGGAGACGAGGCCCTTCCCTTTTCTCTCTCTGTGGTGCCCCTTCCCTCTCTTCCTCCATAGCCCGCTGGCTGCCACGGGAAGGAGAGTCCACTTCTGTGCGTGGTTTGGGCTGACCTCTCGCGGAGGAGCTCTGACGCCTGAGTGAGGGCTACGGGCCGCTCTCCCACCCCGGGTAGGTCACCCGGCCGGTAAGCCACCTACGGAGGTTCTCGTTCCTGTGGCTGTGGGGCGTGGCTGAAGACGGAGAGGAGGGCCACGAATCAAAGGCCATGTCGCTCAGGCTTTCATCCCCAGAGTTTTCAGACAACCGGAAAAGCAGAGGAGGGCGGCTGCCAGAGATGGTTCTCACGCGGCTGCTGCCACACTTTTCTTCGATGCCCCGCACGGCAGTCTGAGCCGATTCCTTGGCAAAGGAAACGAAACGTTACCGTTTCTTTTACCCAGCGTTACACTCCCTTCCCCCCCCACCCAACCCCCCAAAATAAGCCCGAAGCAGCTGTATGGCTCCCCTCCCCCCCTCCCTTGTCCTCACAACAAACTTTTGCAGTAAAACGTCACCCGGGGAGTTTCAAGATTCATGAGGACTAGAAACTTGGGTTTCTCAAATCCCAGGCAAAGGCACTGACCGCCAGACCACAGCAGCTTAAGCTACCGTTTCAGTACTCAGATCCAGAACTCATCTGGATCCAACCGCATGCGGTTGCAGTATCACCATGGCCCATGCTCAAAGGGTACGATAAGAGCTCTCGCCCATGCCTTCCCCTATTGATCTGAAGGGGTGAAGAGGCTAAGAGGCTGTCAGCGACATTTAGAAACAGGCCAGACTGGATGTCTTTATCCACAGGATCAGCCATTGCGCGAACGTGACAAGTGCCATGACACCCTGGCGCATCCAGCCCCAATTTAGAAACGGTCCCAATGGCAGGAAAGGAGGAATGTCTACATGAGAACATCTACAGCAGATCCCAAAGATTCTCCCGAGTCCCTACCATACATGCTTTGACCCCTTCTATGCAGAATCCTTTCCCTGTTTCTTAAGGGACACCTTTTCTATCACCAAGACACAGTTTATACTGCAACTACAGTGGTACCTGGTATAAAGGAATTAATTCGTTCCAAATGAAATTAGGTTAAGCAAATTTTCCTTGACACAAATTTCCCATAGGAATGCATTGAAGACAGAATAATCCCATTTTTATGTTGTACGGATTTGCCCCATAGGCGATTACCGTATATACTCGAGTATAAGTCAACCCGAGTATAAGCCGGGGCCCCTAATTTAAATCCAAAAAACTGGGAAAATTTATTGACTCAAGTATAAGCCTAGGGTGGGAAATGCAGCAGGGCCTGCCTACTCCTCCTTTGTGAGCTGGGTGTGTTTGTGTGATGTTTAAAATGACTTTTAGCCACCGAGGCAAGTGCTTGAGTTGGTGGCTAAAAGTCATTTTAAACATTGTTTTAAAATGACTTTTTAAAAAGTCATTTTAAACATGGGGGGGTCAGGAGAAGTGGCGCACAATGTTTAAAATGACTTTTAGCCACCGACCCAAATTTGCCTCATTGGCTAAAAGTATTGACCCGAATATAAGCTGAGGACCCCTTTTTCAGCCCAAAATTAGGGCTGAAAAACTAGGCTTATATTCGAATATATACAGTATGTTAAGCAAATTTCCCATATCTCCGGAATTTTTTATGTTGTACAGATTTTATATTATACAAACTGTTTGTTATACAAGGGCCCACTATATCATTAATAGCACTACCACTGGATTAACAAAATTGTAGTCAATGGATTTTTGCCATTTAATTAATACAACCTGCATATATGTAAAAGAATTCATTCTAAATCAGAAGGCATACTTGCCATTTGCAGTTTTTATAAGCCTTTTAAACTTTAAAAATAATGACTTTTAAAAATGTACTGACTAAATGGAAACTTTTAACTGACCGTGGGGAGTGGTGGTGGACAGAATTGTTTTTCACCTTTTGATTTTTAAAAGAAATATACCCAAGGAATACAACAATTCTTCAATCAAAAAAGAAAGGCAAGTGTCATTGCAAATGTCTAGTTTTTATGAAACAGAATTGTATCATCTCATTGTTAAACAAGCCATTATTTCTAATTGAAGCAAAACAAGTTGAGGAGCCGTGTTGCCATCACAAAAACCAAATACAAAAATGGAACAGGTGATACCTTTAAGCTGCTATAAAACTAACAAAAACATTGCTAATATTTTGAGGGCGAAACCCACTTCCTCAGACCAGTACCGATAGGTTATAACATGGCAAAAGATGGATTTGTCAGGAGTTATTTCTTAGATGTAAGGTCCTTAGCAAGATGGAAAAAAGCCAGGCAGTTTACTTGAGGCTCGGAGCTTGGATGTTCTTAGGGAGGGAGGAGTTGGAGCCCTGTGGTGCAGTGGTTAAATACCTGTATTGCAGGTAAAACTCTGCTCACGACCTGGTGTTCAATCCTAGGTAGCAGGCTCATGGTTGGCTCAGCCTTCCATCCTTTGGAGGTTGGTAAAATGAGTACCCAGCTTGCTGGGGGGGGGCAATCTGTAGCCTGTATACTGTAATTAACACTGTAAAACGCCCAGAGACTATTTGAAGTGGTATGGGGCGGTATATAAGCAGAACACTTTGCTTTGCTTTGCTTTAATTGTCCAAGTACTTCCAAAGGCATGTCACGGCTCTCCAAGTTATTGCAACACCTTATAATCCATCTGAATGATTCTTCAGCCTAAATGTTTTCCCTTAATCTGGAGTTAAGAATTCAAGTGGCAAATTTAAATTCCCGCGAATGACTACAAAACACTCAAGGACTTCTGCAGAAACTACTTACAAGCAGCTTTTCACTTCGAAATAAGGCATCTTTCTCTTTGGAAGACAGATCAAAAGGTATCAGTCCCATGCTTTTGCAAATCTTGTTGCAGGAGTGAGAATGGAAGAACAGGGCCATCCCACGAACGCCTGGGAGAACGACATGAAAACACATTTATTTATTTATTTATTTATTTGTTAGTCTTATACCCCGCCCATCTTCCCAAAAGGGAACTTCATGAAAGAAGACTTTCTATATACATCTCCTGTGTGTCAGTGATAGCATGGCCAAGTGGTCAAGGGCAATGTAATGAGGAAAATAAAAAATGCTGCATACACTCACACTGAAATACTTTCCCGTGTACCCTCTATACAGTACCTTTTTAAGCTTAGTAATGGAATTTAATTTAATTTAATAGCATGGTGGCTCAGCGGACTAGAGCGCTGAAACAGTCAAATGCGAAGTCAGCAGCTTGGTGGTTCAACTCCTGAGTGCCACGCAGTAGAGTGAGCTCCCGCTGTTAACCCCAGCTCCTGCCAACCTTGCAGTTTGAAAGCATGTAAATGCAAGTAGATAAATAGGTACTGCCATTAAAAGCGGAAGGGTAAACAGTGTTCAGTGCAGCCATGGTGACCACAAGGCCACGGACTTGCACAATACTGCCTCTTTCGCTTGAAAACGGACATGAGAGTTGGACTAGCACACATGTGCAGGGGGAACCTTTACCTTTTTAATGGCATTTAAAGAGGCGGGGCCATTGCAGGAAATTAATTAATTTCAGTACCATGTCGATTTAGGAACAGGAACAGCAGGGCAATAAATATGTTTGCTGTGTTCAGATAACTGTGATAATTACTTCCTGTTTGAAAATCCCTCTGCTGCTCTGCAGGTATATAACATGGCACAACTGCCTTCTCACTTGGCTGCATACCTCAAGTCTTAAAAAAACTGGACCCTTCTCAATGTGTTGGACTAAAAACCCCATTAATCCCAGCCAACTGGAACCGTGGGAGTTGTAGTCCAAGGGCGTTTATACACGACCCCTAAACTCCAGGGCAAATGGCTCCCAGCTCCGGAGCTTAAAAATGTTTACCCACCAGCTCCAGAGTTAACAGGAAATTAAGTGCGACCCCGCCCACTTTAGTGCGTCCCAGCGCAGCTTTCTGGTACCTGCTCTTCCCTTGTGAAAATTATTTGATCCGGTGTAAAGATAGTGAGTGCTGGGCTCTCCTTGCTTCTGTTTGTTGTTTTTTGGCTCCCGCCCCTTTAAGAGCTACTTTTACAGAGACGAGAGGCAGAACGAGGTGAGCGGCATGCTTTTCTTTCTCTTTTTCTCCCTCCCCTCACGCAGCCAGCAGCCAGGAAGTGCAGAAGGGGGTGGGGACACAGGAAGAGCAACAAACCCCTAAGATCTCTGGTCCGAATTTAAGTGGCCAGCGGACCTTAGGGGTCGTGTAAAAAGGCCCCAAGGCATCTTGAATGTGCCATACTATGGAAACCTGAGAGGTTGTGCTTAATTGTGGTGGGTTTTTTTTTGGGGGGGGGAATCCAATCATGCTTTCCCCAGTCAAAATACCAATAAACACTCTTTATCTACTGCTTTTGAAAAGTATGCCTTGCCTCTTATACAAATGCAAGGAGGAGGCTCCTTTGCTATCGGCTACGGCATAAAGAGAAAGTTCTTTCCCCTCCATGTCAGACCCATTTCTTCGGGATCCCACCCAAGTGGCAACATGTCCGGTGTTGATTTATTCTTACCGAGGTTGCCATCCCCAAAGTCTGTGCCACTCTCCGTGTGGATCTGAGGGTCCGTGTAAAGGTCTCCGACTCCCTGGATGTCGACGACAATCAGCTGATGTCCTGAGCGTTCAAATGTGAAATGGCTGAAGGCCTGGAGGGAGACGAAAGGCTCATCAGGCAAGGGAAAAGAGAGGCCAGACATGCTTCAGAAATGGTAGAGAAACGACTGAAATACGGAATCACACAGGCACCCCTTCTGCTTGGGAAGACAGTGGGAAGCCCCAAACACAAGGCCAAAGCTTGGGAAAGTTGGGGGGGGGTTGGACTACACCTCGCATCATCTCCCAGGCACCATGGAAGTTGGAGTTGGAAGATTCTAGGACAGTGGTTCTCAACCTGTGGGTCTCCAGATGTTCCTGGATGGCAATTCCCAGAAGCCTCTACCACTCACTCTGCTGGATGGGATTTCTGGGAGTTGCAGTCCAGGAACATCTGGGGATCCACAGATTGAGAACCATTGTTCTAGGAGGTATAGCCTTCCCTAAATCCCCATGACTAAGGGCGTTTATACACGACCCCTAAGCTCCGCTGCAAATGGCTGCAAGCTCCGGAGCTTAAAAATGTTTTCCCACCAGCTCCGGAGTTTGCAGACAATTAAGTGTGACCCCGCCCACTTTAGCGCGACCCAGCGCACTTTTCTTGTACAACTGATTTGATTAGCTATATAATAATTTCTTAGATTGGGTATACCTAATCCTCCTTCTTTTTGGGATCTATACCACATACTTTTGTTTATTCTTGATTTTTTAACGAGACTCCTGCCAGGTCTGGGAAGCATCACCTGGTTTTAGACCAATTGGCCTGGCAGGCCCCTCAAATGAAAAAGTCCCCCCGTCAACTCATTGGCCAGTTTCGTTTCTATCAATCGTGCGGACAGGAAGGTCTCACCTGCGGAGTGAGGCGTACATTTTCATCTCGTACAAATCCTGAGTTTGAGTTATATTTGATGTATTTGCCTTCGATGTAGTGCTCCAAGTGAAACAGGGGTTTCCCCGGTCTGTTCTTCATTTCAATGACGCAAGTCTGGACTATATCCACCTTGGGACAGAAGGAAGCAAGAAATATTTTTGCAAAATCGTACTGAACAGGAAATAGGT